>BTPG01000005.1:143002974-143017974 GCA_036245525.1 Semisulcospira habei | reverse complement strand
GGGGATCTTGGGCGTGCAATTAAGAATGGTTTCAGAAAAGCAGTGTGCGCCAATCGGCAGTGAAAGGGTTAAATTGAAAAGTTAAAAAACACAAGCACTCATTCTTTTAACTGTAGAGTTCATGACTTACGTAGGCGTAAGTCTGGAAAATACCACATTTAGTAAGGCATATCCACCCTCCTGATAGCCGCCGCAGAAAAATCGGGAGCAGTGAAAAACAAACCGAATTTTGTTTTTAAAGGATAATATTTTTTAGATCATACTCAGCTAAATACAAGTGAATTTTGATTTTTAATTAAATAATTTGCAAGAATTTGCGCTCAACAAATGTAAGTTAGACAACTCTTTAGTTCAGCCGGTATAACCTGTTAGAAAAAGAAAAAGAAAATATCCAAACGTCATTTGAAACAATGACACAAACATTAATTTTAATCAACACTAGCTAAGTATGTCAAGCTTGATTTTAGATTGGCTGGTCTGTGATTTTGGACCTTACCACCTGGAAATGAAACATAGGCGCAAAATCACAAAGCAGCACATACATATACTGATGAGAAAAAGAAATTCGAGATCACTGAAATTGTCGGAAACACTGAAGTGTTTCCGGTGATTCCAGTGATGTCGCATTTCTTTTGCTCGTCAGTATATGTTCAAAATGTACATTATGCAAAATATGAAAATGTTGAGCATGTTCTGACCTGCAGTGCACGAGGATGGGAGAGTCCGGGTAGAGAGCGGCGTTTTTGTTGACGGTCATGTTAAAATCCACCAGGGGCCAGGGGGAGTCTGGCACGCCTTTGTCCGGCCATGACGTAAAGTGATGCTGCGTCACCTCGATCTTACGTCCTCCCTGCGAATATTACGGAAGAAGCACGTCACTTTGTTCTTTCTTTTGTTATTTAAAGGGGCACGCCCGACCTTTTTTAAGGCTTCAGTTAGCAAAATGCGTTTACTGGGCTTCAGTATACATACAGCAAACAAGCTCAAACTGAACGACGACAAAACGGAAGCCATGTTGGTAGGCACTCGCCAGAAACTTTCCCAGCTCCCTCCTTCTCTCCACCTTCAACTCGACAGCACCCCCATCTCCCTCTCTGACTCGGCCAAAAACCTCGGCGTTATCCTCGATTCCTCTCTTTCCATGACCAGCTTCGTCTCCGCCACGGCCCAGGCATGTTATTTCCACCTCCGCAGCATCAGTCAGATCAGAAAATACCTCACTACCGAAGCTGCCACCAAACTCGCTGTCTCTCTCATCTTATCTCGCATCGACTACTGCAACTCTCTCCTTTCCGGCCTTCCTCACTCTACCACTCTCACTCTCCAGCGCGTCCAGAACAATGCTGCCCGCCTCGTCCTCAGAAAGAAAAAATCCGACCACATCACTCCCCTGCTCAAGCTCCTTCACTGGCTCCCCATCCCCCAACGCATCCAATACAAGATTCTGTCTCTCTGCTACAAATCCCTGAACAACTACGCTCCTACCTATCTCTCCAACTTACTTCACCCCTACACTCTTTCCCGCTCCCTCCGCTCCGCCTCCGACCCTCTCCGCCTCCTCATCCCCCGCACCAAACTCAGCACTTTCGGCCCCCGCTCCTTCTCCGTCTAGGGTCCATCCACCTGGAACACTCTCCCACTCTCTCTCCGTCAGAAACACTCTCTCTCCTCCTTCCAGTCCGCCCTCAAAACTCACCTCATTCAACAGTTCTAGCACTATATCACCACACTCCCCACCCCAAGCTGACCGTCGTAATGTATTTTCACTATTTGTGGTACGTGAGTCATTGTCTAAAGCGTGCGCATGCGTGTGCGAGTTGTGAGTGCGCGCTTAGAGTTATAATTATTATAAGATAAACGCATTATAAATACCGTAATTATTATTATTATTATACCCACTTAGACAGTGACCACCCGATCGTCCCACCAAATGTTTTCTTTCGTCCGTTCAAAGCGAAAAGAGGCCCACCGGAATCTTCTGACGGATACGTAACAAGATTACTTCTGATAGGCGATGGTAGCTGACATCATAACTATTCAATACGACCTTAGGTGAGTCATCTGCATAATTACAACCAATCAGAGACAACACGGCGGATGAACCAGCGAAGAAAAAAAAAAGAAAGTATCATCGACTCGCGCCGACAATGACAGACTCGGAATTGAAAAGAAGAAAGAGGAAGAGAGACAAGATACCCCTAAGTAGAATTGACATCGGACAAGGAAATGTGGACATGTGGCAACGCGTAAAGGGTACAAATAACAATGTTCTGTTTCAATGATGGAAGAAGGTGCGTGTTTCCGAGGGGTAAAGGATCAAAGGTTACGCCCTCGGTGCATTACTGTACGCACGATCGTTACTAGTAAATACTAGCAGGTCGAGCGGAACCCGCATTGTGATTTTGACAGCATAGCCAGTACGGAAGGTTTATTCTACTTTCTCGTGAAAAAATACGTCAAAGGGATGCCGGAGAACATCAGTACACGTGTACACTGACACGCGTGTACACCACACCGATGACCTCGTGACCTGCAGTATTGCGATACACTGATACAATGATAGTCGGCCGGGTTCTGACATGACATAGGCTCATAAATATGCATTTTAATTCAAAACGAGGCCGATGCAGAGGATAAATCCGCGACTCGGGTACAAAAACACCCTCCAAACGATGAATTCGACATTTGGCATTGTAATTACATCATAAAACTCTAAGATAGTACATAAAGGACCCATACACATATTGTCTGCAGTATCTGTTGCAGACAGTTTTCTGTGTTGAGATGCTTGCTCCTGGGGAATATAACTTTATAAGACAGATATAACCAACCAACCAACTCACTTCCTTCTTTCTTTTGTTATTTAAAATTGAAACGACAGACCTACCAACGGACTAACCAACCACCCAACCAACCACCCAACCAACCACCTAACCAACCACCTAACCAACCACCCAACCAACCATCCACCCACCCACCCACCCACCCACCCACCCACCCCCCCACCCACCCACCCACCCAACCAACCAACCAACCAACCAACCAACCAACTAAACAAACAAACAAACAAACAAACAAACAAACAAAAAAAGTGTTGTGTCACGTTCCTCGAAACACGCCACTTCCTTTCCGATACTGCTAAACGATTGTGCTAAAAACAGATTTTTAAAATCATCTTCTGGCTAAATGCAATCGAACCCATTTACTAAGACCTCTCCAAACCTTATGAAAGAGGTACTACTGTAACCTGCTCAACCGACTTAGTCCTGTCTTGAATAAAGACGAGATGTTACAAAAATAAATTATATTCATCATGACGAGGTGCAAACCATTCTCTCCCAGTGGGGGCAAAAGCATGTCTTTGAAAGCTGGGCGAAATGAACACCGAGTAATCCCATCCATCCAAGAAGCACGGATATATATGAGTACGGACAACAGGAGGCAAAGAACATCATGAGCCCCCGCATTTGCGGGGGCTCATGAGGTTCTTTGCCTCTTGCAGTTGGGTGGTGTTCGCACTTTCCGGTATTGAATGGGGTCAATCGATTGTTTTCTGTAATGCATAGGAGAGACAGTCTATGAAGGAGAGACGAATTAAACAGAGGTCAGACTATATGCTGGTGACTATATGATTTTCGAACTTACAACTTATAACCCATTAAATCCTGAGGCTGAAATTTATCAAATTTGTGTATTTTGTCCTATGAAGGTTACATTACAGATAGGAGATAGATCAGCCAGTTTAGTTCAAGGGTCGGTGTTGCCAAAATAGATAAGCTAAGTTATTCTGGCACTACCGCCTTAAACTATCACAGACAATGGTGCATCAGGATGGAAAGGATTAGAACAATACAAGAACGGTGATGGCTCGAATCAAAGCAAAACAAAACAAAACAAAAAATTCGGACGCCGATTTATGCCCCCTGGCAAGTCAATAGAACAGTTCTTATTGACACTCGGTGCCAGGGGCACATAACTCATGCGTTTCCTCACCCGCTGTTATCTCAGCCCACCACAACATACGGATAGTTCGACGAAGACACAACCCAGTACGCAAAAAGCCTTCGGGGCTACGTCGGCCGTAGATGGCCCGCGCACTATCGTGAGACAACACAGAGGGACTGTACAAACCTTGGTAATCTGGAGCGTGCGCACGACGTAATCAGCTGCGGTGCGCGTGTCCAGCGTGGTCACGGTGACCGAGCCAAATTTCTTCTCTCCTTGGTCCGGCCAGTATTGTTCACACTTGTGCTGTACATACCATAATAAGTGAAAGGTTGTAAAAACAAAAACAAGCAACACCCCCCCCCCCCCACCTCCCCATTGTTTTGAGCGAACACACATTTATGAGAGATTGCCTGTCATTAACTCATTGTGTTCGAGGTACGAAATACCCACAGTTTGGAGTTATCCTCTGAAGACTACATTGCAATTTAAGAGACAGATCGACCATGATAGCTCAAGGGTGGTGGCAGAAAAGCTTGGCGCCTATAGGCGCCAAGCTATTCTGCCACCACCCTTGAACTATTATGGTCGAGCCATATCTTGCTGTGTCAGTTGTGTCGCGAGAGAATGAGTTAAAGACCATCATTTAGGTGGCTGCAGCCGCCCAGATGAAATGGTCTTTAATGACAAGGGACAATTTTTGACAATTAAAAACTTCTCTTGAGAGAGCCCCTGCCTCTTTAAGTATAGGTAAGTGGTGGGTAGCGAGGGTAGGGGTGTTTGGCGGGCTAGATGTAGAGGGGCGAGGTGAGGGAGGGGAGGGCAGGGTAATGTTCGTGATACATTTACATTAAAAGTTTTAGGATATCTACAGACATGGGAGACATACGAGGGAATACTATATCGGATTTCCAGTGCGCCAAAAAAGGCGAACGGGCGCCAACGTCGACGCAGTTGGCCCGCGCACGATAGTGCGCGGGCCAACTGCGGTCGACGTCGGCCCGAAGGCTTTTTGCGTATTGTGTGTGTCCTCGTCGAACTAACCTTGTCCCCTTCGTAAGGGTTTGTCAGCATGACGACAATGTTGACTTGTTTTTCCCACAACAGGCGCAGGAAGTCCTGCAGAATGACACTGTTGGGACCTGAAAAAAAAAGAACGAAACCGTTTGTCTTGATCTTGTACCCTGAGCCGGCCCAGTGTTATCACCATGTACGGATCTTACGCGATGCAATACAATACTCTACGTGTTCAAAATGGAGAAAAGATCCTAGGACGCACGTAGTACTTAAGGTTTCTCCACTTTTTTTTCTAACATTTAACGTGCAATACATAATATACACGTTTTGAAGCCTTCGCTGCCAGTCGACTTGTGAAATCTTTGTTAATTCCTCGCCAGAGTCCCAGCTGTCGAAGGAGCATGGATACGGAGCAGATGCGGGGGCTCAGGAGGGTCTATGTCTATTGCAGTTGGTTTGTGTTCAGTTTTATTTTGACAGTGAATGCATGAAAGTAAAAGGGGGGGCTTACCTTGGGACGCTATGAATCGCGGCTCACCGTCTGGTCCCTGTGAAAAAACAGGTCGCAACGAGAGACGGAATAAATATAACACTGACGAACAAATAAAATGTGACATGATTGAAATCATGGGAAACACTTCAGTGTCTCCAATGATTTAAGTGATATGGCATTTCATTTGCTCGTCAGTATAGTTACAGCATTTCATTCAATAAACCCTGACTCGTAACATGATATGTATCGACCATGATAGTTGTTCAAGGGTGGTGCCAACACCCTTGAACCATCAAGATTTTATCGTGTAAATTACTTCTTAAGGAAGTTTCTTTCAAGACAATATCATACATCATACGGTTTTTGTCTCAGACAGTTTCATAGCACAAGAAATAAGTGAAATTTACTTGTCAGTTCACTCTAGTCGTGGGTGGGTTTGTAGGGCGAGGGGAGGGGGTTGTGGAGGGGCATGGGGGAGGGGGGAGGAGGGGGGAGGAGGGGGGAGGAGGGGGAGGGTTTCGGGATGAAATGTGAACTTCTTCCTTAACTCTGTTTGCGGCGAATTTAATTATAGATTCAGCTGTGTGTTTGGCTGAAATCATGTACGATAACACTTTGGCTGTCGGTAGCGGTTTTACGGCTACCGACAGCTAAAGGGTTAAATCTCGAAGCCGTAATGTCCAAAGTCAAAGACCGGGAAACACAGCATTGCGGGTAAATACAACGCTTAACTCATTCAAACCTACACATCGCAGCAAGACATGGATCGAGCAAGATAGTTCAAGGATGGTGCCAGAATAGCTTGGCGTCCATAGTCGCTTTACTGAGTGTGTCTGTATTTATTTAGTTATGATTTTTGTTTGCGTTAAATATTTTTGCTTGTCTTCAGTATATTTCATGTTGTAGTATGTTAGCAACGGCAATTTGAAAAATGACGTATTTGTATCTGTCAAAACTTCTACCGTTGTGTAATAAAGTTTCATCATCATCATCATCATCATCATCATCATCATCATCATCATCATCATCTAGAATTTAATACAGTCTTTCAGAGGACAACTTCAAAATTTGGGGATTTTGGTCCTGGGGTAGAATCTGTTAAACATCGTGACGTTATAACGAATAGGAAAAATACGTACGTTGATGTAACTGGCGTTGATATAATCACTGTTGGGATCACCATCCACAATATTCAGTTTGACGCGGCAGTGGTCGTCTGCAATGAATATAAATGTTAACTCTTTGACTATCAGTAGCGTTTTTTTTGTCGAGATGCCGGAAACACACGCACAAAAAGCCTAACGACAGCTATGCTTTATATCTGCTGCCTACACCAAGCATTGAAAACTCTCTGCCACAGTCGTTCGCGCACCGTTAACCCAATCCCGCGACATCCATGTATCACCCATCCATGCATGCATTCATCCACCCATTCATCCGCCCAAACCCACGCACCCACCCACCCACCCAACCGACCGTCTATCAGTCAATCAACCAATCCTAGCCACATGCCTATGTCCAGTACATTGGCAAGTTTTGCACGACAGAAAATGGAAAATCTCAAATTGATAGTTCACACAAACGGTTTCCATACTGAGGTTTTACTGACAGGAAAGAGAAACAACGGACGGAACTTACAGGCACAGATGTTCTTATATCGGTTTTTGCCCTTGTTGGAGACGTTGAGCGCGACACTGGTGGCGCTGATTAGTCCTGTTGGTAGGTTCTGCAAACAACACATTCAAAGGGTCATAATCTAACTCTGAAGGAGGTAAGCAAATGCCGCATGACGTTTACACATTCAGTGGAATAGGTTCATATACTTCTCGTAGTTTAGAGACATTTACTTCTGTTCAGTGAAGGCGAAAGCCAGCAAGTCCATTTTTTGAAAAGCGAGATTTTCATTATGAAACAACGAAAATCTCGCTTTTCACAAAAAATGGACTTTACAGGGCAGACTTTTCGTGGCAGTATCATTCCCCCCCCCCCCCCCCCCCCAACAAACAAATAAGATCGAACACCGTGCAACAAACCGAACCTGGAACTGCTCAATGAGTTGCTGGGGATCGGCTCTCCACTTGGCCACCGAGCCTGGTAGATCGGCGGTGGTCAATCGAGTCTTGGAGAGGACCGGGCAAGTGTTGTAATAAACTGTCTTGTCCCTCTCGCCCTCCGCCACCGTCGCTATGGAGATGCACACGTCACTCGCCTCGTCTTCATCGTCGTAGGATTCTGTGACAAAAAAATAAAATAATAATAATAATAATTAAAAAAATTAATATAAAATATTTATTAAACAAAAATTAATAAAAAAAATAATATAAAATATAAAAAAAATTAATAAAGGTTTGTCCCAGCGAGGTAAAGGCCTTAAAGTAGACATTGGTCTAACACAACTATAGGCAACTCAGGCCTACGTCAGCCACAAGACCTTTCACTCAGCGGATGGCCATTACGATATGTATGTGCTGCCATATTTTGGTGTTTCGGCGTTGTTTATAAACCCAGTCGTCTTTTCGTATTTCAAAACACTGTCACTTTGAAATCCAATATAAACATTTGTGATTTTGTCACTTGCCAGCAAAGATTATTTTAAATATCGTGTTCAGTACGATACTTTCACTTACATTAAAAGTTTAAAGACATCGTATTCAGCCCCTTCAATACCAGTAGACGCAGATGACGTTTTTGAAATCATTGCAAATCCAACATCAAAGATCCCAATCCTTTAAAGAAATATGGATGCAAATTTGTTCCAGTAAGAGGTATAGATCCTCATGAGCCCCCGCAAAAGCGGAGGCTCATGAGCATCTATACCTCTTGCATCTGGATGAGGATCTTGCATCTGAATCCTGTTCAGCTCTTCTCGGCAGTCAAGGGTCACGGCCATCCCCCGCATTTTAATACGCCATATTAAATGCTATTTGGTGTAGTGGTGTAACACGGGACTACTTACGCTTATTGTTGTCCTCCTCGTAAGCGTGATTCAAAGTGCCGTACGCGGCAGACAGTCGGACGTTACCGTTCGTTTCTGTCATCTCTGATCCCATGGACTTCTTTTTACCGTTTCTTCGACTGAAAAACAAACAAACAACAAAATCACACGACCACAACGCATACGTTATTATGACAAACACTCTGTCTCGGGCATATCTACTACCACCTCGAGATGACCCTATTAGCCTGCTCGGACCTAAACCCTCAATAACTAGCTAACAAACGGACATACCTGCCCTACGCTGCCAAAAGCATTGCAATACAGGTCAGTCGCTGCACAACTTCTGACGTCGTCGGATACGATGGTCAACCGAAACCACAGGTCAGTCACCAGTATACTGCGGTTATTAGACACAAAGCGCGCAGGTCTCTGGCTCCCACGGGGATAACGGAGCGCAAAAGTACATCGGGCCAACGTCAGCCTTAGCCGCGCACGGAATTTTACCATTGACATGCAGGGCAAATATCTGGTGCTGTGGATTTTTGCATGGCCAGTGATGATAGTGATGAAATGATGATGATGATGATGATAATAAAAATATAATAATAATAATAATAATAATAATGACGATGATGATAACAACAACAACAACAACAACTACAACTACTACTACTACTACTACTACTACTACTACTACTACTACTACTACGATACATTGCAATATACTGCACTACATACACATTAACGTAACTATGTCCCTGTATCTTAATCTTTCTATCTTTGTCTATCTTTTCTTCTAAGCAGTTTCGAGCGTGTGCGTGTGCGTGTAGGCTACCTGTGTATGCGCGCGCGCGCGTGTGTTTGTGTGTACGTGTGAGCGTGCGTGTGTGTGTGTGTATGAGCGTGCGTGTGTTCGTGTGTGACTGTAAATCTTACCGGATAACGAGGAGGATGATCAAGACGATGATGACAACAGCCAGCACCCCTCCCACGACTGCACCAAGTATTGCTCCTGCCTTTGCTGGAACTGTCACACAATTCATAACATGTTTACCAAAATAAAATAAAAAGTCGTGTTCAGTGCCGTGTGATAAAAGAAGGCAGAAATGTCATTCCTTAGCAAAACTTGTGCATCAACAGACTACCCAGTGCGGAAAAAGGCCATCGGGCCGACGTCGGCCGCCCTTGGCCCGCGCACATCCGTGCGCGGGCCAAGGGCGGCCGACGTTGACCGGATGACCTTTTGCGCATTTGGTATGCAGTAACGGAAAAGGAAGCAAGTAATAAAAAAAGTAAAACTAAAATGATGCAGTTCAATGTCATTGTTTATATTTTGATGACTTTCTAGTGGGGGAAAAAAACAAACAAACAAAAAACAAACAACGACGCGCTTACTCCAATTATAAACAGATAAATCTATTATCAATAAAAAGCTTAACCCCTTGGGTGCCAGTGCCGACCACTGCACGCTGACCGACATTGGCGTGAAGAAACAGCTGTAAATGGGGACTAACAATAGGCAACAATAAAACGTGGGACTAAAATCCGACATAAATCCTCATGAGCTCCCGCGTGTTACGTGGCTGAGTCGTAGTCGTAGTATGATATCACACCAGACGCACGCACGTAAGGTTCTTTTTAAAAAAACTTCATTCAGCTGCAACACGTCACACGTGGCTTAAGGTTGTAGACAATACTGGAGTAACAGTTCCAACAATACTTTATTTCAGCGATGCGACCTGAGCACAATGCATTCCCAAATGCACCAACACTGATACAATGTCTCTTCTGCAAATGTCAACACTGGCGACACAATACGTTTCTCACACAACGTACGCCACCGTTACGCTGCGTCTATCACGATGTACATCCTATACGGGCCACGTACCTACGATAAACTGTGTGTCCCTACAACTGACAATGCATGACAATGTACACACGTGCTTTCCAGCACCAACTTTTATAGTAAAAGGACTTTCCAGAATAATCTAAGGAATTCACACAACGCAACCAATCAGAACGGAACACGTAACTGAAACTCATAAATATTAATAAAAAAAGAACTTTCTGGAATAACTACAATAGTCTACAAAAATTCGACTGCTAATTTCAGCCCCAAATCCTAGTGTGTAATGACGTCACACAAAAGTATGGCAGACCGTTCACGACCTCTAATAACACACAATGACCGGCTGTTAACTTCACGCGCACAGAAAACAACTACGACTAATAATAGAGCGACTTTGCTGCTGTGTTACAAAAATGTTGCTTACTCTTTTGACGTCACATGTAAGGTCACTAGACAGCGCGACTCTGCTAGAACGTTCTAGTTTATTCTCAGCTAATCTACGCAAAACAAAAATCGACCGCTCTTCTCCGTGCGACTTCGCTAGAAACTTCCGGACTAATCTTAGCGTATCATAACAAAACCAATTCCGCTATCATGCACGAACGATAGAGAATCTCACTGAAAAGATACGTGATACGTAACCATGATAGCTCAAATAAATATCGGATCGTTACATACGATTAACACATGCATGCTCTCACAGAACAACACAACCACAATCGTAACACCGCGATTGCGGGAACTCTCGAGGGTTTATGTCTCGAGTCTTGCAGTTGGGTAGCGTACGCCTTGTCCCTGCGGTTAAGGGGTTACAGTGATTTATACCTTTGTTGGGCGGGGAAGTGGCGCAGTGGTTAAGGCGTCTGCCTCCAATGCCAAAGGTGCGAGGTTCGATACCGGGTTCCGGCGTTGGATTTTTCTCCTCTGGTGTCACCGTCTGGGCAGTGGGCAGATGTTCACATCTGCACGGGACATAGACGACCCCGGCCCCCACGAGTCCCCTGCTGCCTTGCAGGCCTGGCCGCTTGGCTGCGGAAAGGCTAAGGGAGGAAACCCCTGACATCAAAGCCCCCGTGTCTCCGGGGAAGGCTTTTGAGCCAGAGACTAAGACAAGGACAGTCTGATATAAAACCTACGACCCGAGGACCTCGATGCCACCGTCCCAGCTTGCTAGGCCATGGCAAACGAACCAAGGGTTTAAAGGGTGGGGCCAGTACTGCGCACACTGCACTCCACCAAAAAGCTCCACCGCGCAGGCTTTAGGAAACGCCCACGGACTATGACACTGAACTTTCCAAGTCCTGTAGCGATGGGCAAGGGGCAAAACGGCAGGTGAAAGATGTCACTGGAAGCCGCAGTCTCAAACCTGCATGCAGGCGGTTCAGGATATTGGTCGCCTGATGTTGACCTGGGGATGACAACGTCACTCGGCACACCCTGAACGACCAAGCAGCCTTCTCTAGGGACAGCACTGCTTGCTCCACACGGAGAGGGGCCTAGAAAAGGTGGCCTAACCAAAGCTCATCCCCTCGTAACCCCAGTTGGCTAGCCGCGGTCAACGGGCATCTTCTCATGCGGTCAGAAAACAAGAAAAAACAATGGATCCACTCTCATAACGACCACGACCGGACTCAACGTAGCATGCTGGAACATCCGAACCATGCTCGACACAGCAGACAGCGGACTCCCTGAACGTCGCTCCGCCCTCATTGCCCATGAATTGCGGAGGTTAAACATCGACATCGCCGCGCTCAGCGAAGTACGCCTTCCGGAGGAAGGCAGCCTCCAAGAACTTGGCGCTGGCTACACCCTCTACTGGTCAGGCAGGCCTGCATCAGAAAGACGGCTCTCAGGCGTGGGCTTCATGGTGAAGACCCCCATTGCGACTAAGTTGGAAAACCTACCAACGGGTCACTCCGACCGCATCATGTCCATGCGCCTCCCACTGAGACACCAGCAATATGTCACCCTTCTCAGTGTGTACTCCCCAACCCTCCTGGCAGAGCCTGCAGAAAAAGACAAGTTCTTCTCTGACCTGCGCAGCCTCCTGCAGAGCACCCCTGCAGACGACAAAGTCATCATCCTTGGCGACTTCAACGCCAGAGTGGGCCAAGACTCTGAAGCCTGGAAAGGAGTCCTCGGCAAGCATGGCGTTGGGAACTGCAATGACAATGGTCGCCTACTGTTGGAGCTCTGTGCAGAGCAGCAACTTGTCATCACCAACACTACTTTCCAGAAAAAGGACAGTCGAAAGACCACCTCGCTCCAAGCACTGGCACCTTATCGACTATGTCCTAGTGCGTCAGAGGACCGCAGTGACGTCCTCCTCACCAGAGTGATGCCCAGCGCAGAGTGCCACACTGACCACCGCCTTGTTCGCTGCAAACTCAGGCTCCGCCTCAAGCTGAAACCCAAGAAAGGCCCCCCCCCCAACCCCCCCCCCCCCCAAGAAAAAGCTTGATGTTGCCAGCCTTCAGCGTGACGACAAGAAAGCTGCCCTTCAGCCCGATTTACAGCGCATGCTCAAAGACACAGTTGATCCAGCAGACTCCTCCCCTGAAACACTCTGGGAACAACTCAAAACTGCTATTGTAAAATCCTCTGTGGAAGTCTTGGGCTTTGCTAGAAAGAGGAACAAAGACTGGTTTGACGAAAACGACGTAGAGATCCAGGAACTTCTAGCAAAAAAAAAGAGCCGCCCACCAGGCCCACCTAGCTCAGCCTTCCTGCCCTGTGAAGAAGTCTGCCTTCCGCCTCATCTGCAGCAGTCTCCAGCTCAAGCTTAGAGAGCTCCAGATCGAGTGGTGGTCCAGACTCGCACAGAGGACCCAGCTCTGCGCTGACAACGGTGACTACAGGGGCTTCTACGAAGCACTAAAAGCAGTGTATGGCCCTAGGCACCTGGTACAAAGTCCCCTGCGAAGCGCTGATGGACAGGCACTCCTCACAGATAATACCTCCATCTTGAACCGCTGGTCGGAATACTTTCAGGACCTCTTCGGCGCTGAACGCACTGTTCAAGAAACAGTCATCCTCCAAATCCCGCACCTTCCACTAAAGGTTGAATTGGACGAACCACCCACCGCCGAAGAGACCCTCACAGCCATCCATCAGCTCAAGAGTGGCAAAGCAGCAGGCATTGACGGAATCCCGCCAGAGATCTGGAAACATGGAGGCCCAGCACTGCACAACAAGCTCCACGACCTCTTTCTCTGCTGCTGGGAAAAAGGAACACTACCAAAGGATATCCGTGATGCAGTCATCATCACCCTGTACAAGAACAAAGGAGAGAAGTCTGCCTGCTCTAATTATCGTGGAAGTACCCTGCTGTCCATTGCCGGGAAAATTCTCGCAAGGTTGCTCCTGAATCGGCTGGTACCTGCCATCGCTGAAGACCACCTCCCAGAGGGCCAGTGTGGCTTCAGAGCCAACAGGAGTACCACCGACATGGTCTTTGTGCTGAGACAGCTTCAGGAGAAGTGCCGCGAGCAGAACAAAGGGCTGTACGTAACGTTTGTCGACCTAACAAAAGCGTTTGACACTGTGAGCAGGCAAGGTATGTGGCAGATCCTGGAGCGACTAGGTTGTCCCCCAAAGTTCCTCAACATGATCGTCCAGCTCCACGAGGACCAGCAAGGCCAGGTCAGACTAAACAGTGACCTCTCAGAACCACTCCCCATTCGCAACGGCGTGAAGCAAGGCTGCGTGCTGGCACCGACCCTCTTCACCATCTTCTTCAGCATGATGTTGAAGCAGGCCACAGTGGACCTCGACGATGACGACGCAGTGTGCATCAGGTATCGTCTCGATGGCAGCCTGTTCAACCTCAGACGACTGCAGGCCCACACCAAAACCCTAGACCAACTGATTCGTGAGCTGCTCTTCGCTGATGACGCTGCCCTCGTTGCACACACAGAGAGAGCCTTGCAGCGCATTACGTCCTGCTTCGCAGATGCTGCCCAGCTCTTTGGACTTGAGGTCAGTCTGAAAAAGACAGAGGTCCTTCATCAGCCGGCACCCAAGGAAGAGCATCGCCCTCCCCACATCACCATCGGCGAGTCCGAACTGAAGTCTGTACACCAGTTTACCTACCTTGGCTGCATCATCACGTCAGACGCCAAGCTGGACAAGGAGCTGGACAACAGGCTGGCAAAAGCGAACAGTGCTTTCGGGCGACTATTCAAGCGGGTGTGGCACAATCAACAGCTGAAAAAAGGCACCAAGATCAGCGTGTACAGAGATGTCGTCCTCACCACCCTGCTGTACGGTTCCGAGTCCTGGGCCCTCTACCGCAGCCAACTACGACTCCTCGAACGCTTTCACCAGCGCTGCCTGCGTACCATCCTCAGCATTCACTGGAGTGACTATGTCACCAACGTCGAGGTCCTTGAACAGGCGGAAACTGTGAGCATCGAGGCTTTGCTGCTGCGGACACAGCTTCGCTGGGCGGGGCACGTCTCCAGGATGGAGGATCATCGCCTACCCAAGATCACTCTGTTCGGCGAGCTCGCCACTGGACACCGAGACAGAGGGGCACCAAAGAAGAGATACAAAGACGGTCTCAAGAAGTCACTTAGTGCCTGCCAAATCGACCACCGCCAGTGGTCTTCGCTTGCTGCGGACCGTGACACCTGGCGCTCCACCATTCACAAAGCAGCCGTCTCCTTTGAGGACTCTCGCAGAGCTAACCTTAAGGACAAGCGGCTCAGAAGAAAAAACAGAGTTGTCGTAACTCAGAACCCTGACCAGACCTTCCCC
>BTPG01000005.1:142982974-142997974 GCA_036245525.1 Semisulcospira habei | reverse complement strand
AGAGAGAGAGAGAAGTCTTTACTGTCACTATACCCACACACCAAATTCTCTGCCAGCACGGAAAAATACTCAGGTGCCCACAAAATGTATGCAATCGTACTTGCCGTACCGCAAGACAGTAAATGTATATGCTGGTATGTGATTTTGGACCAATGCACACACGTCTGTTGTGTAGTATAAGGCACCTTTCGTTGTATGACTCAAGATAATCACGCTCTAATATTTGTAGATTTGGTGCCTGCGTACTTCAAAATAAAACGTGTGCTGGTCTGTGACTTTGGGCCTTAGGATCTAGCGACTGACCAGGAGGTCCAAAATCACAGACCAGCAGACAAACATTGTTCTTAGTAAACTAAGGCAAGGTTTCAATTTTTAAATTTATTTTTATGGTGTGTTGCTGTTTCTGTGCTATTGCCCCGGGCGCACATGATCTTCCCATCCTATCCATCACTATCGCTATTCGGTCACAACCAAGAACACGCAGCCGGAAGTTGAGTACTGCCAATAGGTTACTGCCCTTGGCTAATGCGGCATGACCGTGTATTATTCGCAGGCATTAGCCACACGGGGTAATTGCTTCCAGTGCATGTTACTTTTTCCGCAAGAAATAGTCAGTTTAGTTAAATAAATTTCCTCCCTTTTTGCAATTTTTTTATGGTGTAAAACTTCGATTTTTTTGCCTTTTGAGGCGTTTAGAGCAGCAAACGGCATGACAGGTGGCGTGAAAAAGAGCAAAATCTGGGTAATTTTAGTCGACCTAGTGTGTTCATGGGAGCCTTATAATATATAATGGGGAATGTGCACAGTTGTATGCAGGCTTGCAGACGACAGTTTTTGTCATGGGGTACTTAGTGCATTAGAGTGTTGCGGAAACGCTAACAGACAATTTGTTTAAGAATTGCTGAAAATCAGTTTCACCTGTGATATGCTCCACGAGGATTTTTTGTTTTGTTTTGGCAGAAAGGTTTTTCGTTCATTGCTTTGTGTTGCAAGAGGCTAATAGAGAAGAGTGTGTGAAAAGGGGGCGTAACCTAATTGCCCATGTGTGGCCATTGCTCCACTTCGGACCACCTCGAATACCAGACACAGTATTAAGTTGTTTACTCATTCAGCCCCGACACGCCACAACACGACATAGATCGAGTATGATAGTTCAATGGTGGTGCCAGAATAGCTTGGCGCCGATAGGCGCCAAGCTATTCTGGCACCACCCTTGAACTATCATACACGAATTGACTCTTGAATTGTAATACAGTCCTTCAGAGGGCAACTTCAAAATTTTGGAATTTCGGTCTTCGGGTAGAATGAGTTAACTCTTTCGTAGAAATGCCCGTGTGATTGTGTGAAGACTTATTTTTTATTTTACAGCTACTAGTAATACCTTTCTTCCATTTATTTTTATTATTGTTGTTATCATCATTATTATTAGGATTTTTAGAGAAAGGTGGATGCCTGACAACAGAATTAATATAATAAGGAAACAGTCATCGGGCGCCGCCTGGCGATCGTCTGCTCACTGGGTCACTTACCTTTGTCGCAGAGGCGCCCCTCCTTCCCATCGGGACAGCTCGTGCAGACTCCTGTCTCGTGTTGACAAAGACCGTCCAGGCAACTGTTGCTACACGTCTGTGTGCAGTTCTGACCCCACACACCGGTCTCGCACGCTGTGGAACACACAAGACACAGGGATGATGCGAGTGTGCGCTGGAGTCTGTAATTTTGGACCTCACGGCTTCGGGCCGTAAGGTCCAAAATCACAGACACAAGCACACACACTGGTTGTCTTCCTCGCTACGCTATCGTTGCAGCCTAACTCATTCAGCCCGAAGCAAGTATTTCCCAGATTTTGGAGGCGTCATCTAACGACTATGCACCTGTTGCAGGAGATGGATCGACCATGATAATTCAAGGGTAGTGCTAGATTAGCTTGACGCCGACAGGCGCCAAGCTAATCTGGCACTACCCTTGAATTATCATGGTCGACCCATCTCCTGCTGTAGTGCGTCAGGGCTGAATGGGTTAACTCATTCAAGGCGCACCGTCAAAAGCTGCGGGAGTGTCGTATAGCCTTGTCGCTGGCAACGCTATGCGACACTTCCGCAGCTATTGATGCGGGACGCATTTAGTGAGTTAACGATATGATTGTTGAACATTGTAGATGATACATCTAAGATAGTAAACATAGATGTTGGAATGAAAGGTCATTTTTTTTTTTTACTGTGAAATTTTTGAAACGGCAAGATTACTTACAGTTATCGAAACTGGACATCTTATGTTATCTCAATATGTTATGTTATGTTATGTTATGTTATGTTATGTTATGTTATGTTATGTTATGTTATGTTATGTTATGTTATGTCATGTTATGTTATGTTATGTTATCTGATCTTATCTTATCTACGCGTCGCATGTGAGTCCGTGAATCTTGGGAGGTGTTACGTCTCGCCCAGACAGTGACGTGAACATGCTAGCTGTAAGTATTTGCTACTACAAACCGGAACAATATAATCACTATGTCTAATGTTCACACTCCTGATATTAACCCTTTGGCTGTGTCGGTAGCGCTGTTTGTCGCGATGATTCTTACGGAAATTATCGCGACAAAAAGCGCTACCGACAGCCAAAGAGTTGGCTGCTCGGCGTTAGGTCCCAATAACTCATAATCTCATGAACTGATCTTAACTCATTAAAAATAATAATAATAATACATGGTATTTATATGGCGCATTTCTCATATTTATAATGGGCAATGCGCAGGCGAAAACGACGCACACACGCACGCACGCACGCACGCACGCACACACATACACACACGCACACACACACACTACACACACACACAAAGTCTTGAGGGGGGGGGGGGGGGGAGTATTTTGTGCCCCAGGTACAAAATACTCACATTTTGGAGTTGTTCTCTGAGGACTGTTTCAAAATTCACGAGACAGATCGACTGACCATGATAGTTCAAAGGTGGTGCCAAAATAGCTTGGCGCCAATAGGAGCCAAGCTATTCTGGCACCACCCTTGAACTATCATGGGCGAGGAATGTCTTGCTGTGGTGTGTCGGGGCTGAATCGGATCAGCAAAATATCAATACTGAAACGAGACCGAAAAGAGCTCCATGCTTACGGGTCTGACACAGGCCACCGAGATACCCTGGGCGGCATCCCAGCAGGCAGGTTCCGTTTACAGCGTCACAGTGCTGCTGCTCACATCCCGTGTTGCACCTGTCCGCACAGTTCCGGCCCCAGAACGTCTTAGGGCATGCTGGGAAAGAGAAAAAAGAAATGAAAAAGAAGAAAAATAATGTGTATTGGTACTAATTTTGGATCTTACGGCTTAGAGCATTAAGATGTAAAATTACACACCAGAACACATACAAAAAAATGTGTGCTGGCCTGTGAATTTGGGCCTTACGGCCTTCGGCCGTAAGGTCCAAAATCATAGACCAGCACATATATAGTTCTATTGCCGACCCAATTTAATATGGTACATAGTTTTCAATAAATGCGAATACGCTTCGTCGTGTTTTTTAATATGTACTGAAGACGTTGTTAAGAAACTTTAGAAAAACAGTTAACTGAAAGAAATATAATCCAACTTGAAATATTTATCATTTGTACTCCCCAATCCCATAAACTAGAGAAGTGCACAAAACGTGCAGTACGTAGTACGCTTGTCGCATTTCACCGAAGACATTCAAACATGGTAGTCAAGTGAAATATATCCGTGATTGGTACTAGGTTAAAAAAAGAAGAAGAAGAAAGAAACATTGGTAAACGAAACTTACGATCCACACAGAGAGGTGGCTGAAATCCTTCCTGACAAGTGCAGCTTCCGGTCACGTGATCGCAGGCCAGAACGTCACAGTGGAAGCTGCATATTCCGGCACAGTTCTTGCCATAGTTTCCCGCCGAACATACTGCAAGGGCCAGGAGCACATGCAGTAAATAATCTTCACGAATTCGTGAAATTCCCATTTGATGGCTTACAGTTCACTTACATACTGACGAGCAAAAGAAATGCGACATTTCTTATTGATTCCGAAAATGTCGCATTTCTTTTGCTCGTCCGGCCGTATAACAACGTTCAGAACTACGGGGAATATAATGAAGACAAAATAACAATGCCGTTTCCACACTGGTTGCATCACTTGAATCGCTACCGTTGATCATCACAGATGTCCACCACATTTTAAAAGAGACCTGAGTTGATGTTTTAAGCCATTTAACCTCGAATCACTACAGCAGGAGATGGATCGACCATGATAATTCAAGGCCAGTGCCAGGCTACCTTACTGCCCTTGAATTATCATGATCGACCCATCTCCTGCACCTGATATGTAGTTGTCGGGCGAAACTCCAAAATTTGGCAAATGCGTTAACCCATTCAGCCCTGATGCACTACAGCAGGAGATGGGTCGACCATGATAATTCAAGGGTAGTGCCAGATTAGCTTGGCGCCTGTCGGCGCCAAGCTAATCTTGCACTGCCCTTGAATTATCATGGTCGATCCATCTCCTGCAACTGGTGCATAGTCATTAGATGACGCCTCCAAAATTTGGGAAATACTGCCGTCGGGCTGAATGAGTTAAATAGGTTAGCCCATTTAGCCCCGGCGACCTACAGCAGGAGATGGATGGACCATGATGATTCAAGGGTAGTGCCAGTAGTGCCAGGGTAGTGCCAGATAATCCAGCACTGCCCTTGAATCATCATGGTCGACCCATCTCCTGGAGCTGGTTCATAGTTGTGAAGTGACACTTGTAAAATTAAGGAAATGTGGCCTTGGGTTAAATGGGTTAAATACATTCTTCAATAGTTCAACTAAAACGGATGCAAACGAGCAGCCAAGCAACCGAACAACTGGTCGATTAACCCCTTGACTACTAATGACGATACAGTTCGACGAGAAAAGACGCTGAAGTTACGCGTAATTTCCGCCGAGTGGTATTGTCAGTAGTCGTCAAGAAGTTGATCCATTTAGCCACGTTTCCTACATTTTGGAGGTGTTACTTATCGATTATGTACCAGCTGCACTGAGAAGATGGACGGACCATGATAATTCAAGGTTAGTGCCAGATTAGCTTGGCGCCTTCAGGCGCCAAGCTAATCTGGCACTACCCTTGAATTATCATGGTCCATCCATCTCCCGCTGTAGGGCGTTGGGACTGAATGGTTTAAACAAACCTGTACTAGTAAGTGATATTCAGGTTTGGACCTCCAGGCAAGCGCGCACATCGTCACCTGTCTCATAACTGACGTCATAACACCGAACGACTGCCAACAACGAACGAGATCGAAGAAACGGCGCATAACCAGTGTGTACCTGGGGCAGGGGTATGTGACTCTTGGAGAGGTTGGGAGTGTTGTCTGTGCTTATGGCTGAAGATGGTTATCTGCCTTCTTGGCAGTCGTTCAGCGTAAACGTAACGTCACTAGTAACCAGGCAACTACCTATACCCAGATGGTAAATCAATGTAAACAAACATCCTTCATTTATCTCCCCCCCCCACCCGCCCCTGGGGTGGGGGTGGTGGGTGGTGGGGGAGTGGGGGTGGGGGGTGGGAGGTGCGTGGGGTGGGGTGGGGTGGGGGGGGGGGGTAAATGAGGGGAGACGTTTGTTTACAAGTTAGTAGACGTAGACCCCTCCCCCCTCCCCGTCCCTTTCGTCCTTCCCTCCCTCATGCCTATTCTGGGGCCCTGACCGAACTTATTATAAATTAAGCACTTGGGCATTTCGTGCTATGAGTCATTTCTGACTCTCACAACCATCTCATCACGAATATATAAAATACATATAACTTTTGGAATTGATTTGATGGACATTTTCTGTCGATATTTACGGAACACTGACAGTGACCAAATACACCTCTGTGTCGAACAAAATAAAACAACCAACCATCCAACCAACCCACAAGCACACAAACAAACAAAACAAACGATGGATGGATGGATGGGTGGATCGACGGACGGACGGATGGATGGATGACGACGGACAGACGGATGGATGGGCGATGCCGGGACGGACGGACGGGTGGATGCATGCACGGGATGGATACATGCAGGGATGCATGCATGGATCGATGGATGGATGGATGACGTACGTACGGACGGACGGATGAATGGACGGACGGACGGATGGATGGATGGATGGATGGATGGATGGATGGATGGATGGATGGATGGATGGATGGATGGATGGATGGATGGATGCAGAGTTGGACTGAAGGTGGGGGGAGAAGGAAAGAAAGTAAGCGGAAATCCAGGGCATAATATTGTGAAAACTGGTTGGAAAAATCGAGAGACGGACGAATGAAAAAACAAAAACAAAACCCGAACAAGTGAACGATTGAATGAACGAAGGGACGATCATAAACTTTGTGTACAGAAATATTTGTGCTCTGGTCTGTGATTTTGGATCTGTAAGGTCCTCAATCACAGAGCAGCACACAAATAATCGGCAAGATAATGTTTATACTACTACTACTACTACTACTACTACTACTACTACTACTACTACTACTACTACTACTACTACTAATAATAATAATAATACAGCGCTTTTCTATAACGTCTTCCCTCATTTATGCAGGCTCGGAACGCTTTACAAATGATTATAAACACACAAAATAAACTATAAATCACACGAAAAAACAGTTAAGGCATACTAAATACAGTCTTTCACACAACAAACGCTTTCGGTTTACAGTAACGCCATCGAAAATCACACGATAGTTCCAAAATCAGGCAGATCACCTCCCACAAATAACGATGTAGGATTATGTTTTGATTTCTTTGAGCATTGCACATACCTGATTCACATTTTCCGCCTTTGTATCCAGGCTCACAGGAGTCGCAGTAGCCAATGGCGTTGCATTTTCCACCTAGGCATTTTGTGGGGCACGGCTTGTCACAGTTATCGCCCCAAAACCCGGGCTTGCACGCTGTAACAGACACACAGATAGTGAGACAGACAGGCAGGCAGGGAGGCAAGCACACAGACAGACAGGGAGGCAGATAGGGAAATAGGCAGGCAGGCACTGACACAGACTGACAAGCAAACAGACAGACAGACAGACAGATTGTCTAGACAGACACTGAAGTATACAGATAGGACGACAGACAGACACACGCACACACACACACACACACACACACACACACACACACACACACACACACACACACACACATGTACTTCATACTTAACCCATTCAGCCCTGACGCACTACAGCTGGAGATGGGTCGACCATGATAATTCAAAGATAGTGCCAGATTATCTTGGCGCCTGTCGGCGCCAAGCTAGTCTGGCACTGCCCTTGAATTATCATGGTCGATCCATCTCCTGCAACAGGTGCATAGTCGTTAGATGACGCCTCCAAAATTTGGGAAATACGTGCGCCGGGCTGAATGAGTTAACACATTCATTGCCATTTTTGGTTTCTGCAATCTTTGTTCATTCAACGACCAAAAGACACCACCGTCCTAGGATCATGAATACAAATTGGTCTCAGCAAGAGGCATAGATCCTCATGAGCCCCCGCAGTTGCGGGGGCTCATGAGTATCTATGCCTCTTGCAGTTGGATATCGTTCACTTTTTTCGGCAGTGAATATGAAAGAGCGGACACAAAATAAATAAATATTAAAAAAATCAAATAGAAGAGGGAGCACACTCATCTGTCTTCGTCACAGACAGCATCTTGAAAATTAGCAAATTCGAGACTTAGCGCATCTGGATATGCGGCTTTATGTCGCGTATCCGGATGCGTCATGTCGCGAATGAGTTAAACAAGGTGTCTGCACGTGACAGGAAAAAAATAACGTCAGAAACACTTCGCGACTTGCAGAAGTTTACTTTCCTGTCGACTGCTTCGTGTCTAATTTGCTACATGGACAACTGTGGTGAAATGCACATCGTTACACAAACCTGATCAGCTTCCATGGCAATTTCACAAAATTCTGCTCGAACTGAAAGTGCTTCTACATTAGCGATGGCTCTTTACAAATTTTGCGGGAGAAAAAACTGACCAGTGGATAACAATTAGTGATCAGGCTTTCCGTTAACGTAAAATTCTCCGTATCTGACGGCCCTGCCGTGTCTCAAGAGTGCGACCGACTGTAGAGTGCCTGGAGCTTAATTTTTGTCGTGCTGTCCGTCTCGATGACGGACATTTTTAAATTCTTGCGGAAAGCCTGAGTGATGTATCGTGAAACTGATTGGAATATGACAAAATGATTTATTAACCCATATCATACTGAGGCTAAAAGCTTCAAATGTGTACACTGTCATATGCAAGTTACATTAAAGTACTTACAGATAAGGATATAGACCAATGGCTTTAGTTCACTGAAGGGTGGTGCCAGAATAGCTTAGGCGCCAAGCTATTCTGGCACTAGCATTGAACTATTTTAGTCAAAATTATTTCACACACTGGTGTATTCCGAATGATAAGGGTCAATTTGAGAAATAAAAAATCAAAATGTGCAGACACGAGAAACTGACTGAAGCTAGCAAATTGTAAAATTCGCGGTGAGCAGTGTCCAGCTAATAACCTGAGCCGGGGACGCCACTTACGTCCGATGGTGTCCGATAGCTTTTAGTTGATCACCTTTCCGCCACACACAGCTATGAGTAGTAATGAACCTCGTGTCATTTTAACACATTGTTTACCATAACAAACTCAACTCCACTATGTCGCTGAACTCACACACGAGCCAAAACAAATCACTGTGAATATTACACGGCAGTGGTTTTTGTTGGAAAAATCACTGTGTGTATTCTACACAGCGACTTGCGTTGGTTTGCGTGCCAGTTCATTGAACCCTTTGGTTGTCGGTAGCGCTCTTTGTCGAGGGGATTCCTGTACAGGAATCCCCTCGACAAAGAGCGCTACCGACAGCCAAAGGGTTCGAATCGAAATTAAGTTTGTTATGTACGCTACACTAATCATCAATTTCCCCAAAATAAACTCAAAGGTTCAAACTCACGGTTGCTAGAATCAGAGTTGGTGGACATGGTACATGCATCCAGACACCTCTTCCTACTTCTAACACACGGCCGGTTTCAACTCCCAACCCTTAACTGTCAAAATCTGTTTACCGTTTTGACTAATTACCCATGCTCCGTCACACACGATCAATTTGGGCGAGACCCTCCTTCCTAATTAGTCCCTCGCCCAAACTCCCTTCCGTCTACCAGAGACACAGGTTCACACATGCCTTAGACACAGGCCTTAGGCGCCCTCAGGATCTCAAGGAGCTAGTGAGATCATATGTCTTCTGCTGACAGATTTACATCGGTTGTTACTCGACTAAGGGTGCTACATGGAGTTAAGCTCACACACGACTGTTATTTAAACGCAGCCGAAAGGTCTAACACTTTAGACCGAATCCTGCGAATTAGAACTTAAAAGTGAAAGGAGATGGAGCGAGCTCGGCAGACAAGAGTAGTGCCTGATTAGCTTGGCGACTTTCCAGGCGATAAGCTAATCAGCACGACCCTTGTGCTGTTTGCGGTCCGTCCCTTTGCTGCGCGGTCCGGTCGTCGTTGGAACGGAAAGTGAAAGTTTTGAACTGGGATACCTTCGTAACGATGACACACAAATTTAGCGACAGGTGGACTGTGAGTGTGGCTAGTTTAACTCATGCGAGACTAACAGCATTGGGAGACGAGGCTTAAGCGTCTCGAATGAGTTAAATTGGATGCCTAGTTATGGTAAGATCTTCCGTACTGTTTGAAACACTTTAAGCCCTTCCTTGCCACTGTACTTACATTTTGTTTCTGAAATCTTTGTTGAACCCCAAAGCCACGACACTACGAGGAATATGGATACAAAATAGTCTCAACAAGAGGCAATGATTCTCATAAGCCCCCGCGACTGCGGGAGCTCATGAGGATCAATGTCTCTTGCAGTCGGGTTGTGTTCAATTTTCTCGGCAGTGAAGGGGTCATAAACAATCTGCTCCTTGGCAGGGCTTTGACTGCTAACATTCGCAGATACAGCGGGTTATCAATCTTGTCTTGCCTCAACTAAGAATTTTCTACCCTTCTTTTCACAATCCACGTGAGCAGCGGGCACACACACAGCAGATGTTTTTCACTGGGCACCCTTTGCGTAACGAAAGAACTTTCCTGCGGACACAGGAGAAGAAAAGCAGAAAAGTCTGTCAAATTACGACATTTAGACTTCATAATGTAAGTCAGCCCTTTTGTCCAGCAGTATTGTAAGACACACTAAGAACATTTATAACGGAGAAATTGCGAACTATTACGACATTTAGACTTCATAATGTAAGTCAGCCCTTTTGTCCAGCAGTATTGTAAGACACACTAAGAGCATTTATAAAAGAGAAATTGCGAACTATTACGACATTTAGACTTCATAATGTAAGTCAGCCCTTTTGTCCAGCAGTATTGTAAGACACACTAAGAACATTTATAACGGAGATATTGCGCACTATTACGACATTTAGACTTCATAATGTAAACTCAGCCCTTTTGTCCAGCAGTATTGTAAGACATACTAAGAACATTTATAAAAGAGAAATTGCGAACTATTAACCCTTCATTGTCTGGAGTAGGTCGCTTTAAAGTCAGGCGTGTTGCGGAGGCTCATGAGGATCTATGCCTCCATGTCTGGCTAGCTCCATCCTTGTCATTTCCTCAAACAGCATAAACATTGGTGTGCTGGTCTGTGATTTTGTACCTTACCGCAGACCAGCGCAGGTTAATGTTAACTCTTTTGTTCACGCATCCTCCCGGTACTGTGAACAGCACTGATGGCGGCACGCATATGGAGGTTCAGTTTAATTAATTAAAAGCCTCGAGGCGGCAAGACGAGATCGTATAACTCCGTCTGTGGCAACATCAAATGACGTGGAGGCATCGCCAGAAAGAAGGTGATACCTTTATGAAAAAAAAATGTTACGCAAGAGAAGGGGTCACACACCACGTTTCGACCATGACGTCATCGACCCTTCCTTTCAGTTTCAGCCACTGTAAGCGAGAATTGCTGAATTGGTTTTCCAGTCAACAATTTTGCGTCAATAATAATGATATTATTACACTATTGTATGCATGTTTACGATTGACGTTAACGTAAATGCTATTCACAAGTAGTTTTGGTGGAACAACTTAACCCTTTGCGTGTCGGTCGCGGTTTTTGTCGCGATGATTCCTGTAGTAATGATCGCGACAAAATCCGCGACCGACACGCAAAGGGGTTAAGCGACAGTAACGTAACTTTTTCGAGCGCACATTGTAAATAAACAACTCATTGTCAACCGCGGATGTTAACCGCGTTCAAGATAGTGATTCGGGTTTTAATGGCGACCACGGTGAGAGGGCCTGGGCTGCTTCATTTGTACCGCAACCGGTTGGCAAACTGGCTATTGCGTCGTTTTCAGTCGATAGCAAAAACACTATAGAACACTTTTTGTTGCCTAGGCTTTAGGCACAAACTAACCAGGTCACATCTGAGAGGTCGCCGGCGTTCGAAGCAGTCTGGTCAAGGACTTAAAGGGGCACGACCGACTTTAATGCTTCAATTCGCAAAAAGCTTTTACTGGGCTTCAGTATACATACCCACTTAGACAGTGACCACCCTATTGTCCCACCAAATGCTTTCTTTCGTCCGTTCAAAGCGAAAGAGGCCACCGGAATCGTGCGGCTGGACCCGGTCAAAAGATTGCTTCCGATAGACGATCAGGAAGCTGACGTCATAACTAGTCTATACGACCTTAGGTCATCTGCATAATAACCAATCAGAGACAAGATGTCGGATGAACCAGCGAAGAAAAAAAAAGAAAGTATCAGTCGACTCTCGCCGGCCGACACTGAATGACAGACTCGTAATTGAAGAGAAGAATGACTGAGAAAGAGAGACAAGATACCCCTAAGTAGAAATGACATCGGACAAGGGAATATAGAGCTTGGTTTGACCGCCCATCCGGAATTTGTCGCTTTCTTGCTATGTGAAACAGTAAGTTATCCGGTTACGATCTTTGTCGATCTTCCGGCTGTAGTTTCACGAGCGCTAGAGACTGAGAATTCACGATCTTCAGTAGAATTTATCTCTTACTGATTTTGCAAGATTTTAAACCTGTTTTATCATGAAGTTACGAGCTAGTTCATCAGATTTTATGCTGCAAGGATCAGACAACTACGGCCTGTGTGTCAAAATTGCGGCACTGGCTGCCGACATCGATGGTCGTGACACGTTTTTGTCTGTGCGGGCTCTCATTGACACTCGCTTCACAGATGTAGTGTTTCTGCTGCGATGGTGCATTTGTCGTTTCCAGAGATGCTTTCAGTTACGTAGACTTCGATGTGTGTGATGTGAAAAATGAACTGCAATGCAGAAATGGGTATAAGTGGGTGAAATACCACGTTCTGTTTCGTCACTGACGCTGGCTCAGCCGTCGCCGGCTTGGCGCGGAGACCGAGTCGAAGAACTTGAAGCCACGCCCACAGCACGATTTGCCCGTTACTCAGGGCAGCAGGTCAAGCGGAACCCGCATTGATTTTGACAGCATAGTGAATAAGTAGAAAAATTATTTTACATTCTCGTGGAAAATTATGTCAAAGGGATTGCGGAGAACATCAGTACATGTCTACACTGACGCGTACTCCGTCGTCTGCAGTATCGATTGATCGGATTCTGCCTTGTGACGTAGGCTAGTTAATATGCACAAATTCAAAACGAGGCCGATGCAGACGATAATTTGCACCCTCGGGTACAAAAACAACACACCCATCAAACGATGAATTTCGACCAAAGATGTTGTATGTGGGGGAGACATACCGTACACTCCCTGAACGCTGCGAGGAGCATGTTCGTTCGATCCGCCTCGGATACAACAACCAGGTTGGACGTCATTTCAACGAACCTCCTCATAGCCTCACACATTTCAGCATACGCATCCTTTGGCAAAATACATCCCACTTCATCCGCCGCAAAATGACAGAATCCTTTTTCGCGGACAGGCTTGGCACTTACCATCCGCGCGGCTTGAACATTCGCCCCTAGGGATGTATGCTCGGCCTGATGGGTAGTTGGTGCCGGACTTGACCTCACTGTTGATACTGGATGCTACCTTTGAGTGTGTGTGTATGTGTGTGTGTGTGTGTGTGTGTGTGTGTGTGTGTGTGTGTGTGTGTGTGTGCATGTGCGCGAGCTGAGCAGGCACGAGTGAATGCGAATGTATGCAGTGACGTGTATGTATATAGACGTAAGTTTTGTGCTACGTGTTTTGTGCATGTGTATTTGCGTCATTATGTGTACGTGTGTGTGGGTTTTTTTTTTTTTTTTTTTTTTTTTTTTTTTTTTTTTTTTTTTTTACGTCATTCTAAATTCTCTCTATACAGGATGACGTCTATTCTTTCTGTCGTGTTCTTTTCTGTTCTACGTTTGTTTCCATGTCACCAGAGGAAGGATCTTTGATCCGAAACGTCGTTATTTGTTTCTATTTTAAAGGGTTTTCTACCACTATCTTCTGTTTTTCTTTCACGTGAAACCCTAGCGGCAACAGTTTTACTACACGATGAATTTCGACATTTGGCATTATATTTACATCATAAAGTTCTAAGTTAGTACACAAAGGACCCATACATAATACTGTCAGCAGTATCTGTTGCAGACAGTTTTCCGACTGTGTTGAGATGATTAAACCTGGGGAGAATCGCTTTAACATTTAATGTTCTAGCATCCAACAATACAGTTATGATTACAAATACAAAAAGCTCCCAAAGAATGAATGAATTCAGTGAATGAATGAATAAATGAATGAATGAATGAATTTTCACGTGATGAGACCAAGACGCGAAAATAACTTACGTCGATCGCACTTGGGTTCATCGTACCACCCTGGGTTACATCCCAAGGTGCAGTTTCCGGTCACATGATCGCAGGTGTTCTCCCGGCATCCTTTGCTGCAGGTTTGCAGGCAGTCTTGTCCGTAGGTCGTGTTGCATTCTGGAACATATTATTTGTGTTGGTCAAAATCACAGACCAGCATGCATTCACATACACAGATTAACCCATTTAACCCCAAGGCCACGTTTCCCACATTTTGGAGGTGTCACCTAATGACTATGCCACCAGTTGCAGGAGATGGATCGACCATGATAATTCAAGGGTAGTGCCAGATTAGCTTGGCGCCGACAAGCGCCAAATTAATCTGGCACTACCCTTGAATTATCACGGTCGATCCATCTCTTGCTGTAGAGCGCCGGGGCTAAATGGGTTAACAAGCGGGGTTAAACACACATTTGGTCAGACGAATTAGTGCTTAATATTATTATGCGTCCATGTTAAACCATGTGTGGGGATGATTTACGAGCCGAGACTTGCTTTTGACCGTTCTGGCTCCGAGGCTCTGCCGAGGAACCAGGACTGTGTGTCAAAAGCAAGTCGAGGCTCGTTAATAATCACAACTTATGGTTTAACGTATTTATTCCACCGTCGAATGATCTCTGTTCATGTCATGCCGGTTTGACGGTTGGGTTGGGATATAACCTGGGTTCTTTTTCTAATGACCTTGAAAGGATCTCCATAACACTAAGTGCCGCAACTATGCCGACAACAATTCATCAAGTTCTGCTGTGTCGTTATTAATACTCTATTGTGTTCAGCTGCGATGCTATGCCTGAATTTACGTCCCGGCCTGAGTGTAAGGTTCAATAGGCCACATAGTCTCAAAATCAGGTAAAGGTAGGGCATGGTCGCGGAACTCGATTAAATAACGTATAGGCGACAGGAGCTGTAATCGGATTATTACCGTGCAGAAGAGACATGCGTAAAGATCAAAGGCATTCTCGCAGACAGTGGAATAATTTGTTGATAGACGTGTTATGCATGAGTTTGTTGTCGGTTACTATCATTTTTTTTCTTACTTTAAAAATTTGCGCAGGTATTAAGTTAACTTTGTTTGAGTGTTCGGGTCCGTTTTTCCCTCTTCATTTTGTTTGAGCTGGCTCGTTTGCTCGCCGCCTTGCTG
>BTPG01000005.1:142975474-142977974 GCA_036245525.1 Semisulcospira habei | reverse complement strand
CCAGACATACACTCGCATCATAGTGCAAAACGAATAATTAGGATGCGTTAAAGGAAACAACAACAACGACGGCGACGACAATAACAATGACGACGAAAACATCAACAACGACGAAAACAGCAACAACAAAAACAACAACAACAACAACAACAACAACAACAACAACAACAACAACCATTAAAGTCATCCCACCTTCCTGACAGTCAATACCCGTGTACCCATCCGGACACCCCGAAACACACCCGCCTGTCACCGAGTGGCACACCTCAGTGATGTTACGGCAGCGACACTCGCTCTGACACTCCAGACCAAACGTACCGTTGGGGCACACACGTTCTGCGGGAAAGTAGCATTGTAGGCATCATCATTAGAGTTGTCGAATTCGTCAGAGCTATCATTGTCGACATCATTGATGAAAACCGTTACACTTTTGGCTGTCGGTAGCGCTTTTCGTTGAGGCGATTTCCGCAGGAATCACCTTGACAAAAAACGTTACCGACAGCCAGCAGGTTCAACATGAATCACCTCGACAAAAAGCGTTACCGACAGGCAAAGGGCTAAAATGGCATCCTTGTTTGATACCCTTGCAGATGGTTGTGGTAACATGTATACCTAGGAACAAAAGAAATGCGACATTTTTGGAATCATCCGAAACACTTTAGTGTTTTCGATGATTAAAATATGTTGCATTTCTTTAACTCCTCAATATATAATTATGTGACAATATTCGCTGTCAACGTGTTTCAGTCAGTTCCAATTGTATTTATTTGTTGATGTTCCTGTTATGTTTTATGCTTGTGTTTTAATCCCCTGTACACAAAATTTCCGATTTTGGGACAATACGTGTGTTAAGTTCATCGTATTCATATCATTAACCCTTTTAGCCCCTACACCCTACAGCAGGAGATTGATTGACCATGATAATTCAAGGGTAGTGCCAGATTAGCTTGGCGCCTGAAGGCGCCAAGCTAATCTGGCACTACCTTTGAATTATCATGGTCAATCCACCTCCTGCAACAGGTACATAGTCGTTAAGTAACACTTCCAAAATTCGGGAAATGCACCCGTGGGCCTAAAAAGAGTTAATTGAGACTGCGAAACGTCGACTACGACTCCTCTTTCTCTTCCGCCATATCATCCGTTGGTAAAATGCACACTAAAATCGTCACTGACACGCGTGTTAACACCTTCACTGCCCGAGACAAGGTGAACCCAATGCAATCGCAAGGGACACAGATCCTCATGAGTCCCCGCAGTTGCGGGGGGCTCATGAGGATCTATGCCTCTTGCCGATGTCCGCCGGTTTTGTCGCCATGTTCCTTGGACGGCTCGTGGGGGGAGGGAGGGGGAGGGGGGTGGGGGTGGGGGTGGGGGGGGGTCCTTATCGTTGAATTGACAATGATTTCAGAAAAGCAGTGCGAGTCCACTGGCAGTGAAGGGGTTAATGCAATGAAACAACCAACAACTATAGATACACCGGCTCGTCCATTTATGATTGTGTCTCAAGAGCTTTCATATGCATGTTATCTGTTCTAGCTGGTCATTGCATTCTCTAACAGGTATCACCTACAGTCAGGACTATCGCAAATCAACGCTAATCTTACACTGGTTGTCTCGCTCGATTCGCTACCGCTTATCAGCGGTAGCGAATCGAGGGAGACAACCAGTGAGGATTACTCCTCACCCCCAAATGCCTCCAGCTCACAGAAGTTGAGGATCTTGCAATCGCCGGGTACCAGGAGCCCCACCCGATCCAGTGTTACGGGTGGATGCACTGGTACATAGATGATGCCTGGCACGGGTGTGCTAGCCGGTTGTTGGTAGAGCAGGGCGTAGTGGGGATTGCCTGTGAACACTTGTATACCGGCTAGGCTCTTCTCCTGGGCTGAGGAAAAATGTAATACCAACATTGCAAAATATATTGATAACAATATTATTTAGCAGTTGAACTCTAAAAAATAGTAAATGGCCGTTTTCATTTAAAATTTAAAAATAAAAATAAGGAATGAAGGAGAAGTAGGTGCCATAAGAGACAAAGAAAACACAGCACAGGATCAGACCAACCAAAACAACTAAACTAAACAGAAATGGAACAGAAGGGAAAGAAGGTTTCAGGGGTTCCCTAGCCGGTACTCTCCACGTATCGGCGGAAACCACTCCCCCCAAAAACAAAACAACAAACAAACAAACAAACAAACTCAACAAAAAACAAAAACACAAAAAAACCCAACACAACCCCACCCCCCAAAAAACAAACAAACAAAAAAAAAAAAAAAAAAAAAACCCAAAAATAAACAAAAAACAAACAAACAAACAAACAAAACAACAACAACAACAAAAAAAACCAAACAAAAACAAAACAACAAAAAGCAACAAAACAAAACAACAACAACAACAACTGGAAGGTGGAGATGTGTGAAAAAGAAAAGGAAGAACACGTGAGATGTGAAGGAGATGAGAAAGACAATGAAACAAAAATGAGGAAAATTGAAAATACCTT
>BTPG01000005.1:142472974-142970474 GCA_036245525.1 Semisulcospira habei | reverse complement strand
CGACTTTCCAGTCCTTCCCTGAAACACCCCCTACTCACAAACCAGATAGGTCAGGCTAGCGCTGGCAGAATTGTCAGTACTCAAACCAAGGGGAATCACAGCGCTGGACAGACAACAGTTAGATCCCCTGCCCCCGCCTATCAGGCACCCAATCGCCAGCCCACAGAGAAATACGCAGGTATAGAATAAGACAATCATTTCCATTCCTAAAAAGAATGGATCAGGTCTCTTATATAACCCATGTCTTTCTCCGGAACTTAGGAAGTAGGCAGGAGAAACATACATACACAAACATGAAGGTGCGCTACTATATGTGGTCGGGTAAATACCCTGATTTCTCACAGTAGATCTAACTGTTGTCTGTCCAGCGCTGTGATTCCCCTTGGTTTGAGTACTGAAACACCCCCAACCGGTCTGCCCTCAACACTCGACTTTCCAGTCCTTCCTTCAAACACCCCCAACAGGGTCTGCCCTGGGGGACTTTTTAGTTCCCAGGGGCACCCTGGTCAGCCCCACAGGGTGGGTTTTTTCTCTATATTCCGGGGGCATGTGTTTCTGTCTACCCTTGGTCCATTCACCTGCATTTTCCTTTTTTAAACTCTCCCTACTGTCTGCGCTGCCTGTGGCTCTTGATATTCGATGTGTGTTGCTAAATGGTCTTAGCTTTATTTAGGCCCCATGTCGTAGGTTTTATTTAACGTATTGGACCGGCTGGCGACATACATTCAATATTCTGTTGAGTTTTTGTCACTAGCAGTGCAGGCACGTCCTGAGAAAGTCTTGTTGCTGTCGGGACGTTAAGCTATGTACAATCAATCAACCTTCCTTCAAACGGACAGCATTCACACAAATAATACTTTACTATTACATCAGAAAATGGCCCATCCAAGCCTGCACTCTTTTAACTGCACTAAACGACTGACTGGTGCAGACGACGCATGAAACGACGCTGACTCTGTGACGTCATTTCCATTCAATCAATTTGTGCATACAATCCAAAAGGAGATGCGGCATTGATAACATCGACAAACCTACAAAATAAAGCAACAGGTTCAACCAAAAGGTCGGGCAGGACAAAAGACAACAGCAGCCTCACCCAAAGTCTAAACGTCCTCTCTTACAATGCGCACTCATACAATCACTTCACTTCTTAGCAACCGGCGCACGAATATAATTATAGGCCAAGTCAAACTAAAACAGAAGATAGTGGCGAAAAACCCTTTAAAATAGAAACAAAGAACGACGTTTCAGATCAAATATTCTTCATCTGACATGGAAACAAACGTAGAAAACGTATAGGCTAAGTCCCTGGTGAACGTATACATGAATCTCAAATCTGCCACTAGACATCACCTTTCTCCACATCACCCCGGAAGTACATTACAACTCAACACTTTTTTTAACAAAACAACCACACCCTCAAATAACAAACCTAATTCTGTAGAAACATAAACAATTTACTCCCTAAAACAACAAAATATCCCCCCTGACCCATATCAGCTATGAAGTTATTTATAGCTAGCTGAGAAGGGTGATGTAATACATACACGCTCATTTTCAGGGTTCTGTGTCACAACACACACACACACACATTGCTGAGAGGGACAAGTTTTCAAACACACTACCGGCGTGTCTGTTAAACACAAAAGTGCATGTGTTAACGCCAAAATGAGAAAAACGGATTTTTTTACTTTTTATGAATCTTTACCGCAAGACAATGCAGAAACAACCCTCAGAAAAAATGGGTGTCTGACTTGGAAACCCAGAATTATACACATACCCAGTTTCCATAAGGATGGTAAAGACAGTCACCCGTTTTAGGTCTTTCGTCTACACACACACACACACACACACACACACACACACACACACACACACACACACACACACACACACACACACCTCCTTTTAAGTTGAGGGTGCTATTACCTCCATCCACATTCAGAGAACACAGCGAGATGTTTTGTCCTCCGCCATCAATGACAACACTGTCACCTATTAACCACTTTTCGCAGTGCACATCCAGAACACCGCCAACCGTCCACTGCACCACCGAGGATCCAGGACCAGTACACTCCTTTGACGTGTTGGTGAACGTGTTCGCAACAGAGACGGTTAGGTTTGTCCATGACTCTGCGGGAAAAATGTATTTATATATCAAATACTATGAAAATGACGTGCAATACCAATCAATACAAATCAATGCAATGCACAGGGACGAAAACGTATTTTTAAGAAAGCGGAAGGGCGGCCGGTGGAGGCACGGACCGCACCATAGAGGTGATATCGTTGTATGACGATGCATTTCAACTGCCATTTCCGAGGTTGAGAACAGAACTGACACGATGATCCAACTGCAAGAGACATTGATCGTCATGAGCCCCCGCAACTGCGGAGGCTCATGACGATCAATGTCTCTTGCAGGCCGTGTGTGTGTTCAGTGGAGGCCCGGCGTTGACTAGATTTCCGAGCAACCCGATCAGCGACTACTGCCCGCCAGTGAATGGCCACACCATCAAGACTGAATTGAGGTTCGTTGTCCCGTGCAACGCGCCTAAATGACTCATGCTAGATCGACCGTAACTTCAGCTGGACATTGCATTTACGACGGGCAGGCTCGGCTGTGAGGCCGGCACTAGCGGACGCCAAAGTGTTGATCTGGTGCAAACGCCGGTCACTTTGGCGTGTCTTACTCGCCTCACACAAAGCTGTCACGCCAAAGAAAGCCATGGTCAGTCTGGCCGGCGTGCGCCAAAGCAACCCCCGGGTCCATCTGGCGTAGGGGCTCTTTCTGGGTTGATACATTCCGGCCGTACAGTTTGCCGGAGTACTCCCCAGGTAGACCCACTCTGAGAGTACGCCACGAGCACACTTCTATTGAAATGCGTCGTGCTAAGGCGGGAGTACTCCCTAAATACACCCACTCGGATAGTACGACGCAAGCACACTTCTATTCAAACTATGAGATGCTTAGCAGATCCAGATAGACCGACTCGGGGAATACGCCATTGAGTACACTTCTATTCAAATCAGATCAATATTTAGCAGATCCAGATAGACCCACTCGTGGAGTACGCCGCACGTACACTTCTATTCAAATGAGATGCTTATTAGCATCTCATTTGTATAGAAGTGTACTTGTGGCGCACTCCCCGAGTGAGTCTATCTGGGGAATACTCCCGCATACGGTACGGGATGTTGGCTTGTAATAAATTTGTTTAATGGTTTATTGTGAGGTTTAGTGTAGATTTTTCTCGTCGTGTCGACACAACTCTTTGTGGTATTTGGTTAATATCAGGATTGTTAAAACAAATCCTTATTCTAATCTAATAGACCCCAAAGGATAGGAAATACCCCAACGGATAGGAAATACTCCAAAGGATAGGATAGGAAATACTCCAAAGGATAGGAAATACTCCAAAGGATAGGATAGGAAATACTCCAAAGGATAGGAAATACTCCAAAGGATAGGATAGGAAATACTCCAAAGGATAGGATAGGAAATACTCCAAAGGATAGGAAATACTCCAAAGGATAGGATAGGAAATACTCTAAAGGATAGGAAATACTCCATAGGAAGGTACAAGAGGACATACCTATTTCACTGGATGTCAGTCTGATCCACCTGATGGTGTACATCCGGTCCAAAAACAGCTCCAGAACATCCGCTGTCTCGCAAGTGTTGTCGTCGTTGTCGACGAGAGTGTCTGCTATTCCGCTGGTGTTTGCAATGGTGACAGGTCGCCCGCTCGCCAGATCCTCTGGTAGCACGACCAACAAAAACAAAAACAAAAACAAAAAAGAGAAATAAGTTAAACTTAAGCCATTCATTACTGACACAATGCAAAAAAGATGGAACGACCATGATAGTTCAAGGGTAGTGCCAGAATAGCTTGTCGCCTATAGGCGCCAAGCTATTCTGACAATACCCTTGAACTATAATGGCCGATCCGTAATGCAGTCTTCAGAGGAAGCGTCTTTAAATACATAATCTGCTTTAGTTTCTTTCTCGTTTATCTGATTTTATTTGAAACTTTACTTGACTTGAATAAAGCGCAGAAATCAAGCGAGAAATTTTACACATTTCAGAGACTTTAATGATCCCACGCTGTTTCTCTTTGGAACGCAAATTGTAAGCGAAGCCAAACGAAGAAAATCATCATCTTATAATTACGGTGTTCGTCTCAGTGTGATTTTAAACCTACGACCGGCAAACGTACATAAATATAGGCATACTTCTAATCCACAAAAGGGCGGTCGAAAAAAGAAATGAATAAGTAAATAAAGGAATCATTACTCTGAAGGGACAAAAACAAGTAAGCAAGCCCTGGAAGCAAGCAAGCAATCAAGAGAGCTAACAAACAAACAAACGAACAAACAAATGAACGAACGAAAAAAAACCACAATCCCCCAAAAAAACAACAACAACACAACAACAAAAACGAACGAACAAATGAACGGAAAAACCAACAAAGGAACGTATAGACATACGAGGAACGAACGAGCGAGCTAGCGATCGATCGAACAAACGAACGAACAAAGGAAGGAACGAACGAACAAACGACCGAAGCAACAAACTAACAAACCATGTTGACAGGCGGGGCCGAAAAAGCCTGCCTCACATCCCCATTGGTCGCATTGGCCATTGGTCGTGTTACAGGGGTGGCCGTCCAGACAGTGACACTTATACTGACACCCAGCGCCGAACCAACCGTTATCTCCACACGGCGTTTGGCCTGTAGATCAGCAATATGACGAGAATGAGTTAACGTTGGATTTTCTAGTTTGGTTTAACCATTTTTCTGCACGTGGATGTAGGTTGTGTTTTTGTAATCACTGTAACTTCAACGCCGAAGAGTCCCGACCGTCAAAGGGACATTGATACACGGTGGTTTCAGCAAGAGACATAGATCCTCATGAGCTCCCGCAATTGCGGGGGCTCATGAGGATCTATGCCTCTTGCCGTTGGTTTGTGTTCAAATTTTCTAGGCAATGAAAAGGTTTATATTCAAAAATGAAAAGGCAACAAAAGGCATACACTGACGAGCAAAAGAAATGCGACATTTTTGGAATATCGGAAAGACTTAAGTGTTTCCCGGCTGGTTTCAAAAAGTCGGTTTTTTTTTTTTTTTTTTGCTCGTCAGCTTACATTTACCAACATATATCAGTCGGAAAATAGATTGAGCGAAACAATTAGACGAGACAGTCAACCTTTCGTGAGATAACATTTTGCTCGATGGTGTCATATTCATAAAAAAAAACCCAACAGCTTTATAATCCTAGATAGATACCCTGGTTTAACCCATTCAGCCCTGACGCACTACAGCAGGAGATGGGTCGACCATGATGATTCAAGGGTAGTGCCAGATTAGCTTGGCGCCTGTCGGCGCCAAGCTAATCTGGGACTACCCTTAAATTATCATGGTCGATCCATCTCCTGCAACAGGTGCATAGTCGTTAGATGACGCCTCCAAAATTTTGGAAATACGTGCGTCGGGCTGAATGAGTTAACGCAAAATAGTTGCGAACATAAAACACTTACCATGCACAGAAACAGAGGTCGTAAACAGAATGATACATAAGTTGAAATAGCACCTCCAGTTTCGAGGCATCTTCGCCGAGTCAAAACTAAAGAAAATAGCGATACAGTCGCGTTCAGTTTCCAACAACTTAACGCAAACTTATAAGTCTTTTAAACTTAAGTCAGTTCAAGGATGAAGACCTCAAGTTAACTCAAAGCAAACACTGATCGATATAACTGTGTATTGTCTTGCCAAATAAGTGAAACACTCATTGCTGATTTCGTGTCGCTGTTGTTATGAAAACGCGTATGATTGTCCGACCACAGAGAGAAGTTTAACTCCAGTTGTCTGCAGGGTGCGGACGCGGTATTGTTACTTTTATTGCTGCCTGCCCTGTGTGACTCCTAACTACCTATATATTTATCACCCTCCAATACACAGTTGTCTGTCCGTATAATTAGTGTAAAGCATCAGGACCAAACTGCTTCGATCTGCAAGAGGCATAGATTCTCATGAGTCCCTGCGATCGCAGGGGCTCATGAGAATCTATGCCTTTTGTTGACATCACACCCCCCTCCAGACCCCCCTTCCCCGTTTGACTCCTCAAATTAAGGGAGCCGTGCGGGTTGACAGGCATGATTTGCTTCGGGCCAATCACGACAAAGACCTTACTTTATTTTCATGAATTCCGCAAGGGAAATGAATTGTTGTTCATATATAAGCTCAAGGTTTGCAAAACTTTCAGAAAGCCTGACGTTTGCAGCCTTCTGAATACCTGGTAATTATTTTACGTATAGAAATTTCAAGTTGACCAACTATTATGCGTTCAAGAGCCACACCTCCGAGTTTTTCATGTAACACTGATTCAGCCACAACACACGCAGGAGGAAATAGATAAATCAAACCAGTTGGGGTGCTGCGGGGGCTCATGAAGATCTATGCTTCTTGCTGTACCGTGTCACCGTGCGTCTCAGGCACACGGTGGTTATAAACGTAAACCGAAAGTCCGTTTCAGTCGAGCCGTATTTCCGTACGTGCATCGATTTTGTTTTATTTCCAATAAACGAGACCAGAAGGGTTGACTGCCAGTGCTTCTAATTTAGGAGAAACTACTATAAGTAAATAGGAAAAAGAACTGTCAAGGGAGAGAATTGTGCATTATCCACCAATGATCACTTCCAGCGCTTCCACTCACTTACGGTTCTATTGAAATGACAGTGTCCTTTTGGCGTACTCCTGGAGTGGGTTTACCCTCCTCTTTCCTATCTTTTCTTTTGGTGCTTTGACCAAAGTAATTCTATGATCATTAGTCAATAATTCACAATTATTTCCCCTGTCAGTGCCTTTTCGTACTTTCTTGGTGTTTTCTTTTAATTTTCTTTCCGCTTCGTGGTTTGCATACAACCTCTGAGGAAGCAGATACATGGTGCCTGCGCTAACGTATAGATATTCATTTCATTTCAGATGAAAAACGCTTAGTTTTAGTGAAATATTTATTAGAAGCGTGTCGCAGTGCGAAGTCTTAGCATGCTGTACGACGTCCAAACATGCCGCACAACATGGTGTTCACGTATGCCCCACTAAGTGTTAAAAAAAGTCAGCTGTACTAAATTTCTGTATTATCTCTTTGAACCCCAGAACTAAATGATTTCCATTCTACAGAACGCGTCGTTACGACGCGTTCTATAGAATGGAAGTCATTTAGTTCTGGGAATCAAAGGGACAATACAGAAATATAGTATAGTTAACGACGCGTTCTATTGCATGGAAGTCATTTAGTTCTGGGAATGAAAGGGATAATACAGAAATATAGTACAGCTGACTTTTTTTTTTACGGACGTTCTGGGAGTCAAAGGGTTATGTGTTCTGTCGATGCAGAACTGAATTCATTGTACTGCACGGTTATCCCCCGTGAGGCAGGCGGGGTTATTCACCGACAAAGTACCTGTTACTGTGAAGAGATTTGTCAACATGCTCTTTTCGACTCGTGTTGCCCAAGGTTAATGTGTGAGTTAATTCTTGCACAGTGAGGGGTACATTGTCACACTGTAGAAATGATACATAAATCTAATCCTGTATTGACAGTAACGATGTTTCCTAACTCAAACCTACCACTTACCAGTAGTGTAGGATGAATAGAGGAGGAGGGGCGGGGAGAGGGGGGGGGGATAGCGTGCATGACTTGGGGTGGGGAGGGGGGGGGGGGTAGCTTGCATGACTTGGGGTGAGGAGGGGGGGGGGGGAGAGAAGGGGGAGGAGGGCAGTAGATTGGCCGCATCTCCCTAGTCCATGTCAACCCGTACCGTTTGCAGGGAGTACTCCCCAGACCGACCCACTCGGGGAGTACACCACATCCGTGTAAACTTCTATTAAAATAAGAATGCACTCGAGAAGTACCCTACAAATACACTCCTATTCATATAAGATGCTACTCAGTGAGTACGCCACACGTATACTTCTATTGACTCGAAATGAGAGTGTCCTTGTGGCGTACTCATGGAGTGGGTTCATTCCGCAAACGGTAAACGGCTTAAGAAAGGTGAGAACGTGGGCCAGGCGTTTCCTTGTATCTTACCTTCTCCCGCACTTCCCAGAAACATTCCCCACAAAAACAAACAAACAAACAAACAAACAAACAAACAAACAAACAACAAAACAAAACAAACACACAACAAAACAAAACAAAACAAAACAAAACAAAACAAAACTAACAAAACAAAACAAAACAAAACAAAACTAAACTAAACTAAACTAACAAAACAAAACAAAACAAAACAAAACAAAACAAAACAAAACAAAACAAAACACCACCAACGACAACAACAAAACATATAACCAAACAAACAACCAACAACCAACAACCAAAAAAACAAAACAAATCGAAACAAAAAAAAACCCCAAAAAAACCCACCAAAAACCAAAAAAAAACACAAACAAACAAAACAAAACAAACAACATCACACAACAATAACAACAACAAAAAACATGTCATCAACCTCAGCTGACCCGCGCACAGTGCCCGAGGGCTTTTGGTAGTGAAAGTGAACGCGAAGCCGGATGGTGATCTGTCGGAATGCATTGTGAAATGTGTGTGTTAGACCTCCCACACACAACATTATAGTGGATAATGTCCGTGGCCGCCCTGTCCGTCTCGGACAAATGGGAACTTGGCGGATACCACCGCGTGCGCGGTAAATCCTTACTTTCAACTCCAGATCTAGATCAACCATTTTAGTTCAAGGGTGGTGCCAGAATAGCTTGGCGCCTGAGGCGCCAAGCTATTCTGGCACCATCCTTGAACTATCATAGTCAAATTAATTTCAAGCAGTATGAGTGTATCAGGACGAAAAGGGTTAAGTGAAGACATTGCAACACAACGCGTCGCCGTATATGACGTAGTTGCCAGACAGGTCAAGGAATTCCGACTGAAGAATCACAAGGACACGACACTTGTGGTGACAGATGTTTGGGGCCTACATGTACTTTACATCTACGGACTGAACAAAGCGTTTCATTTTGTAATGTGAAAAATCTCTAATTTGCAGCACAGAGTGGCAACCCTAGGTTGCACACGTCGTAACTTCTAGGGTGTGCATTCTGAGTTTGCACAATTAGATGTTCATGTCACCACCCTTTCCCTTAACTCTTTCCAGACCAAAATGGTGACTGCCAAGCGTGTAAAATGCAGAGAAGAACCCAACGGAGAAAGAAACACGCTTATAAAAGACAGTTTCAACACAGAAACACGCGTAGGAAAGACAGTTACAGTACAGTGTGGCAGTCCTAGGTTGCACATGTCTTAACTTCTAGGGGTGTGTATTCTGATTTTGCACTTGTAGATGTTTATGACACCAACCTTTCTCTTAACTCTTTGGCTATTGGTAGCGCTTCTGTGGAGGTGATTCCTGTTGGAGCACGCGCTGCCGACAGCCGAGCTGTTGTTAATATTGTTCGCCCCATGCATGGCTCATTTTTTCTATAATTTTTTTTTTGGTCAAATGCAGGGCCTTATTTTTTTCTTCTTTCCCTCTTCTGTTTTCGATCGACTGCAGTGGCGTAGGACCATAGGGGGGGGGGGGGGGAAGGTGGGGTGGGCTACATCCCACCCCTCGTCAAGAAAAAAAAATAAAGGATAATCCTCTGCCCCGTCCACCCTTCACCCCCCGCCCAATTTTTTGCTCCTTTGATTTTTGGGGAGGCTGCAAACAACATGTTAGGCACGCTGCCCACCCATCTCTTTCCCCATACTCCTGTCCTCCCCTCTCCAATGAAAAAAATTAATATGTCCACAGTCCTGCGTTACCTGATTGTAGTCATTGCGTAGCGTTATATGGACTGGCCCAGTGCAAGAGGATGGAGGTTCAACATTGACCCTGGAGGTTCCGTCGTCTGACTTCACCATTTCAGTTCTCCTCTCGTTGTCAGTCGTATGTGTCACTGTTCACTCCACGGTTGCACGATTAAAATTCATATTTCAATTTAGTTTTTTTTTCTCGCGCATCTAGAACACAATCAAACTACATTAAACTTCGTATTTCATTCTTAACGAATTTTAATTTTATTTTTATATTAATATTTTTTATTTGTAAAATCTTTTTGATAGGGAGAGGACACACGCTGAGCCAAATTGTTCTGCCTTTTCACTGAGTACACATCCCAAAACCCAAAGTAAGAAATGTACCAGAACAGCCCTGAACATCATGCAGGCTTAAATTAAGTTACTAAATGAGGTACGGTGAATGAATTTTGATTTTGATAGCTCCAAAGCCAAAGTGTTCTGCCTTTTCTGTACGCCGATCCCTAAAGCCAAAGCCTAGGCTGGGTTCGAAATACTTTTCCAAGTTCCGCTGAAATTGATGACGACTACGGTACAAGTTGCAGAAGATGGATCGACCATGATAATTCAAGGGTAGCGCCAGATTAGCTTGGCGCCATCAGGCGCCAAGCTAATCTGGCACTGCCTTTGAATTATCAGGTCGATCAGTCCATCTCCTGCTGTTGTGCATCGGGGCTAAATAGAAGGGTTAGTTCGGACCACCCGGGCCGGGGTTCTGCTTCCACTGTAATTTAGTCCCGTTTGCAGGCCATTTAACCCATATCATACTGAGACTAAAAACTTCTTGCCATATGCAAGCTACATTATAGTACTTACAGATAAGAATATAGACCAATGGCTTTAGTTCAAGGGTGGTGCCAGAATAGCTTGGCGCCTAGAGGCGCCAAGCTATTCTGGCACTACCCTTGAACTATTTTAGTCAAACTTTTTTTTTACACACTGGTTTATTCCGAATGATAAAGGTTAATAAATTACAAGCGCAAGCCGGCCATAAAAACTTGATATCCGACTGACACTTCAATGCGGGCTGAGGCTGACCATTCGCACCACGTGAATGTCCTGTGTTGGTCTCGTGCTGTGTTTGTCTTCAGCGGAATGAACGAGCGTGCGTGTTGGGTTCAGTTCGCGGCGCTTTGAGGAGCCGGATCCATGTACAATGACAGGCGTGAACTCATTCATCCCTGACGCACCACAGCAAGACCTGGATCGAGCAGGACAGTTCAAAAAGTGATGCCCCATAGGCGCCAAGCTATTCTGGCACCACCCTTGAACTATCATGCTAGATCTGTCTGTAGACTTGTAATACAGTCCTTCAGAGCGCAACTTCAAAATATCAGTAGGGATTTCGGTCCTGGGGCAGAATGTGTTAATAATAATAATAATAATAATAATAATAATAATAATAATAATAATAATAATAATAATAATAATAATAATAATAATAATAATAATATTTTTTATTGTGTTTAATTCTACACCTCCACGTCCCTATTTAATCACCGCTTTATCACCGATGGACGTGCTGCTTGCATGGCATGTAGCTCAGTGTTGGAGGATTTTCGAGATAGCCCACCTAATTTTCTTACATTTGCCCTTCCGATCAGGCTAATCATTCACTGCCTTGGAGCTTTCAGGTCAAGAAGTCTCAAACGGATAGCGCTGAAAACTTGTTGTTATTGTTGTTGTTGTTTGTGTTCCAGGGGCAGTCCAGTTACCTCGGGGTGGGGGGGGGGGGGGGGGGGTTCCAGCTTATTGTTTCGGACCTTCAACCTGACCCAAGGACCTCCCCGACGCTAGACCATGCCGCTTCCAGTGGCCGAAAAATCAAACGAAGACAAGGGGGCGGGGATGGAGGGTGGGGGTTTGGGTAGAGGGTTGGGGGGTTGGGGTGGGGAGTGGCTAAAATGAATCTATTGAAACGATGTACATAATCGATGTACATTTCTTGTCACAAGGGACACAACGTTTCACACAACGGACTCCGTCTCAGTGGTTGTGTCCCTTTAGCTGAACGTTTCACTCTTGAATCCAAAAAGGTGGGCAAGCGGCGTGTAAAATGCAGAGAAGAACCCAACGGAGAAAGAAACACGCTTACAAAAGACAGGTACAACACAATTTATTAATATTTCGGGTAAATACCCTTTTTCAAAATAGACAAACAAACACTTTTTCACTTTGTTTCATTCGTCGGCCCTATTTGTGCATGTCATGGGGTTGGGTAGGCGTGATGGCAGAGCCTGTATCAGTGAGATGATGAGGCAAAAGGGTGAGGTTGGGGGTGGGTGCGGTGGGGGTGGAGGGGGGAGGGTGCGCGCGGTAATGGCTGGGCTGCAGCCTAGCTGGTTTACCTAACTTACAGGCACTGGGAATTTGGTGCAATTAGCTGCGGCAGTTTGTGACACGTAGGCCTACAGCAGCAACTTATGCCATTGTGTTTGGTGAAAGTTGACGCTTTCAGAGAGCAAAGTCAATGCCGCAAGCGCTAAGCACTACCCGTGAACTCACTGTCGTGTAAGGCTGGATCGATACACCCTTTCAGTGCCAGCGACGAACCCCACCCCCACCCACTCCCCCCCAAAAAAAACCCCACAAAAAACCACCAACCCCCCCCAAAAAAAAAAAAAAAAAAACAACAAAAAAAACAAAAAAAAAACCCACAAAAAAACAAACAAAAACAAACCAACAACAAAAAACAAAAACAACAAAAAACAAAACAAAACAAAAACAAACAAACAAAGAAAAAACAAACAAACCCAAAAACCCACAACCAACCAACCAAACAACAACACAAAACAAACAAAACAAAACCCCCAAACAACAAACAAACAAACAAACAACCCACAAACAAACAACAACAACAACAAAAAACAAGACCCCTCCCCCCAAAAAAAAAAAGAAAAAAAAAAAGATAAATTAAAAAAAATTATTAAAAAAAAAATCGGGAACCGCCCATCCCATAGGTCAGATTTTCCATTTGCCTGAGACACGCAGACACGAATGAAGCCAGCAAGAGGCACAGTCTATGCCGCTTCCATCTTTTTCGTGATTACAGCGTCTTGATTAGCACTGAGTAACAGGGTTTAATTAGAGGCATTTTGACCGATAAGAGGTAGTTCCACGTTCAGCAAGCCTTATCAACCAGAGACATCATGCTCACAGCAGCTGTGTTATTAATTATAACCTCAAGTAACTCCGCAATGTGGTGATGTAAATACGGCTGAACAGCCCTTTAAACCAAGAGGCATAGATTCTGGCGAGCCCCTGCGGCTACAAGGGCACGTGAGAATCTATGCCTCTTGCAGATGGAACAGTATTGGCAAAGTGACTGTGGCGGAGGAACCGGGCTTTCAGCGGTGCAATGCCCGATAAGCTTACATCGAAGGTGAAGTGCAGGCCGTCAACGCAAGAGGCGCAACGCAGATGTGCACTTATGTAAAGTGTATCTAAAGTGCATCTGTCCTGGCGTCGCATTTCTCTCACATCCAGCGCCAACTGCAGGAGAGGAGATATTAGTCCGTGATAACTCTGAATCGATGTTTGAGTAGAACGGTGCTATTTTTTTGAAGTCTTCCCCAGAGCCGGGACTGAGATTTATTTTTTGAAAATTTGATAAGTTGTGTTGTAATATATATATATATATATATATATATATATATATATATATATATATATATATATATATATATATATATATATATATATATATATATATATATATATGGACATCATAACAGTAGGCGCCAGTATTATTAAATATGTATTTTTATACTACTCCATCAAGTTCCTTATCACCCAGTGTGGCGACAAAGTTAATTTACTCCTTGTCGGACTGCGGAGGAAAACCGAACACAATCCGACTGCAAGAGGCATAGATCCTCATGAGCCCCCGCAGTTGCGGGGGCTCATGAGGATCTGTGCCTCTTGCTGGCACCACTTTGTATCCATGTTCCGTTAACGACTGGCGTAAAAATAACAAAGATTTCAATAACACAATCTGCGTCCACTGATAATGAAGGGGTTACAATTGAAATGGCGATGGTGACCAGCCGCGCGCAGCACAACTAATACAAGAAGGGGACAGACTTAATCTAGCACACAGCTCCGAGCTAATTCAGCAGACCCTGATCATCCTTGGTCATCATGACTATCATGGTAGATCCGTTTCCCGCAAATCATGTAGGTGCTGAATCAGTGCAATCAGTAACGCCTATTGGCTTCTTCAGCGCCGGATCGAGGGTTTCACTGACAGGTTAAGTGCAGTTTGAGATGCCGCAGTACATGTGCAGTTACGCCGGACGGTTTTCACTAGTCCCTCCTCACCCAACCCTTTCCGTCGGCGGCATAGCTTCTCATTTGTCCATGCAGCCGTACGGGCTCACGAGAATCTACCCTTCTTGGTGCCGTAGACCATACTCTATTAACCCTTTCCCTGCCAACGGACGCACATTTTGTGTTTTGAAATCTGGGTTCACTGAACGACCAATACTAAAAGCCACAACTGTCCAATGAACATGCACACAAAGCTGCCTCGGCAAGAGGCATAGATCCTCTTGAGCCCCCGCGACTGCGGGGGCTCTTGCAGTTGGATCGTGTTCTCGTTTCCTCGGCAATTAAGGGGTTAAACATCCTCATGTTGAGTGAGACGTCTCTTATCCAGCTATGTGCTGGTCAGACAAGCACGCATTTATTTGAAGTGCACGGGCACTTGAATATACAGTATGAGCATTTTGAGGTCACGATCTTTGCAACATGCGTATTGCGTCACGGACATACTCTGCTGAGATCTCCCGACTGATTCCCCGATTTATTTGTATGTAAGTAAACAACTTGATTCTCCGGCACCAGAGTTATTTACAGTTTGCGGCGCAGTTAAAATGACTCGACTGGTGACAAAATTTGATAACCGGTCAACAACCCCGCAATTAAACGTCAATCCAGCCGCGCTATCCATATTAAGTATATGAGCGTAGCCACTATGCTCTACTATTGCAGAGTCCGAAATTGCTCAGGCAATAGAGCGAAGGGAATCGCCGGGTTGTGGGTTCGAGTCCCCGTCCCGGCCCCGTTAGCTGTACTCGCAATCCAGAGAAAAAAGACGGGCTTGTTCCAAAGCATCTCCGTTGAAAGGTCCTGGTAAATCGGCAAAGTGGCACAGTTGCAGTGCGCCTGAATTGATAAGTGTTCAGGTCGTACTCCATAGGCAATAGAGTTCCCTGTCCCCCGGCATAACCCGCCCGTCAAGGCCGTCCATTATCACATCGGTGCCGTGGACGTTAAACCCCGAACTAACCAACCAACTATACTCTTTGGATTGACACAGTTCTGATGTGCGTTGGAAGGATGGGGAGGGCGGAAGATGGAGGGGCCGGGGGGGGGGAGGGAGAGAGAGAGAGAGAGAGAGAGAGAGAGAGAGAGAGAGAGAGAGAGAGAGAGAGAGAGGGAGGGAGGGTCAGGAGAGGTGAGTGGGGTGGGGTTGGTGAGCGTGAGATGGTGGGCTGGGGTAGGGGGTAGAAGTAGGAGTAATTAAAGCTAAATCACAAAGGACTATGTCACATGATTTTTCTTACCGAGGCTCACCGTTGGTACTGCTAGACATGATGAGCTGAGACTCAGTAAATGTTCGTTTATGACCGACAAGAAAGAAATGCTGAAGAAGATGCACTTTTTTCCGTCTTCTAAATAATTTCTTCTAAATGTGTGTGCTGTCTGTGATTCTGGACTGACCAGACGGCTAGAAACCACCAAGTCAAAAATCCCTGACAGACCAGCACACAATTCCAACCCTTTGGGTGTCGGTAGCGGTTCAGTTTTCTGGATCTCATGCCCACTTCAGTTTTGTTCACCGAAAAACGCTTTAGTGGAGAACCTCTCTCAGCCTTCGAACCTGTGCTAGAGGATGAGGTCAGAAAAGTGATCACAAACACTGCCCCAAAAACTTGTGAGTTAGACCCCATACCCACTCACTTGTTGTACGAGTGCCTGGATGAAGTGTTGCCTGCCATTACACAAGTCATCAACAACTCTCTCTCCACTGGTATTTTTCCTGAAAGCTTCAAGACTGCACTTGTGAAACCCCTATTGAAGAAACCATCTTTAGACCCAAATGTACTGAAAAACTATCGCCCAGTTTCCAATCTTACATTTCTATCAAAGATTCTTGAGAAAATTGTCCTTGTTCAAACTTTAAAGCATGTCAACTCTAATAGTCTGTTCAGTGTATTCCAGTCTGCATATCGTCCCCATCGTAGCACTGAAACAGCTTTGCTGAAGATATTCAATGACCTGCTTTGTGCTTTGGACGAGCGTAAGATCACAGTCCTTGCTTTGCTGGACCTGTCCAGTGCGTTCGACACTATTGACCATGAAATTTTGCTGTGCCGTCTTCAATCTGTATTTGGCATTGAAGGCACAGTCTTGGCATGGTTTAGTTCATACCTGACTGAACGATCCCAGATTGTTTCTGTCGACGGCTGTCGTTCTGAGCCATCACCTCTTCGGTTTGGTGTACCCCAGGGCTCGGTCCTAGGACCTGTATTGTTCTTACTGTATGTTCAGCCCCTGTCCGACCTGATTTGTAGTCGCTCCATTTCCCATCATGCATTTGCAGATGATACGCAGATGTACAAAAGTGATACTGTCGAACGAGCTGTGAATGCCGTCCAAAGTATAAGCCAGTGCATTGACCATGTCAAATCATGGATGACCACCAACAAACTGATGTTAAATGATGGCAAAACTGAAGCAATGTTGGTAGCTAATCCAAGATTATCTTCGTCGCTGCCTTTACCATCATCATTGTCTGTGGATGGAACACTCATTGGCTTCTCTGCGAGTGTGAGAAACCTGGGTGTTACACTTGACAGCGAGTTATCTATGTCACAGCATGTCAGTGCAGTGTGTAGATCCGCTTATCTGGAACTTCGTCGTATTAGTTCAGTTCGTCACCTGCTGACCGTGGAAGCCACTAAAACACTAGTTTGTGCATTTGTGCTGTCCAAGCTAGATTATTGTAACTCTTTGCTTTGTGGCTGCCCTCAGTATCTCATTGATCGCCTCCAAAAAATTCAGAACAATGCAGCCCGGCTTGTTGTGAGAGTCCGTAAGACTGAGCATGTCACACCCATCTTGAAGTCCCTTCACTGGCTACCTGTGTCCTCACGTATTCAATACAAAGTTATGTCAATCTGTTTTAACTGCCTTTCAGGCACCGGCCCAGAATACTTGTCCTCTTTGCTGCATGTGTATACACCCTCTCGTGAGCTCCGCTCCTCTTCTGATAAACGGAAGCTGTGTGTACCTTCTGTCAAAACTAAAACATTTGGTCAGCGCACTTTTGTTTATCAAGCCCCAGTGTTATGGAATACACTTCCTCTTGAGGTCAGAAACAGTGAGTCTGTCTCTGACTTCAGGAGGTCGTTGAAAACTCACCTCTTCAAGCTTTACTTTGAATGACTGCCAGTGTTTGATGCCTTAGTTGTAGTTCTGCAATCCTCCTTGTTTAGACTGAATGTTAATTAGAATATAAATTATTATGTATGTATTGTTGTTTAGTTTATTGTAAAAGTGGTGTGTTCGGGCATTGTGCTTTGTTTGTTATGTGCATATGTCATTGTATTTTATTTTTGTGTACAGATTGTAAAGCGCTTAGAGCTTTTGAGTAAGATTAAGCGCTATATAAATACCCATTATTATTATTATTAGTTTTGTCGTGGTGATTCCGACAGGAATCACCACGACAAAAACCGCTACCGGCACCCGCGGCCCAAAGGCCTCTTTAACAATTTGTTCAGAATACAGTCCACACCGGCATGCCGCCCGATAATTCTGCTCACAAGGTTTCTTTCACAAGATTTCTGGTATGCCACTATGGAGTCAAGCCATGCACTGAGCCTGACCCGCTTTATCTCTGGAATGTCAAGTCTTCGCGTGGCACGAGCTTATCTTTAACTCATTCAGCCCGACGGCCAAATTTTGGAGGCGTCATCTAAAGACTACTGATGCACCTGTTGCAGGAGATGGATCGGCCATGATAATTCAAGGGCAGTGCCAGATTAGTTTGGCGTCTGTCGGCGCCAAGCTAATCTGGAACTACCCTTAGTGAATTATCGTGGTCGACCCATCTCAGTCCCGCTGTAGTGCGTCAGGGTTGAATGGCCGGGTTAACGGTGTCATGTGACGCAAAATCCATTACAGCCTCTCCATTCAGAAATTTGCTAAAATACTCGTAGCTGAAACACCTGTAATTTTCTCTGTCCGAACAACACAGACTTAGAAGGGGATCATATGCTTTCTGGCCATGACCAGCACTGATTACATGTGCAGGCTGAGACTGACCGGACGAAAACATGTCAGTGTGGTAGTTCGACTGATGGGGGAGGCCGAGATCGTTACAGTAATGGAAGAAGACGAGAAACACAGGAAGCTCGTTAACTGATAAAAACAGCAAAGGTTTTGGAAGAGGAATGCAAATAGATGAGACTGAGAGATGATGATGAAACGTTTTTATTCAGGATAAAGTGAGTTTTAGGCAGAGAGAGAGAGAGAGAGAGAGAGAGAGAGAGAGAGAGAGAGAGAGAGAGAGAGAGAGAGAGAGAGAGAGAGAGAGAGAGAGAGACAGACAGACAGACAGACAGACAGGCAGACAGACAGATGGTTAATTGTGTTATGCACTGTATGCCAGCGCTCGGAGTCAAAGGTATGTGTGCGTGAGTGTTTGTGTGTGTGTGTGTGGGGGGGAGGGTGTGTGTGTGTGTGTGTGGGGGGGGGAGGGTGTGTGTATGTGTGTGTGTGTGTGGGGGGGGGGGGGGTTGGGGCGGGGGGGGGGGGGGAGGGGCTTGCAGTGGTATATTCAGTCATTTTCAGCAGTACAGAATCTGTTACACAGGATTAACAAGAGAAATAAATCCTTATGCCCCTCCCCCCCCCCGACTGCCCGGCAGTGAAGGGGTTAAAGTGATTTAGAAAGACAGATCTGTTTGAAGTTCTACTAGTCGCGAAGACTGCCGCCTTGCCGTATATCACTGTCTCCTGCCTCCTGGCCTCGATCTCCCCTACTAGCTGAGTTCACGGCGGACAGATAACCCTGCCGCGGTGTTATTTTGGCCAGTGATGAACTGCCACAGATTAGCCTTGTGTATCTGTCAAGCTGAAAAGGTCATGCCAAGTTCGACAACTCTGTGACAATGGGCGATAAGTCAGTCAGTGTTTCCTGTTCAGCTTGGCCGCCGGCAGACTTGGGTGGATGCCTCAGCAAGAAATGGCGGCAATGGCGGAAGATAGACTGGATTTGTAGGTTATGTATTCACCACGATTTTAAGAGATGATATTTCGTCGCCGAACTCGCTGACTCCGTTTACTGCCAGGACCGCAGATCCAACACTGACAGCCCAGATGCAAAGAGACATATACCTACATAAGGATTTTCGCCACTACTTGGTCACATTTCTAGATCTTTGTGTATTGAGTCTTCAGGTAACCTGGTCAGTGGCTACTTTTTCACTGAACGGTCTCAGAGACTCAGTAAATTCATATCATGGCCATTTCGAGTGAAGAACTATCTGGCCGTTCACTATTGGGAAAATAAAGTGAACACGATCCAGCTGCAAGAGACATAGATCCTCATGAGCCCCGCAGTGGCGGGGGCTCATGAGAATCTATGCCTCTTGCTGGCATTTTCTGTATACCCATGTTCCTTGGACGGCCGGGGTTCTTAGGCATCAAGCTGATTGAAGAAAAGATGAGTCAGAGAAACAGAATCGACGACCACTGACAGTGAACTCATTCAGCCTCGACACACCACCTCAAGACATGGAACGAGCATGATAGTTCAAGGGTGGTGCCAGAATATCTTGGCGCCCAAAGGCGCCAAGTTATTCTGGGTCCACCCTTGACCTATCATGCTCGATCTGTCTCTAGAATTGTAATACAGTCCTTCAGAGGGAAACTTTAAAATTTGTGGATTTTCAGACCTGGAGTAGGATGTGTTAAGGAGTTACTATCCGGTGAGCGAAGTGTCCTTGGGTCGACCTCGACGCTGGCATAATAAGGCTGAAGTCGGCCGGAGGGGCTTAATAGGAGTTCGGTTCCAGAAACAAAGGCAATTATTTCAGTTAAATCCATTTAATACCACACAGGAGTATGCAACACTCATATCACAAATGGAGTTGTCGGACAGATGTTTGATTCACATAGGCATTGTTATGCAAAAGAAACCTAAAGTCGGACATTAAAAATATGTTAACTCATTGTGCCCGAGGTACGAAATATCCTGATTTTGGAGTTATACTCCGAGGACTGCAATTCAGGAGACAGATCGACCATGATAGTTCAAGGGTGGTGGCAGATCATAGCTTGGCGCCTATAGGCGCCAAGCTATGATCTGCCACCACCCTTGAACTATCATGGTCGAGCCATATCGTTTTGTTGTGGTGTGTCGCGGGCAGAATGAGTTAATCCTTTCGGATCAAATTGTTTTTGTGGTTGAGAATTTACACTCGTACATGATGCACAATTTCAAACTGCAGCTTTTTTTGTGATCCAAAATTTCGTGAGAATTAGAGGGAAATAAGCCAGCAGGAAATGCAACCTGAACAGAATGGTTGGTTGGTTGGATAGTTCGGGGTTTTAACGTCCACGGCACCGAAGTGATATAGACGGCCCTGACGGGCGGGTTATGGGGGACAGGGAAATCTATTGCCTATGGAGTACGACCTGAACACTGATCAACTCAGGCGCACTCCAACTGTGCCCCACTTTGATTTACCAGGGCCTTTCAACTGACATGCTATCATTGAACAAGCCCGTCTTTTCCCCCTGGATTGCGAGTCCAGCTACCGGGGCCGGGACGGGGATTCGAACCCCCGACCCGGCGATTCCCTTCGCTCTCCTGCTCCGACGTAACCGTCTGAGCTATGAACAGAATGGACGACTATCAGTCCACTTTGTGGCCGAGGTTTTGGCTGCCTGTCAGCCGAGACGAGTTTCTAGTGAAGTCAAGTTGCCTGCGGCTATGCATGGTATATGGCTACTTGCGACGGTCACGTCACGCTGTGACCTCAAGCTTGACCCGAAGAAAACCAGACGAACTGGTCACATTGCCCTGGACGAATTGTTTTCATTTTTGCCCCAAATTTCTAAATGGCCTCAGACTAGTCGCACGCGAGTTTAATGCCCCTCAGTGATAACTTCTTTCATATGTGAGCAGAGATGGGTCAGATAGGGACAGTCGCTCGCTTCCGCAACAGGCGTAGATTCTCATGAGCCCGTGCGGCTGCAGGGGTTTATTAGAATCTAGGCCTCCTGCAGACGGAACGATACTGACTCAGAATACTGATACCGTGTTTGATGCCGGCAGCAAGCTTTTTCCCTGCAGCCCTCACTGTATGATCACTATATCTCATATTGCTTCAGTCGCGGGAGACGGATTGACGGTGGTGATGACAATAATTTGATCAGCTTGGCATCTGCACAATTATAAGTTCAACGTGGCTACCTAGGCACTTGAGTTTAACTCGCTCAGCCCCTCCACACTATCACAAGAAGAGACGAATCGACTGTGATAGTTCAAGGATGGTGCCAGACACCACCCTTGAACTACCATGGACGAACTATCTCCTGAAAAGTAACAGTTGTTTATAGACGACAACGTTCAGTTTCCGAAATTGCGACCTTAGGGCTCAATGTATAAAAAAAAAAGAAACAACAACTCAGTGATGACTTTGGAATAAACATGAAACATTGAAGTACTTAGGCACTTGACTTCTCATGCTCCATCCTTCGTCTTTCGACTCATAAATAGAGTTTTGAACTGGCTTAGTCGATCTGTCTCCTGCAAAACATGTTTACATTCCAAAATTCCGAATGGGAAATATTTAGAACCGAGAATAATGGAAACGTCTTTTCCTTGCTTACCGTCTTGACCGCATTTGGTCACGGTAACTCATTCAGCCCGACGCACGTATTTCCCAAATTTTGGAGGCGTCATCCAACGACTATGCACCTGTTGCAGGAGATGGATCGACCATGATAATTCAAGGGTAGTGCCAGATTAGCTTGGCGCCTGTCGGCGCCAAGCTAATCTGGCACTACCCTTGAATTATCATGGTCGACCCATCTCCTGCTGTAGTGCGTCAGCGGAATGGGGTTAAGAATGATTAGAATAATGGTGTTGACACCACGTTGCAATGTACAAATTGTGTTCATGCTGGTCCGCATAGGCTTGGGTCGTGGTCAGTTGTTTTTTTGTTCAGGCCGGTCAAGGTCATTTTTGAAAATATTTACAGTGCTTTCATACTTTCTGAAATGAAGTAAACACCATTAGTACGTTGTTCGCAATGTTTTCTATGTTGCCCCCATGTTTGTGAATGGCTGTAGTGCATGACTGATGTCAGTCCGAGTCCCAGTCAGTTGGTTATTAGTTTTTGGGGTAAATCAGTCAGATCCTGTAAAAACAGTGCGACTATTGTACTTCAGGTTTTGCTGTTTTTGCTGATTTGACAGGAGTCGGTGACTTTGTGTTCCACACTTTGTCTCCTCTCTTCTCAGGAATTTTAGCTTGTCCGAAAGTCAAGGATTTCCACCAGCAAGAAGCATGGATCCTCATAAACCATCATGCTCAAGTAGTAGTCGCTGAAATGTTTGTCATGTTGCGGAGCTCATGAGGATTTATGCCTTGTGGTGGCCCCACGAGGGCAGAAGCTTGCTGACCTCATTTCCAAGCTTGTTTCTCTACTCAACAAACTCATCAAGTCCTGACGACAAAATGACCAAATTTCTGAAGTGTCCTCTGAGGTCTACGTCTCAGTTATGGAGACAGATCGACCATGATATTTCAAGGGTGGTGTCTGAATAGCTTGGCGTCTAGAGGCGCGAAGCTATTCAGACACCACCCTTGAAATATCATGGTCGATCCCGCTGCAGGGGCTGATGAGGATCTATGTTACTTGCAGATGTGAGACTCCAGCTGTCACTTTTCGGCGGCAGGCCAAACTGAAGATATGTAGTCAAAGTGTCAGCCGGCCGAAAACTAATGGACTAGATAATGTGTCTGGGCCGAGACTGAGTAGAGTCTCATGATGTAAGCCCCAGTATGTAAAAGGCCCTCGGGTCGACGTCTGCAGAAATCCTGTGGAAGTCGTTCGCACGGTCAGTGTTCGTCATTGTAGAGCTTCTATAACGTCCTTTATCTGTGGTGGGAAAGTACTGTCGGAGACTGATGTCGTATGGCTGGAATGCGTCCGGCTGTGATGCATGAGATATATATTGACGAGCAAAAGAAATGCGACATATTTTAAAAGATATGCGATATTTAAAATATCGCATATCTTTTGCTCCTCAGTATATAAATAAAAAGCATTGTCTTCCAGATTTGGAAGAAAGAATATTCACTGACTAAATCAGTAATGAAGTCAAGGTTACTAGCCGAAAGGTTCCCCGGGGTTTTGGCCGCACCCTACACCATAAAGTTACATGATAATATAGTGTTTATACGTCCCGTCTCCTTCTATAATATGATATGCACATGCCTAATGAGGTCAAAATATTAAGGTATCGAGTTGAAAGCGAGGCTAACCGGGGGCATTGACCACAATCTTTATCTCATTTAACCCATTACATCCTGAGGATTATTATTATTATTATTTCAAGTTAATCTGCTTGTTGTCCTATAAAGACTACATGACAGAGTAGGAGACAGATCAACCGTTTTAGTTCAAGGGTGGTGTCAGAATAGCTTTGCGCCTCAGGCGCCAGGCTATTTTGGCACCACCCTTGAACTATCATAGTCAAATTTATTTCAAGCTATGGGTGTATCAGGATGAAAAGGGTTAAGAATAGTAAATGAGATCGGCTGAATAATGATGCAAATAAATGCATGTACCACATGATAAAACATCACTGAACTAATTACCTTCAACAGCGACGGATCGTGTTCATAATTAGTGGTTATTTTTTTTTATATAATATGTTTTATTACGCGAGTTGCGAGTGGTTTGCTTCATTTGAACACGTATATTGTCATGCGCATAACGGCTTAATTGTTTATGGAACAGCTGGTGTGAGATGGTCAAATCTACAGAGTTCAAAGAAAAAAATAAAAAAAAATAAAAAAAGTAGGAAACAGAAAAGTGGCAATGAACAAAAAATACCCCCCCCCCCCCCGCCCCTCCCCCCCCCAAAAAAAAAAAAAAAAAAAAAGAAAAAAAAGAGTAAAGAAAAGAAACCAACAAAAACATCAAAAACTCCAAAACAACAAGAACAACAAATCTGACTATAATAAAGAAAGAGTCTCCTAAGTGTGTGCTGGTCTGTGATTTTGGACCGTACGGCTGAAGCCGTCAGACCAGCACGCATATACAAAGTACCTATACAGTTCTAGCAGTGCTATACAAGCCGGCGTAGACAGGACGGGTTTATGAGCTGACAACTGGGCGGACCCCAAACCCTGTCACCCAAAACACAAGCCGCCGGCAAGCTATTATCATTAGCGGCCGTGTGAGGTTTTGTCAGCAAGCGGCAAGTGTCCATCACGAACTCACAGGTGTATGGAGATCGCCACCTGCGACCTGCTGCTGTCGTTGGTCGAGCGGTAGAGACATTGCGAAATCAGAAGAAATCAGTGGCCCATTGGAGACGTGCCACTTCCGTATACGCGGCTTTATGCCGCGTGTACGAATGCGGCAAATCTCCCGTGAGTTAAGGAGCAAAACGGTTGGCATTTCAGAATAGGTTTAAAGTAACAATAACAGCAAGAGCAACGACAACAACAACATCATCATCAACAACAACAACAACAAGAGAAACAACAGCAGCTACCAATAACAACAACGACGACGACAACAACAACGACGACGACAACAACAACGACGCCAACAACACAAGCAACAACAACATCGTAAAGCCGCATGGCTAAAGATACCAGCCCGATACTGAGCATGAATAAAGAGGCAAAGGATGAAATGTGTACGATAACATCATCAACATTATGTTCGTGGTTCAAGTAGTTAACAAATAACAGCCCAGCTGTCATTAACTTTTAAAAAAATCATACCTCGTAAAATACATCACACATCATCACACTACCACTTATATGTATCGTGTGGGCCCGAAACAAACGTTGAGGATGCGTTTCGTACCTTCTGTGCTGTAAAAGCAAAAGACAGTAAGTCCATGTTTTGTGAAGTGTGCCGACTGACGCACACTGTGTTTCTGCAATCTTTGTTGATTCAAGACCCAAAAAGCCCAAGCTGTTCGAGGAACATGGATTTAAAGTGGTGTCAGCAAGAGGTATAGATCCTCATGAGCCCCCGCGACTGCGGGGGCCCATGAGGATCTATACTTCTTGCTGTCACTCGGGTGGTGTTCAAATTTTCTCAGCAGTAAGACTGCCCCAAATCTTTCGGTTAACTCATTTGCGGCCAGCCGCATCCGGATGCGCGGCTTATGCCGTGCATCCGGATGCGGCTCTCCGCGAATGAGTTAAGTCTCAGTCACCTCTCCAGCTGAAATCTCCTGTGTTGACCTTGAGCCCCTGGGGTTAGGGTATTCGTCACGGTATCCTGTTAGCAATATTAATATTTCATAAGGTGGTTATTCAGACAGTAACCGATTTCTCGCGACTCAGCTGGGAGTAGAAACAGAACTAAATTACTGGTGATGATTGATGGCTCACTTGCAAATCATAATGCACAGCTGTAAAGTTTTCAAGTGATAACCAGAAAACGTACATGATTCGTTCATTAATACAGTATTCATATTACATTTTACTTATATTATTCGTTAGTTGCCTAATAACCTGTATGCATACTTTTTTTGTTGGGGTGCGGGGGATGGGGGTGGGTGGGGATGGGGTGGGGGTGGGGGTGGGGGGGGGGTGGAGGGTTGGGGGTGGGGGCGGGCCTGGGGGGCATACATATTGTAAGTGAGTGAAAAACTGCCATTTAAATATGTCCATACTCGAGAGGATGTTACGTTTACGTCGGAGGACGCCCAACAACGAACGAGAGCAAAGTCAAGGCTGATAGCCAGCGAATTATACAATAAGCATAGACAACACTCCAAGAGGCATAGATCTTCGTGAGCTGGGTGGGTGGGTGTGGGGGGTGGGGTGGGGGGATACTTTATATATATATATATATATACCAAAACACCCGGTTATTTACCAATGCTGGTTATTATTCAGGTTATTAGTTTTTTTTCTCTCCGGGGGACCTTAATCCGTTCTCTGCCGAGTAAAAAACGCAACTCAAGTCCACTCCAAGAGGCACAGAACCTCATGAGCCCCCGCAACTGCGGGAGCTCATGAGGTTCTATGCTTCGTGCTAACGACTTTTTTGATCTTTGTAGTTTTGACGGTCGGTTTTTTTTTTTTTTGACGTTGAATGAAAAATAATTTCGAATGAAAATGATAAACACAACTTGCGACTTGTGGCAGTAACGGAGATGTGACTGTATGTGGTTGAAGTCCTATGTTTGGAGAACATATAAGTCCTCACAAGATCCAAGACTGAACCATGATAATCTATACCTCACGCTTGTGACGTTAACGTCTATGTCTTGCTCAGGCGGAGAAGGTATTTAGTCTTTGTTGGACAAAATATGTAAATTAATATGTGTGCTGGTTTGTCACTTAGGACCTTACGGCCGCTGGCCGAAAGGTCCTAAGTCACAGACCAGAACACAGAGCCATCGTACTCGCAAATAAAATTTTCTATTTTACTGCACGCAAGGGACTCATTTTCAAATAAGCAGCTAAAATACGGTAATAAAAAAGGGAATATTCAAATACAAATTTTCGGCCAGTGTTTTATATTTCGTTCCAGTCATAACACAGTCATAAAATAAAGAGAGAGAGAGAGAGAGAGAGAGAGAGAGAGAGAGAGAGAGAGAGAGAGAGAGAGAGAGAGAGAGAGAGAGAGAGAGAGAGAGACAGAGAGACAGAGAGACAGAGACAGACAGACAGACAGACAGACAGACAGACACAGAGACAGTGAGACAGGGATAGATGGTCAGGGGCGGATCAGGGGCGATGGAGGATTTCCGACTTTTTTGTTAGGAACCTTTAACCTGACACGACGTCCGACCTTGTTTCCCAGTGGCCAAAAAAAAAAAAGCAAAACAAAACAAAAAAAAAAAAACAAAACAAAACAAAAGCGGGAGAGAGGAGTGGAGAGGGAGAAAGGGAAGGGTGGGGGGGGGGGGGGCGTCGATATATCATACAGGAAATTATTTTTTGGGGTGGATGGAGAGGTGTGTGGGGGTTGGGGTTGGGTGACTGGTAATTCAGAACTCTCTTCCCCCCCCCTCCCCCCCCCCCACACCTCCAGATCCGCCCTTGGAGAAAATGAGAGAGTGTGTGTAAGCACAATGTAATCTGCAAATGCGTTATTTTTATGTTTTTATTTATATTATTTAGCACATCCTTATTCAACCAATGTGATCTCTAAACATTGCAATGCCGTGTTTTATATCGTAGTACAATCACATTCAACGCATCCAGTAAACATTATCTCAGTATTTGATTAACTCGTACAATCAGCGTCCCAACAGTCCTTTTGCAACAGTATCAGCGCTTGGCAAGTACAGCTTACCTACACAGCGGTCAAGAAGACTTGTTGAAACGCACACTTGCTGATCGTCGCATTTCCCCCACCACCTTACAAATCCGCACGCGTCTTCATTGGTCGGCCTATTCAACGCAAAAATTGAACGGGATAACAATTTGATTGAACAAGATCCGCGAAAGCTTACCATGTACATCAAAGAAAGACTATGTACATCGAAACGGCACACAACACTGGATCCAATAGTTTACACAGAAAAAAGTACGCCGTCAAACACATGCAGCATCTGAATGAAATACGAAGGGGCCATTTACGATCATCCTGATATCGTCATCAGCAAAATCCACAATCGCTTACACGCGACGTACGCAGAGATGTCAAACTCAGACACTTCACAAACATGCCAACAAAGAAGCATACAATGCGAACTCAGTTGAAGGAAGAATTTGTGTGCTGGTCTGTGATTTTGGACCTTACGGCCAACAGGCCGTAAGGTCCAAAATCACAAACCAGCACATAGTGTCTTTTTATGTTTGCTTACAATGAAAATTGAGAGCTGGCACTGTGTGGTTCGGCAGAAACAAACAGTTCAGAACTTACACCATGTCATAGACTGTGCAGAGAACGTCATCCCTTTATCTTGGGATGGAACTGGCCTATACATCTATCAAAAACGTATAGACGCTTATGAGACCCTGCTGCCTATGGAAGCTCGAGAGGATCTATGTTCAAATCTACAGTTCAAAACTGTGCAGAGAACGTCATCCCTTTATGTTAGGAAGGAAATGACATACATATACCTCTCTAACAAAAGTATAAATGCTGATGAGACCCTGCTGCATGCGGAAGAGCCTGAGAATCTATGTCTCTCGCACATGGTATGGGATGCTTGACTGGAAGGAGTAAAAAAGAAAAAAAACTTTCTTTGTTATGCTCTCTTGCGCGCATTGCACACGCAGACAAAATGCTATGCTGACATGCTAACACAATTTGCAAACACGTCGGCCAAAAAATAAGACAAAAAGTGAACTTGTTGAAACAATTCGTCTCCAATGTTTTGTTTAAACAGAAGGTGAGAACTTTTTTGGAACACAAAAGGAGTAAAAAAAAAAGCAAAGTTCGTGAGGTGCTTACGTTAAGGGCATAGGGCACATCGGAACGTGCACACACCAGAACGTGTTAGTGTCTGTAGAAAGAGATTAAATTTTCATTCTTTTTCTTCGACCCAGACGATAGTCGACTGAAAGACAATGGACCCATTCGGATGAGGGACACAGATGCAGTTGGGGTCATCACGAGGCACAGATTCTCATGTTAACCCGCGGCTCGCAGGGGCTCGTGAAGATCTATGCCGTGTCCTCATTTCTTTCTCGACCCAGACGATCTTAGAGTGAAAGACATTTGTTCCATCCGTGTGAGGATTTCAGATGCAAAGTTTGTCAGCGCGAGGCATAGATCTTCATGAGCTCCCGCAACTTGCGGGGGCTCATGAGGATATATGTCTCTTGCAGATATCTTGCGTTTTCACTCTGCATATGCAGTCTTCGGCTTGAGTCCCCTCAGAGTACCGTTTTTGAACACGGAGACAAAACAGAATTCACAAAACAATCTGAGAACTCAATCCGTCTGCTATTGAGGTATCGGTTCACACAATCCCTTGCAGCCTTTGCTGGTACAATATGATTTATGCTTGCTGTTAGTCCCATTTATATCCGTGCTCCACAACTTGCAGGAGGCTTCAGCGTGATATTTTTAACTAGTTCACTGCAAGTGGCCACGAATGTCTGTGAAACTATTGCACTGAGGCTGAAAAACCTCACAGCTTCTCCGCTTGAGAAATGTGCACATTACTAAGGCCAGCTACAGGCATAGATTATCATGAGGCCCCTCTATACCTCTTGCAGTTGGGTGAATTGTCAACTTTGGTCCGTCGAGCATGGGGAAACTGAACCGCCCCCACCTTTTACCGGCAACAGAGCGGTTAAGCCGACTATGGAAAAAGCAAACTCCATTCAGTTATGGTCGGATAAACAAACAGAACAAACAAAAGCCTTTTGAAAAGGCAAACTGAGTCAGTTTGAAACAGACAAGAGGGGGCCGGACCTCCTGTGTAGCGACCGTGCTTCTGACAGGTTTGGACAGCGGTCAGCTGACTGGTTCTGTCAATGAGAGAAGCGAGAAGTGGACAATATACTGACCTTTCTTCCCACGCACTGTGTAGTCTTTGAAGGCACAGGTGCTGGAATCCAACATGACAAAAGTTCCCCCCTTGCATCGCATTTACGTGGGAAACAGTGTAACTACACGTACATGTATTTCCCACAGAAGAACCGCTGTCAAGGTATTTTCTGCGCAAAAAAGTTTCAATTTTTTTGCGTAGAAAATACCATGACAGCGGCTCTTCTGTGGCTCTTCGGTAACAAATAGCTAGGAAGAAAAATAAAATCCCAGGACCGTGGCTGTTGTGTGGATCTCCGATTAAAAAAATAACTCAGACGATACATTTTCAGTGACAGCGAATGGTCTGTGGCTCTTGGGTAAGAAATAATTAAGACGAAAAAAGTCCAATCATAACGACTGTTATGTGGCTCTCTGGTGTGAAATAACTAAGACGAAACAGGGACGGTTCTGTGCCTCTTCCGTGAGAAATAACTGACGAAAATAGTCTCTCATGACAGTGACTGGTCTGTAGCAAATAACTAAGAAGAGAAGATTCCCTTTACAGCGGTTCGTCCGTGACTCTTCGTTAACACATTCGAGACGTACCGCATCCGGATACGAGGCATAAAGCCGCATATCTTGATGCAGCACGTCTCGAATGAGTTAAAATAAACAGCTAAGACGAAAAGGTTCGCGTACGACGGCTCTTCTGTGGCTCTTCGGCAACATGTAACTAAGACGAAGAAAGTCCCGAGACAGCGGCGAGAAATAACTAAGACGGAAAGAAGTCCCCTTAGAACGGCTGTTCTTTAAGAAATCAGTAAGAAGAAAAGTCCCCTTCCAGCGTTTCGATGAAAAATAACTAAGACGAAAAGTCCTTTCACGGCGGCTGTTCTGTGCGAATTGAAAACAGAAGAGCTGCAATCAGGCGATTTTTTTCAGGTAAGATTCCTGGACCTGTGACGAGTGTTTGACTTTTTGGGTGGTTGTTCGGCGTCTTTCCGTGCCTGGAACAGTCCACTTTGTTATGAAAGATATTTCGCACCATTTTAGTTCTTGTAAAGAAGATAGTTTTGACAAACAGAAAAAAACCCACAAAAAATAAAACAAAACAAAAAACAAAACAAAACAAACAAACAACAACAACAACAACAAAAAAAACAACAGCAAAGAAACAAACAAAAATGATTCAGACCTAAGCAACCGAAAAGAGCGATTTTTCCATTTATTGCAGACAATTTATATTTATTTGTATTGCACGAAAAGCAACATTTGCAATAACAAGGACACAAAAGGGCGGTTTTGCTAGTCTCATATCTTGAATACTTGTAATGACCAGTGTAATAATAATAATAATAATAATAATAATAATAATAATAATAATAATAATAATAATAATAATAATAATAATAATAATAATAATAATAATAATGTCAGTAGCAGACTTTGTCGAGGTGATATCTGCAGGAGTCACTCGACTAAAACCTCTATCGACAGCCCGGCAAAGTGTTTTTTTCTTGCTGACACATCAGCAACGCTATACGACACCAGCAACTATTGATGCGGTATGTCTTGATTGAATCAGATGTCAGAAGAACTACATAACTGAGCGAAATGCAAAACAGTTTCGAAATCTGACCTCTCCAGGAACTGCCAATATTCGTAAACAAGTGAGCAAAGGTATTCGGGCAGACGGTGGCTTTAGTTGGCTGGCTGGTACACAGCCCCGTGCAGGTCCACTGAAGGATCTTTTGCTCGCCGGGAATCAGTATGACTGAACCGCGAGTCTACGTACATATATTACGGAAAGACATTCTTTACATACAAGAGGCAGAGAACCTCATGAGCCCCCGCATTCTGCGGGGGCTCATGAGGATCTATGCTTCTTGTTGCCTACATTTATACCAGTAACAGAATTATTCTAATTCTCCTCAAGCAAATGAGGTTAGCAGGCGTTCAATTTCATGCCAAGGCCAAGCAAAAAACAGTAATCATATAGCTCTAATGAACCGACGTGGTTCCCAAAACGCAATTTAGTCGTGAGGACAATAAGTATACACGTTGTCAGCATGCATGCGTGAAACTCGCCTGGCGCCATCTATGCTCAAAGGTGTCGTCTGAAGCACTTTGGTTGAAAATTTGCTTATGTGTGGGACATTCTGAAAACGAGTATGAAGAAGAACACAAGAACCGTAGTCTCCTCTCTCCCCCCCCCCCCATCCCCCTCCCCACTCCCCCCCCCCCCCAATCAAAATAGAATCGAATTTAGATAATCATTTGTCTGTCTGAGAGCAGTGCCAAGTACGGTCGAAAGAATTATGTTCAACGTATGCTGTGAAAATGATCATACTGTTATGAATTTTACATGATTCTTTTTAACCCCTTGGCTGTCCGTATCGTTTTTTCTCGATGTGATCCCTACAGGAATAATCTCGACAAGAAAACCCAACAACAACAAAAAAAACAAACAAACCCAAACAAACCAACAATACAAAGCAACAACAACAACAACAAACAAAAACAAACACCCCCCCCCCAACAACAACAACAACAAACAAACAAACAAACCAAAAAAATAAACCAGACACCGACAGCCAGATGGTTAAAGATGACTATATTATGAAGTAGATGTTATTCGGATTTATTTAGAAATTATGCATACACTCAAACACCCAGTAAGTGTGGGGTGTGTCTTGTCCAGTGATGTGTTCTGTACGGTTCAGGAAAGGAAACCCTTTTGCTGTTGGTAGCCACTTTTGTCCAGGTGATTCCAGCAGGACAAAAATTCGCTACTGACAGCCAAAGGGTTAGTGTGCGCCCGTCTGTGATATTAGACCTTATGGCTCCATGCTCAGCTTCAGTCCATCCAGACACGACTGTGCGATGGCACTTTAACCCTTTGGCTGTCGGTAGAGCTTTTTGTCGAGGTGATTCCGACAGGAATCACGTCGACAAAACGCTCTACCGACAGCCAAAGTGTTAGAACGGTTACGATTTCACAGCGTCGTCTTTTGTACTGGCGTGTCAAGGTGACCATTTGATGATGCGGTACAATTTTATGGATCACTGATATTCTATGACACCCCATGACACCGCATGATGTCGTATTAAGCTGTTTGTTTGAAAGATGTTTATTTTTTCCTAGGGACCTTATTTCAGGGACGACCGTTAAGTGAAACCATAGTAATATTAGGTGAACAAAATCTCTTGCATGGATTCACTTCTATGCTCGGTTCGTACATGTATAAAATTGCCAAGGCAGCAAGCAGAGAATTGATTACTACAGACGCTTTTAGAGCAGGTATGGCCAATGTTAATTAATCAGAACTGTAGGTCAGCTGAATTGCAAGTGTTTGGACACAAACAGTGAATTTTAAATGCCCGGACAAACATGCGATATGGTATGTTTGTCCGGGCTTTTAATTCACTATTTGCATCAAAACAAGTGCAGTTTTCACCTACTTTGATTTTTGAGCATCACGACTGGGGTGTGAGGGAATGGTATGAGAGGGGAAGGGGATGTACCGGGGGCTGGGTGAGGGGTGAGGGCGTGTTTCTACTCTACATGTTAACTTGCCTACAAATAAAATAGCTATTTCTCGCATAGAACACACACACACACACACACACACACACACACACACACACACACACACACACACACACACACACACACACACACACACACACACACACACACACAAAAAAAAAAAAAAACATTGAAAAGTATAGTACGAATTATCTATGCCTTACGAGTTCTATCGGTGCAGACTGCGTCGTTCAATCGAGGTTTTCCCCCGTGGTCATGGTCATATGGAATACTAGTATTAGCCTCCCCCCACCCCGCCCCCCCCCCCCACTTACACACACACACACACACACACACACACACACACACACACACACACACACACACAAAACAACAACACAAAAACACACAAAAAACAAGAAGATCACCCCCCCCCCCCCCACCCTCAAAGTACTACTGCCATTTCAAGAAACAAATAGCTGCAGAGTTACAATGTTTTGCGTACAAGTCGCTAAAGGGTAGTGTCTGATGAACTTGGTGCCTTGACAGTCGCCAAGCTAATCAAGCACTACCCTTGAGTTACCTTTGCCAATCCACTCGTGCAGCTGACAGTGGAAGTGAACGAGATAGTAATATCGGGAACCTAAGCATGCGAATGCCTACTGAACAATCTCTTGTTTATAAAACATGGACCCCCTGGGAGTGAACATAGACAGTAAAAATTCCGCCGACTGTGGTGTGGAGTGGATAATGGGTGATGTGTCTCGTTCGTTGAAGCGTTCCGTTGTTTAGGAAAGATGTTAACCCTTTGGCAGTCGGCGGCTCTTTTTGTCGAGATGACTCTTTGCAGAATCACCTGGACCAAAAGCGTTACCAACAACTACAGGGTTACTATATGTGCGCTCTGGTCTGTTAAAAAGGACCTCACTGAGTAGAGCATAAACAGGGCAATGCATGTAATGTGGAACAATATTGTGAATAGTATTTAAAGATCTGTAATCTTTATCCCCTTAACTGCCGGGGCAAACGCTACATATTTGCAAGAGACATAAATCCTCATGAGCCCACGCATTCGCGTGGGCGCATGAAGATTTATGTCTCTTGTTAGTGCTGTCTTTTTTTTTAATCATTTACGCCTATTTTTTTTAATTATTTTATTATATATATATATATATATATATATATATATATATATATATATATATATATATATATATATATATATATATATATATATATATATAATATATATATATATATATATATATATATATATATATATATATATATATATATATATATATATATATACTCACAAACCAGACAGGTGAGGCTAGCGCTGGCAGAATTGTACAACAAACCAAGGGGAATTACTCAGCGCTGGACAACAGTTAGATCCCCTGCCCCCGCCTATCAGACACCCAATCGCCAGCCCACAGAGAAATACGCAGGTATAGAATAAGACGATCATTTGCATCTTCTGGCTGGCGATTGGGTGCCTGATAGGCGGGGGCAGGGGATCTAACTGTTGTCCAGCGCTGAGTAATTCCCCTTGGTTTGTTGATGTCTATTCGTGTACAGCGGTTTCAGACGCGCAATTCGTGATCAAGGACAGCGAAAGGGTTAAACTTGAAAAGTAACTTTAAAAAAAACATGCAGAGTACCTAAAATGTTTAGCACAAAACAAAACAAACCAAAAACTGATGTTTTCTTAACGCAGACTGAGTGCACACAATTTTAATGGCTTTTGCAAACATACAAATTGCATGTTGCCGCGGGCAAACCAGCAATACAAAGCATTCTTTATTTTCTGTGATAATATCAGGGATGATATCATTTTTCAGGCATGCACAAAGCCTCGGGTAATTAAATGGTACGTCCGGGATGAGGTGAGCATGTTTAAAACGACCTTTTCAAGAAAGGTTTATCAGGTCTCATTATCTGCATGAGGCGTCAAGTTGATCTGGCACTACCCTTGAATTGTGACGGTCGATCCAATCCTTGCAACTGGTGTCTAGGCGTTAGTTGACACCTTTAAATTTATGGAATTGCGACCTAGGCGTTAAATGATTTAAAACTCTTTCTGCCGGCAAATGTTAGCACTCAAAGCCCGCACCGCTGGAGGTCGCTTGAACTCTTTCGAAACGTGCCGCATCTGGACTCGCGGCGTAAAGCCGCGAATCCGGATGCAGCACGTCTCGAAAGAGTTAACCCGTTCGCAGAGTTTGTTTTTGAAATATTCGTTAATTCAACACTTAAAACCACAGATGTCCCAGAAACATGGATTCAAAGTGGTGTCAACAAGAAGTATAGATCCTCATGAGTCCCGCAACTGCGGAGGCTAATGAGGATCTATATCTCTTGCAGTTGGGTGGTGTTCAACTGTTCTCGGCACAGAATGGGTTAAAGTAGACCATCTACCGGCCCTTCCCGTCTGCAATTGAACAGGCATAGATGCTCATGAGCGCTTGTGGGTGCAGACGCTCGTGAGAATAGTTGCCTGTAGCTTGCAGAGATTAGTCTAATTGATTATAACATTATTCGTTTGCGCCATGATTTCATTTTAACATAGTGCAAACGTTTATTTCAAATGTTTATGGCAAATTAGTTATATGCATTTTAACCCTCTGGCTGTCGATATCGCTTATTGTCGAAGCTATCCTGAATTTTAACCTCTGGCTGTCGGTAGCGCTTTTTGTCGAGGCGATTCCTGAAGGAATCGCCTCGACAAAAAAGCGCTACCAACATCCATAGGGGTTAAGATGTCCACCTCTAAAAGTTGGGTTGTTCGGTGTATTCTTGCAGTGAAATAGTCAACATTATCGTTGTATTTTAATTTCAAACACATAGCCAGAAACCCCACCCCCTCAAGCAAAACAGAGAAATTGATACTCTAAGGCACTGTATTGAGTTATTACTCCTATTATTTATCTTCTACGTTTTATGAATTGTCCTGGGGCATTGTGGAAAATTATTATCCCACGGTCCACTTAAACAAATTAGCTGTTCTGGTCCTATTTCTATCAAACCGCGTGCACTGATTGTAGCGATGATTTCTGTTTATGCACGTTATGTCTACGGGACAACGTCTTTTTAGCGTAACATCAGCTCCTTAATTTAGCCGCAGGTTCATGCACATTTCTTCAGAACTGTTCCCCCCCCCCCCTCCCCATCTGTCGAGACTACGTAACAGTTGTAAGATCTGACTTGACTAAGTTTAAGAGTAGTGCTGGATAAGCTCGACGCCTTGAAAGGCGCCGAGCTTATCCGGCACTACTCTTGAACTGTTATGGTTGATCTATCTCCTTCTGCAGTTTGTCAAGACTTGGCTTGGTAAGGTAGTGAAGGTTCTCCCTAATTCAGGTTTAAGGTAAAAGATACGCAGATGACTCAATCACCGGACTAGGTGGTCATGTAATGCCCGTTTTTAATTGGACGTACGCCAACCAGGTTTAGACACTTCGCCGAAACGTTGTTTTATTGGAAATCTCTAATTTGGGGTTCTTAGTCAAGGTTTGCTCGTGACGAACTGGGGACACTTCGGGTTAGGTCTTCCATGAACCTTTCGTCTACTTAGCTGAAACCGAAACTCTCCTATGAACGAGAGAAAAAGAGGACAGTTTCATCTTCACGAATAGCTGACAATGATTTGAAAGCTCTATATGTCTAATGATGACAATGCGATCAACTTAATATGCGCAGATCATGTATAAATCATGGAACCCCCAGGGAAAGAGGAAAAGAGGTAGGCCGAGAAACTCCTGGCGTCGAGACCTCCAAGCAGACATCAAGAGACTGGGAACCACCTGGAGTAGAATCGAAGGAGAAGCACAGGACAGGAGTTGCTGGAGGTCTCTCGTTGACGGCCTATACCCGGGTAGGGGTGACAGGCGTAAGTAAGTAAGTAAGTCATCATCATCATCATCATCAGTCCCTTGCCCGAACTGGGCGTTGGGGGGACTGAAAGGCAGCAGCAACAGACAGTGCTCTCCACTGAGTTCTATTTTGGGCGGTGGCAAGCAAGTCTGGCATCTCGAGTTCGGTCCATTCTTTTATGTTTGCGACCCAACTCTTTCTCTGACGACCTCGCCGACGACTTCCTTCGAGAGTGCCTTGGAGGATAGTCTTGGACAAGGTGTTGTGTCGGGTCACGTGGCCAAACCAAGCAAGCTTGCGCCGTTTCACGGTTGCCAGAAGAGGTTCATGTGGGCCCACCAGGGAGGTGACGATGCTCCGTACATATTCGTTGGTTTTGTGCTCGCGGTACGAGATGCGGAGCAACTTCTTCAGGCACTTGTTCTCAAAGGCCTGGATTTTCTTTTCTGAGTCTGCAAGCAGTGTCCAAGTCTCACAGCCGTAGAGTAGAATAGACACTACGAGGGACTTGTAAAGCCTGTAAAGTAAGTAAGTAAGTATATATAAATCATGAGTAAGGTAAGGAAGGCGTCCTTTTGTTGTTACAGTGTGAGCGCACATGTTCTGAGGTCATCAGCATAGCGAGTCTACAAAAGAGTCAGGTCATCGCGAACGCGTCTGTAAAAGCATACTATTTTTGGTAACTATATTTGACAAAAGAAATCCACGATGATATTCGCACTCGTTAACCCCTTCACTGCCAGCGGACGCAAAATCATGTCTTTAAAACCCTGGCAAATTCAACGCCGAATGATCCCATCAATCCGAGAAACACGGATTATGAATAGTGTCAGCAAGAGGCAAAGAACCTCATGAGCCCCCGCGTCTGCGGGGGCTCATGAGGTTCTTCGTCTCTTGCAGTTGGGTGGTGTTCGCACTTTCCCGGCGGTGAAGGGGTTAACCTTGGAACTATATCCACATGTAGATGACACATGTGTGCCGGTCTTTGATGGTTTGACCCTTCCCGCTCTATTCCGCGATGGCCAAAGTCACTGTGTCCGTTGCTGTATGATTTTTGGACCTTACAACAAGTCAACTTCAAAGTCCCCGCCTGAAGCCTGACGTCATGACACGCTTTTAACACATTCTGCCCCAGGAGCGAAATCCCCAAATTTTGAAGTTGCCCTCTGGAGGACTGTATTACAATTCCAGAGACAGATCGAACATGATAGTTCAAGGGTGGTGCCAGAATAGCTTGGCGCCTATGGGCGCCAAGCTATTCTGGCACCACCCTTGAACTATCATGCTCGATCCATGTCTTGCTGTGGTGTGTCGGGGCTGAATGAGTTAACTGTTAAAAACAAAAACGACAGGCTGAAATTTTGCTAACAAGTGGGAGTGGCGGAAATATTCAGGCCATACTTAGGTCATGTGCATAAATACCGTCAACTTGACGGCGCTTACTAAACGATAAAAACTACTTCAGAAACTGAAAAGAAAAGGGGAGACTGCCAGTGCTAATATTTTAGGAAGATTACAAAGTAAATTAGGTAAAAGCACTGTCAGGGGAGAGAAGTGTGCTTGATCGACCAACGATCATAGATCTACTTTGGTCAAAGCACACAAAAAGATAGGAAAGAAGGGGTGCGCTAAGCAAGTGACTGGAAGCAATGCATATGGAACCCCCTTCCCCCCACCCCTCCCGAAAGGGGGGCGTATCACATATCCCACTGTTCCAGCCCCTTGGTGCATGGAAATTTAAATCTAGGTCCCCCAAAGGGGGGTCCAGATATTTAGCCGGTGTGGACAGCTGTTTCGGTCTTGGCGACCTCTTCAGCACATCCTTTATTTATTACTACAATATCGACTGCAACCCCTTCCCCCCCTTTCCGTAGGTTCTCTCTTAGGGTGCATGGAAATTTAGCTCTAGGTGGAGGCATGGAATGTATGCCCCTGCAGACATCACAGTAAAATGTGGCTGTCTTTCCGGGTAGGCAAAAGTTCATGCCTTCCATCAGTAAGCCGAAGGGTGTGCTGACGAGGTCGCCAAGACCGAAACAGCTGTCCACACAATCCTGGAACAGTGGGATATGTGATACGCCCCCCTTCGTGGCGGGGGGAGGGGGGGGGGGGGGCTTTCATATGCATTGCTTCCAGTCACTTACTTAGCGCACCCCTTTATTCTTATCTTTCTTTGTGTGCTTTGACCAAAGTAGATCTATGGTTGTTGGTCGATCATGCACACTTCTCTCCCCTGACAGTGCTTTACTTTGTAATCTACTTCAGAAACTCTGAGAGAACGGTCATAAATTAAGTCTTGTTAGTGCAACGTGTCCAAAACAATGACATGCTTCTTTAAAAACTAGAATGCAAAAGTTAACAAGTTCACCACGATCTAATTAATATTCCTAACGGTTAACCCCTCACTGACACTGATCGTACATTGTAGGTCTGAAATCTGTGTAAATTCAACGCGAAAGACAACTAACCGTCCCCTGAACCACAGTGGTTTCAGCAAGAGCCATAGATTGCGGGGGCTCATGAGGATCCATGCCTCTTGCAGTAGTGTGTTGTCCCATTTTTTCTCGGTAGTGAAGGGGTTAAGTTTTGTCAGTGTAACATGTGCAAAGCAATGACTGGCTCCTTGACTATAATGCACAAGTTAACAAGTTCACCAACGATCTAATTAACATGCCTAACGGTTAATGTTAGTATATGCATAATGCGGTATGAATCAGGAACACATTGGGGTTGTTAGCTAACCACTTCACTGCCGAGGAAAAGTAAACACAATCCAACTGCAAGAGACATACGTCCCAACAGTATCGGGGGCTGACTAGGATCTATTACTCTTAATGAGACCACTTCAATACATGTTATAGACACTTTCCATGAACGGATGGGGCTCTCTGACGCTTAACCCCTTGACTGCAGAGAAAAAGTGAACACGACCTGACCGCAAGAGACATAGATCCTCATGAGCCCCGCGCAGTTGCGGGGGCTCATGAGGATCTATGCTTCTTGCTGACATCACTTTGTGTCCATGTTAGTGGGATGTTTGGGCTCTGGCATTGAATTAACTCATTCTGCCCGCGACACACCATAGCAAGATATGGATCGACCATGACAGTTCAAGGGTGGTGCCAGAATAGCTTGGCGCCTATAGGCGCCAAGCTATTCTGGCACCACCCTTGAACTATCATGGTCGATCTGTCTCCTAAATTGTAATGCAGTCCCCAGAGGACAACGCTAAAATGTGGGTATTTCGTACCTGGGACACAGTGGGTTAACGAACATTGCAGAAACGAAGTCAACTGGCAATCAAGGGGTTAATCAACACAAAGTTCAGAAACACGGTCTCCGTCCACTGGCAGTGGAGGGGTGAGCCTTTAACCCATTCAGCCCTGACGCACTACAGCAGGAGATGGTTCGACCATGATAATTCAAGGGTAGTGCCAAATTAGCTTGGCGCTTGTCGGCGCCAAGCTAATCTGGCACTGCCCTTGAATTATCATGGTCGATCCATCTCCTGCAGCTGGCGCATAATCATTAGATGACGTCTCCAAAATTTGGTAAATACGTGCGTCGGGCTGAATGAGTTAAAATGTAAAATATTTGAACAAATGAACAGGACCACCGGGAGACCATAATTGTCAGGTTTGTTCGCGTAACCTTTCCACACAACGTCACTCATGTGTGAGCGTGCGTGCGTGTGTGTGTGTGTGTATGTGTGTGTGTGTGTATGTGTGTGTACGTGCGTGTGTGAGTGCGCGCGCGTGTGTGTGTGTGCTTGTGTTTCCGTGTGTATGTGTGTGTGTGTGTGTGTGTGTGTGTGTGTGTGTGTGTGTGTGTGTGTGTGTGGCTGTGTGTGTGTGTGCATGCGTGCGTGTGTGCTTGCATGCGTACATATCAGTGACCGTTTTTAAGTCCCTTCTATTTATAGAAGGGACTTTTGAGGACGGGTCGTTTTTAAGTCCCTTCTATTTATAGAAGGGACTTTTTAGGACGGGTCGCGGTGGGGCGAATTTAATAGCATGCCCATGATGTCAAAGGCGGGCAGGCTAAACCTCTAACAATTGAAGTAACAAGATAAAAATTACGTCATGTCTAGTTATGCTAACTTCGCTGCTGAACGCCGTATGTGCGTATGTATGTATGTGCGTGTGTATGTATGTATGTATGTATGTATGTATGTGCGTATGTATGTGCGTATGTATGTGAACAAGAGAATCTCCGATATATTTCTGTACACAAGCTTTAAACTTGGCGAAATACTTTCTTAAGTAGGTGGCTAAGAGAGCCTCCGAACATTTTGTAATTGAATGTCTCATTGAAGACATAAACAACCGTTTATAGGAAGTCGGTTGACCCAGATTAGAGTCCGTAATTTTTGTCATATTTACTTGAACTTTTGCAAATAACATGGAGAAAGACATTGGATAAGTTCGTTAACCAACTTTGTATCTTTTGAACTTCTTTAGTAAAAATTAATTCTTTTCCGAAAGGAATTAAAACACTTAAAAAACCTTTACTTCTACAGAAAGTCAGACAGTGGCGGTGACGTAAAAGAGGCAACTCCGTCACCACGCAGACACTGACATAATACACTAAATATGACGTCATTCTCTCTCTCTCTCTCTACACATACACACACACAAATGCGCGCATCTCCAGGAGGAATAGATCCTCATGCACCCTCTAGATTTATGCCTCTTGGAGATGTTTGGAGCGCGCGCGCACGCACGCACTAATACGAACACACACATCGACGCGCTTTCAGAAGAGCATACAGGTGACCCGTGTACGTAGTATATCACGTAGCTAGGTAAGGTCAACCTGCTTTCACACAAATTATAGCAAGACTGAAATTATACCGTGAAGTTCTAGTTTTGTCACCATTTTTCTCAAGCCTATGAAGGGAAAGTGAAACTTATATGACGTAAAATATAAAATTACGTAAAAACTAAAACTTACGTCATGACAATTGACGTTTGACAAATCAATGACGCGTATGTCCTGCGCCCCTTATAGAACTCACTGACGCATTGGCAGATCTGCGAGACTTTTTCAATAGCAGATAATTCAACATCGGAATCAGGTCAAAGACAAAAGGTAGAAACCATTGACAGCAAAGAAAGCTCTCATATAGAAGGGACTTTGTGGGTTATGGTTCATCCCATCTTGTTGAGTATTCATTTGCTTCCGGATAACTTGTGAGCGGCCTCGCACGTTTGACTGACATCCAGAGACAGAAGTGGACAAGTGTTTCAATATCCTTCCTCAGTCTGAGATATAAATAGAACCAGCCGAAGGAAGCACAGATTCTCATGAGCTCCTATGGCTGCAGAGCTCACGAGAATCTGTGCCTCTTTAGGATAGATGTTAATATGTTTTCTATGTGAGGATTCTTTGCTTGGTACCGGCAGGAAAAGGCATCGCATTATGACGTCTATGGGGGTATAATTAATCGAGGGTATTAGACACGTCGTTAATCTGCGGCAAAACTAAAACCAGTGTGCTGATCTGTGATCTGGAACCTTACGGCCCAGGGGCAAGCTGTTTAGTGAGCTCAGTCCTGCGCCAGTTACTAAGCGCGATGTTCCGCTATAGAGGAACATCTCGCTTAGTGACTGGAGCAGGACTAAGCTCACGCATGCAACAGGCCATAGCACCCGATAGTAATTTTTCTTCCATGTCAAAAACGCATTCACTGTGAAGTTGTTTTCATGATAACCATTAATTTCCTACGCAGTCACATTGGTTTAAACTGGGTTTGTGGGTCGATCGACAGATGCATAAATGATAATGCATGATTGTTAAAGTTTCAAGTTGTAAGAAAGATATCACATGGTCTACATACTTTTGTTTTCAAACAAAACACAACTTCTCAGCTATCGAGGTAAGACAAATCAAGCTTGAAGTCAAACACGGTATCCATAAATTCCATACTTTTATCTGAACAATTTAGCACACATCAAACTTCCCTATCATTTTGTCAGCTATGGTTTTAATTTAAATGACTCTTATTATTTAAGCAAATAAACAAACAAACAAACAAACAAGCAAACGAACAAACAACGAAAGGTAAACAAAAACTAAAAAAGAAGAAGAAAGAAGGAAAGAAAGAATGAACAATCAAACAAACAAACAAACAAACAAAAGCAGTCGATTTATTACAACGCCCGATATGTATGTAGGCCTTTACTTTAAATCGAATGTGTCACATGTTCCACTGACCTAGCTAGTCCTTGCAGGGCAGGGCGTGTACAACGTTAGAACTAAAATTTTACCTTTGTTCAACTTCCTTGACAAGACTTCCTGGTTTTGATCGACTGATTGCTGGTTCTTTAATATGAGACTTTGCCAATCGATTTCCCACATTCAAGTTTAAATTTGGAAATAGAGGACAAGCGTGACTGCGTGCATGATTTGAGCCACTGAGCCCTGGTATACAACAACAGGAAAAGGATCGACCATGATAGTTCAAGAGTGGTGCCAGAATAGCTTAGCGCTAAATCGCCAAGCTATCACGGTCGATTTGTATATTTTAACTGTACTGTTGTCAGTAGACAACTACCAAATGCATGAGTTTCCACCTTAGTAATCAACGTGTTAAGGTTGAAATAGTGTTCTAAAATTAATGACGTGGACTTTACATGTTTACAGAGTACAAAGTGAACCAGGAAATTCAGGAACATTTTTCTTTTCATTCAGACGGATGAAAAACGAGATATTTTTTCGAAATAGAAGAAAGCTGACTTTTATACCCTTGAAAACGTAACATGTCACTCTCAGATGACACGCCGTATCAACGCAATAGCGAGTGTACGAATGAAGACACGCATTGATAGTCCAAAAACCATCGTAAACAGTTGCGTTAAAGTTCTCAAAACGGGCCATTGAAGTAGTTATAGTTTTGTGTACTGGTTTGAGACATTCGGGTGTACAGTACTGATAAAAAAATTAAACGTGCGGTTCTGAGACTTTCGGGTGTACGGTACAGATAACATTTTGGACGTTTTTGATACAAATTTGATAAATAGAGAGTTCAAGGGTAACGCCTTTTTAAGTTCCTTCTATTTATAGAAGGGACTTTTAAGTCCCTTATTTTTATAGAAGGGACTTTTTAAGTTCCTTCTATTTATAGAAGGGACTTTTTAGGACGGGTCGTGGCGAATTTAATAGCATGTCCATGATGTCAAAGGGGAGCATACCTAAACCTCTCAAAACTGAAGTAACAAGATAAAAAATTACGTATGCATGTATGCGTGTGTGTGTGCGCGCATGTATGTAAACAAGAGAATCTACGAAATTTCTGCACACACAAGCTTGAAACGTGGCAAAATACGTTTTTAAAGGGGTGGCTAAGAGAGCCTCCGAGCATTTTGCAATGGAATATCTCATTTAAGACATAAACAACCGTGTATATGAAGTCGGTTGACCCAGATTAGAGTCCGTAATTTTTGTCATATTTACTTGAAATTTTGGATAAAGCTAGTTTGGAGAAAGACATTGGACGAGTTCGTTAGCTAACTTTGTATCCTTTCAACTTCTTTATGTAACAATTAATTCTTTTTAGAAAAGAATTTTTTTAAAAAGTAAAGACCTTGACTTCTAGAGAAAGTCAGACAGTTGCGGTGACGTAAAGAGGCAACTCTGTCAGCACGCAGACATTGACATAATACTCGAAATGTGACGTAATACTCTCTCTCTCTCTCTCTCTCTCTCTCTCTCTCTCTCTCTCTCTCTCTCTCTCTCTCAGACATGCGCGCATCTCCATGCGCCCGGGCAGCGCATGAGGATCTATGTTTCTTGGAGATTTTGGAGCGCGCGCGCATGCACTCTCTCTCTCTCTCTCTCTCTCTCTCTCTCTCTCTCTCTCTCTCTCTCTCTCTCTCTCTCTCTCTCTCTCTCTCTCTCTCTCGTCTTTCTCTCTCTCTCTCTCTCTCTCTCTCTCTCTCTCTCTCACACACACACATACACACACACATACATACACACACACACACACACAAACACACACACACACACACACACACACGCAAACACAAACACACACACACACAAACAAACAAACACACACACACACACACACACACACACACACACACACACACACACACACACACACACACACACACACATCGTCGCGCTTTCAAAAGAGCATGCAGGTGACCCGATATAACTAGTTTGCATAAAGACATTGGATGAGTTCGTTACCCTTTCAACTTCTTCAGTAAAAATTAATTCTTTTCAGAAAAAAATTAAACAGTAAAAAACCTTGATCTCTGGAGAACGTCAGTCAGTTCCAGTGACGTAAAAGAAGCAACTCCGTCACCACGCAGACATACTCTAAATATAAAGTAATTCTCTCTCTCTCTCTCTCTCTCTCTCTCTCTCTCTCTCTCTCTCTCTCTCTCTCTCTCTCTCTCTCTCTCTTTCTCTCGCTCGCTCTCTCTCATACATATGCGCGCATCTCCTAGAGGCATAGATCCTCATGTGCCCGGAGGTCGCATGAACATCTATGCCTCTTGAGGATGTTTGGAGAGCGCGCATGCACGCACGCACACGCACACGCATACACACACATCGACGCGCTTTCAGAAGAGCATGCAGGTGTACATAGCATGTAGCTAGGTAAAGTCAACCTTATTTCACACAAATTATAACAAGACTGAAACTGTACCGTAAAATTCGAGTTTTGTCACCATTTTCCCCAAGTCTTGAAGGAAAAGCGAAACTCATATCACGATAAATATAAAATGACGTAAAAACTAAAAATACGTCATGACAAATGACGTTTGACACACCAATGACGCGTATGCACTGCGCGCGTCCCTAATAGAGTTCACTATGACGCATTGGCACATCCGTGAGGCTTTTTTCAAATGAGATATTTCAACATCAGAATCAAGTCAATGACGAAAGGTAGAGACACTTGAGAGCGAAGGGACTTTGTGGGTTATGGCTCATCCCATCTTCTTTTACTCAGGAAGCGAAACAGGACGCTCGGGAACATTGTTGACAAATAGAAAAAAAAAAAAAACAACCTTTTTTTAAACAGAAGGAGGAAAGTTGACTTGTATACACTTGAGAGCGTAACACTTCACTCTAAAACGACAGGTTAGAAAAAAAAATTGATAGTTTAACTCATTGGAGACTTGCCGCCTCCGGATACGCGGCGTAAGCCGCGTGTCCGGAAGCGGCACGTCGCCAATGAGTTAAAGGCATATGTAATGAGTTCCTTAACCCCATGCTTGTCGGTAGCGGATTTTGTCGCCATGATTCCTACAGGAATCATCACGACAAAAACCGCTACCGACACTCAAAGGGTAAACAATGAACAATTTGACAACACACGGTCTGTATATCTCTGGCCTTCTAATACCGAAACTAATTTCTATACACCCAAACCCACCCCCTCACAATTTACGACCCCGCCACCCTGTTCTAGTCACTGACCCAAGGACTGGTACATAATGCAGAATGTAGGGGTTCAATAAAAAGAGATTAAACGTTTAACTCAGTTTATCCCAAGACCGAAATCGGAACATTTTGCCGTTGGTTTCTGAAGACTGTACAGTGCAGGACACAGATCGACCATGATAGTTCAAGGGTGATGCCAGAATAGCTTGGCGCCCATAGGCGCCAAGCTATTCTGGAATCACATTTGAACTATCATTTTCGATCCTTATCTTGCTGAGTTGTTTATGGGGTAGAATGAGTTAACTATCAGAACACACAGAAAAGAGAGAGAGAGAGAGAGAGAGAGGAGAGAGAGAGAGAGAGAGGAGAGAGAGAGAGAGGAGAGAGAGAGAGAGAGAGAGAGATGATGATGATGATGATGAAACTTTATTTTTCAACGGTAAAAAGTTTTGACAGAAAACAAATCGTCATTTTACAAACTTGCCGTTGCTAACATCTACAGGATAAAAAAGAAGGGAAACTATAAAATATATATGTACATACAAAACCCAATAGCATCATTTTATACAGAAAAAATAATAATACTCATCACACACACATGCACGCACGCGCGCCGCTCACACATACACCCACACGCACAAACAAATACGAGCACACACACATACGCGCACACACATATAAAAACCATCTGTATGAAATACGTGAGGTACAGGAAATATTACAGTACCTGAGAAACGTACTAAGTCTGACTCATCAGGTAATCAAAAAGTTTTGTTTTAAAACTTCCTGGTGAGGTAATAGTTTTCAAATGTGCAGGGATGGAATTCCAAGCAAACGGACCAGAGAATGACATACTAGTTTTAAAAAGGTCAATTCTTGGCAGTGGTAGGGGTAAGGTATTGTTTCTTGAGGTCCGTTCACGTTCTTGGTGAGATATAAATTTAGTGGTTAGATACTGGGGTGTCATATTATTCAGTATCTTATGCATATAGACGCATTTGTTTAATGTAAGTTGCTGACGTAGACCGAGAATGTTTAAATATCTAAATTTGTCTGTGGTAGGGATGGGGCGTCTATCTATCATATTTACAGCTCTTTTGTATATGGAGTTTAATCTCTTCATGTGGACATCACTGCAGCCGTCCCACACTGTGGAGACATAATCAACATGGGACTTTATATGAGCATGAAAAAACAATTTACGGGTATTTGTATCCGTTACATGTCTAAGCTGGGACAATAAGAAAGTGTTTTTAGCAATGGTCTTACAAACAGCATTTATATGGGTCTCCCAGCACAGTTGATCATCAACATGTATTCCTAAGAATTTACGCTCAGTGACTTGTTCAACAGGTTCAGCGTTTAATTGTAATTGTAATGGCTGTAGTCGGCGTTGATGTTTTTGCCGCGTGGCGATTAAGATACTCTTTGTTTTAGCTGGGTGAAGAACCATATGGTTCTGTCTACACCAGTCAGATACCTCATTGAGACTGCATTGTAAACTATGGCTAATGTCCGTCGTTTTTTTGCCAGAAACATGAAGACTCGTATCGACAGCAAATAGATTACAATTAACGTCAGAATTAGTGATATGCAACGGTAGATCATTAATAAATAGTATGAATAGAAGAGAGCCCAAAATAGATCCCTGGGGGACGCCGTATTTTACATTTCCTTGCTTAGAGTATCTTCCATGGGCGTACACCATTTGTTTTCTGTCTTCGAGATATGATCGGAAGAATTCTATAGCGGTTACGTCCAAGTGATAAACTGTTAGCTTATTTAGGAGAATGTCATGGTCCACAAGGTCAAACGCCTTTTTAAGGTCTAAGAAAACTGCTCCTGACATCAGGCTTTTATTGATTGATTCCAGCCAGCTGTCTACAATATGTGTCAGTGCTGACTGACAAGAATGTTTCGGTCTAAAACCAGACTGGTAAATATTAAGTAATTTACCTTTTTCCAGAAAATCAAGGAGATGTTTTTGAATGTGCTTTTCAAGGGGTTTTGACAAAGCTGACAGAAGGGAGATTGGACGATAGTTATTAATATCTTCAAGATCTTTTGATTTAGGGATTGGGATTACCTTTGCTTCTTTAAGAATGGTTGGAAATGTACTTTGCTTTATGCAGAGGTTGAAAATATATGTTAGTGATTCTACTGTATACGGTAATGAGATTTTTAGGGTTTCATTATCAATACCATCAATGCCAGCAGACTTTTTGTTGGGCATGCTAGAAATATATCTGCCGACTTCCGCAACTGTAATATCAGGGATGGTGAAAGTATTTGATATAGCTGTTTTTTTAAAGTGTTCTCTGAGAGAACTCGGCACTTCATACGGTTTACTGTTATTTGCAGCTGACAATGCCAATATTTCGGCTGTCGTTAAGAAATGGTTATTTAATATATCAGCTGACATATGAGATGGGATTTCGGGTGCTGATTTACCCTTTGTTATGACGTTCAGAGCTTTCCAAACAGATGCCGTGTCCTTTTTGTCTCGAATCATTTGTTGGAAAAAAGACTTCTTAGACGCTCTAACTAAATATTTGACACGATTGCGTTGTGTTTTGTATTCTTCGTACTTTTGCTCTTTTTTCAGTTTGTCTCTAAATGACATGGCCTGCTTGATATCCGCTGTTAACCACGGTGGTATGGTGGAATGTTTAACTCGTTTTTCACGTATTGGCGCATGTTTATTGAGTACACTGAGAAACAGATCCATCCAGCACGACAAGGCACTGTCAGGAGATTGGTGATCATAAACCTCAGTAAACGAAGCATTGTGCAGGTCCCACAGAAATTCGTCTTTATTAAAGTGTTTAAAGGAGCGATATTTTATAGTTTTATGTCTTTTAGTTTTTTGCTTGTCTAGTTTCATGGAGACGTTACAACATACTGGGTTATGATCGCTAACAGCTAAGGAGGGAACCTGCACATTTAATATTGTATCGTCATTTGTCACGTAAATGTGATCAATTAAGGTTGAGGATGTAGATGTGGTTCTAGTGGGGGTTTTAACTAATTGTTTTAAACCGAATAAGGCTGTTGTTGATGCCCATGCAGCATGGTGCCCTTTGGGCTTAAGTAGGTCAATGTTAAAGTCGCCCAGAAGAACAATGTTATCTTTACTTTGATTAACTTTATCCATCATTTCTACGAAGTCATCATACCAGTCCCAGTTGGCTGCTGGATTTCTATAGATAAAGCCAACCAGGACTGTGGGGGATTTAGATGTTTTCACCTCGACCCATAAACTTTCAACTTCGGCTGACTCTAAGTCCTGTCGTCGTTTAACGTTACTAATTATCGAATCATGTATATATACTGCTAGTCCAGTGTGCTGGGGACTTGAGGCATCTCTGCGGAGTACTGAGAAGTTTGGAACTGAGATGGAGTTATCCCTGACAGTGCTTTTGAGCCTCGACTCGGATACACCAAAAACATGAAAATGTGTTCGCGTGTTTAAGAACACAGACAAATCTGGCACCTTATTAACTAAATGGTAAATGTTGAGGTGACCAATTCTCAACTCATCAGGTCGTTGTGGGGCAGTTTTTACATTATATTTTGGCATGTTGGGAACAGAACAAACGTAGCAATAATATTCCAAAAAAATAATAAAAATAATGTCAATGTATAATGAATAAGAAAGCGACAAGAAAACGTAGGAAAAACAACAGCAACAACAATAAAGCAAACTTAAAATGTTTTTGACTCTCGTGGTCAGAGTCCGCTGCGAGTTCGAATTGCTTGGTAATGTCAGATACAAAATAAAAGGCTCGACAGCTATGTATAAAGAATCAGAAAATAAACAAAAACACTTCCAAGCGCACCTAGGCACGCTCGCCCGATGCTGCAGTTCCTAACTACTATTATAGTAATAATCGCACATCAAAATAAAATGGACTTCTATAATTTAAAGCAAAACAACAACAACAACAACAAAAAGTCACTGCGACTTTAAAATCAAGCACAGCTAACTACGGACAGAACAAAACCGCAGTCATTAAAGTCGAAAATGTAATTCTAGATAAAAAAAAAAAAAAAAAAAGCTCAATTCAACTCGACTCGAGGATTAATGTCACAAAGAGATCCACGAAACACGCACAATAGAACTTTGGCAAGGCTGCGAGAAAACTACTAAAAAACAACAAAAACTGTCTGAAATACACGCTGTCAAATAAGAAGGGTGTGTCCTATGACTGTCTAACACAAGCTGTCAATCTAGAGACTCGTGTCCTAATGTCCGGCGCGTGGTCTAAATTTCTGCAGCAGAGAAAACAAGGCCGCGCAGTCACTTTCACTAAGCTGGGGCACTCCTGGGGGCGGGGGTAGTGGGGGATATGGAAATACGGAGGGATGAGAGTACGGGTACACCGGTCGGCTGTCTGCTACGAAGATGGGGGGGCCCATGGTTGGTGTGGAGTAACCGTAGGGTGGCCGCTGTGACTTCTGTTCCGGAGCAGTTCCGGCCTTTGATCCACCGCTATGTTGGGTGACTAGCGGAGTGCAGTCGGCTTGACTGCAGTCTTTTTCCACAGTATGCTCCTGTCGGAATCGGGGTGCAAGGCTGGAACTGACTGGGCGCTGAGAGCGTCGGTCTCTTTGAGGCTCTTTGTCTTTGGCACCAGACTTGCCGTGTGTGTCACCGTGCCCAGTTAGCTGTTCATGGTGGCGAGACTTTTCGTGATTTGGTTCTGGCCGGGCTGCGTTGTTGGAGGTGCGGCCAGAGTACGAATGCTTGATGTTGACAGCGAGAGCACTGGTGCCCCGCTTGTTGGGATGGATGGCGTCTCTGAACCAGCCGCTCTTTACCTCGCCGGTTCTTGTAGAGAAGGCGTAGTCATTGTCAACAAACTTGACCTTGAGGGATGCGCACATTTCCCTCAGGCAGAGGTTGGTGTCAGTGATACATGGGTCTGGCTGCTGACGCTGGTTGTTCGTGGGCAGGATGGAAGACATGGAGATTTCTGCCTTGGGGAAGACTCGTCTGGCAGCAGAAATCACATCCTTCCAGCCCTTCTTGCCGATGACGAACCCACGCTTACAGTCGTTGATGCCAACGTGTATGACGATTGTGCTGACTGTATTCGTGGGTTCGGCATCATGAAGGCGCTGTAGAATGCCGGCTCTGTCGAGGCCCGACACTGACACGACCTGTGCCTTGTCAGTGCCAGTGACGGACATCAGCTTTCCGTGCAGACCGCGTAGGACAGAGTCACCTAAAAGCAGCGTCTGGGTGACAGGCTTTAGCTCTGGAATCCCAGTACGGTCGGTGGGTTTGTCAGAGCCTGGAGAGGGTCGGGGTGTTGGTACCGGCTCCTTGTGCTCGGGCGTTTGCCGGATAGCAGTGTTGTCGTGAGCTGGACGCGGGGGTTCAGATGTGGTCGTGGTGGCAGGGGATTTGGAGGTGGCAGGCGATTTTTCCGGCGCTTGCTTTGCCTCGGTGTTGGAGGGAGGAGAAATGCCTTTCTTGCTGCCTTTCTTGCCGGTCCTCGATCCCTCCTTCTCCCCCTCCAGCTGGGTGATTCGTTGTCGGAGGTGTCTAATTTCAGTTTGCAGCGCATCCACCTCAATATTGTAGGCGTGGCGGATCTCTCCAACTGCTGACCGGAGAGCAGCTATCTCTGCCATTACGCGCTCCATGGCCAGGGGGTCTGGGTTGAGGACAACAGGGCAGACCGTCTGGCACGCAGACTCGATAACCATGACATCAGCAGGGGCAGGAGGCTGAATGCCAATGCCGCCGACGTCAGATGTGATGGCAGCACAATCGCTGTCGATGCTGTCGTTGGTTATGGTGCCAGCGCCGCCGACGTCGGAGGTAGGGGCAGCACTAGCTTTGAGATCGATGGGGGAGATAGTGGTAGCTCCAGTGCCGCCGTTGTCGGAGGTGAAGGCACTGTTGTTGCAGTTGTTGTAGGTGGTTGTGATGGTAGTGCCAGTGCCGCCGACGTCAGACGTAGGGGCAGCACTAGCTCTGTTGTCGCTGTCGTTGGTGGTGAAAGTGCCACTGCCAGTGCCGCCGACGTCAGACGTAGGGGCAGCACTAGCTCTGTTGTCGCTGTCGTTGGTGGTGCCAGTGCCAGTGCCGCCGACGACTGAGATAGGGGCAGCACAAGCTCTGTTGTCGCTGTCGTTGATGGTGCCAGTGCCGCCGACGTCTGACGTAGGGGCAGCACTAGCTCTGTTGTCGCTGTCGCTGGTGTTGATGGTGCCAGTGCCGCCGACGTCTGACGTAGGGGAAGCACTAGCTCTGTTGTCGCTGTCGCTGGTGTTGGTGGTGCCAGTGCCGCCGACGTCTGACGTAGGGGCAGCACTAGCTCTGTTGTCGCTGTCGCTGGTGTGGATGGTGCCAGTGCCGCCGATGTCAGACGTAGGGGCAGCACTAGCTTTGTTGTCGTCGCGTTGTCGTGTTGGTGTGGTGAACAGTGCGCAGAGAGAGAGAGAGAGAGGAGAGAGAGAGAGATAGTTTATAAGTTAAGAGAGAGAGAGAGAGAGAGAGAGAGAGAGAGAGAGAGAGAGAGAGAGAGAGAGAGAGAGAGAGAGAGAGAGAGAGAGAGAGAGAGAGAGAGAGAGAGAGAGAACAAAACCCAATAGCATCATTATATACAGAAAAAATAATAACACTCATCACACACACATGCATACAAGCACGCACGCGCGCGCGCCGCTCACACATACACCCACACACACAAACAAACACGAGCACACACACACACACACACACACACACACACACACACACACACACACACACACACACACACACACACACACACACGCACACACACACACACACACACACACATAAAAACCATCTTATGAAATACATGAGGTAAGGAAATATTACAGTACCTGAGAAGTACTAAGTTTGACTGATCAGGTAATCAGAAAGTTTTGTTTTAAAACTTCCTGGTGAGGTAATAGTTTTCAAATGTGCAGGGATTGAATTCCAAGCAAACGGACCAGAGAATGACATACTAGTTTAAAAAAAGGTCGATTCTTGGCTGTGGTAAGGGTAAGGTATTATTTCTTGAGGTCCGTTCACGTTCTTGGTGAGATATAAATTTAGTGATTAGATACTGGGGTGTCATATTATTTAGCATCTTAAGCATAAAGACGCATTTGTTTAAAGTAAGTTGCTGACGCAGACCGAGAATGTTCAAATGTCTAAATTTGTTTGTGGTAGGGATGGGGCGTCTATCTATCATTTTTACAGCTCTTTTGTATATGGAGTTTAACCTCTTCGAGTGGCAGTCCGAGTGGGACAAAGAGGAAGGGAATAAGCTGCATGAAGCTCTTCCTACGGTGTCCGACAGTCTACCTTTCCGCTGTGGCAGCCGCCGTGAGGAGACTGTCCTTAGTCGGCTCCACATCGGGCACACGTATGTTACGCACTCTTACTTACTTAAACAGGATGAGCGTCCATGGTGTTTTGCCTGTGATGAGCAGTTTTTCTGTTCGACACTTTTTGCTGTATTGTGCTGATCTAATTGACACCAGATATAAACACTTCACAGCAGACTCCTTGAAGGTTTTGTTCCGGGATGTTCCCCCGGACAAAATCTTCAATTTCTTGAGAGAATGCAATATTTTTAACAAGATCTGAGCATTCATAGACTATGTGAATTTTTTTTAATTTGCCCTTTTTGAGAGTCTGTAGACGTTTCTTTTCAATACATGTGCGACATTTTAGCCTGCCATTTTCAATCTATATTTACATCTTGTCTTAAGACCTTGCTTTTAGTATGGCTGACCAGATTTTTACCCATCCCGCCGTGAGATGGCCTTAGTCGCATGCTCGGCGTTAAACCCAAATAACTAACTAACTAATTCATGTGGACATCACTGCAGCCGTCCACACTGTGGAGACATAATCAACGTGGGACTTTATATGACCATGAAAAAACAATTTACGGGTATTTGTATCCGTTACATGTCTAAGCTGGGACAATAAGAAAGTGTTTTTAGCAATGGTCTTACAAACAGCATTTATATGGGTCTCCCAGCACAGTTGTTCATCAACATGTATTCCTAAGAATTTACGCTCAGTGACTTGTTCAACAGGTTCAGCGTTTAATTGTAGTTGTAATGGCTGTAGTCGGCGTTGATGTTTTTGTCGCGTGGCGATTAAGATACTCTTTGTTTTAGCTGGGTGAAGAACCATATGGTTCTGTCTACACCAGTCAGATACCTCATTGAGACTGCATTGTAAACTATAGCTAATGTCCGTCGTTTTTTTAAAAAACCAGAAACATGAAGACTCGTATCGTCAGCAAATAGATTACAATTAACGTCAGAATTAGTGATATGCAACGGTAGATCATTGATAAATAGTATGATTAAAAGAGGTCCCAAAATAGATCCCTGGGGGACGCCGTATTTTACATTTCCTTCCTTAGAGTATCTTCCATGGGCGTACACCATTTGTTTTCTGTTTCGAGATATGATCGGAAGAATGCTATGGCGGTTGCGCTCAAGTGATAAACTGTTACCTTATTTAGGAGAATGTCATGGTCCACAAGGTCAAAAGCCTTTTTAAGAAAACTGCTCCTGACATCAGGCTTTTATTGATTGATTCCCACCAGCTGTCTACAATATGTGTCAGTGCTGACTGACAAGAAAGAGAGAGAGATAGAGAGGGAGAGAGAGAGAGAGAGAGAGAGAGAGAGAGAGAGAGAGAGAGAGAGAGAGAGAGAGAGAGAGAGAGAGAGAGAGAGAGAGAGAGAGAGAGAGAGAGAGAGAGAGAGAGAGAAAGAGAGAGAGAGAGAGAGAGAGAGAGAGAGAGAGAGAGAGAGAGAGAGAGAGAGAGAGAGAGAGAGAGAGAGAGAGAGAGAGAGAGAGAGAGAGAATGACAACGACAATGCCAATGATCTTTTATTTGACAACGATAAAAGTTTTGGTAGTAACAACCATTTTTCGAACTTGCCGTTGCTAATCATCTACTGATTACTGCGTTACTATCGCACTAATTATTTTCTACTACTGAACAGGGGAAAAAAATTACTTGACACAACACAAGCCAATAGAGAAGAAAAAAAAATGTAAGGGGGAAGTGAGATAGGAATTACAGCTTTTCTGGTCGGGCATAATGACATTTTGTGAGGTTTAATTAAAATAATATTATAAGAATACACGCAACCTAATACGCATACATAACGGATGCACATTTCAGCACGCCTCTCTCTGTCTCTAATATAAACGTACGCACACGCACGCGCACGCACAAACGCACACACACACACACGTGCACACACACGCGCTTGCGCGGCTTAGGACGCTAAGCTAGTCAGTCATATGAGTAACTGGCTACACACAAGCTGTACCGAATAAAAATGAGTCATAGAAACCTGGGATACACGCAATTAATGATCTAATCAGAATAGTATTTTTCAATATGTGCACAGTCACGGGGATGCTGCTGACAAAAATAAGTACTTGATGAGACTGACTTTAAACGAGGAGAAAGTAGCTGATGTCGTGACGTTTCTAGGCAAGGCATTCCAAAGACTAGAGCCAGAGAACGTCAAACTCGTTTTATTGAGATCAATTCTAGGTCGCGGCACAATAAGGGATTTTCTTGATCTGGAGTATGTTGATGACTGGACGGTAAATAACGTTGTGATATATCGGGGTAGCTTATCGTTTAATGCCTTAAACTTAATCATTCCCTTATTGTAAGGTAAATGATCTTTCAGGGGCAGAATTTTTAAGGCTGCCAATTTTTGGTCAGTAGGGAGTATTAGTTTGGCAGTTCTCCGATGTAGAGAGTTAAATCTTTTCAAATTGACATCGCTCGAACCATCCCACACAGTAGAGGCATAGTGATCTAATATGGGCATTGAAGAACAGTTGACGTGTCTCCATATCAGTAATGTGTTTAAGTTTTGCTAAGATGTACAGATTTCTGGAGACAATTTTACAGACATTACTGATGTGTGACTGCCACCTAAGCTGGTTGTCCACCGTGACTCCTAGCAGGCGATGGTTAGTAACGTGGCTGATGGTTTTGCCTTGGAGGGACAGACTGAGTGAGAGAGAGCCGAGTTGGTGTTTTTGGCGGGTGCTAATTACCATGCTCTCCGTTTTTGCCGGGTTTAAAATCATAATTATAATGACTGCACCATTCATCAATATCTTGCAGTGTGTTTTGCAGTCGTGAATTGATGTTTGATATATCCTTATCTGGCGTGTGTACAGCGGCATCATCTACAAACATATCACATGTAACGCTTTCATTTTTTATCGCAAGAGGAAGATCATTTATGAACAAGAGAGAGACAATGACAATGACAATGACAATGACAATGATCCTTTATTTGACAACGGTAAAAGTTTTGGTAATAACAACCATTTTTCAAACTTGCCATTGCTAATCTACTGATTACAGAGTTACTATCGTACTAATTGTTTTCTACTACTAAGAAGGAAAAAAAAATGACATGACACAGCACAAGCCAAGAAGTTAAGAAAAAAAATAAAAAAAATAAAAATAAAAAATAAATAAAAATAAAAAAGTAAAAATAATGTTGGGGGGAAGTGACATAGGAATTACCAACTTTACTGGTCAGGCATAATGACATGTTGTGAGGTTTAATTAAAATAATATAATAAGAATACACACAACCTAATACGCATACATAACGCATGCACATTTGAGCACGCCACTCTCTATCTCTAATATACACGTGCACACACGCACACACGCACAACGCACACACGTGCACACACACGCTTACGCGGCTTAAGCTAGTCAGTCATATGAGTAGCTGGCTACATACAAGCTGTACCGAATAAATATGAGTCATCAGTCGAAACCTGTGATACACGCAAAAATTAATGATCTAATGAGAAATAGTATTTTTCAATATGTGCACAGTCACGGGGATGCTGCTGACAAAAATAAGTACTTGATGAGACTGACTTTAAACGAGGAGAAAGTAGCTGATGTCGTGACGTTTCTAGGCAAGGCATTCCAAAGACTAGAGCCAGAGAACGTCAAACTCGTTTTATAGAGATCAATTCTAGGTCGCGGCACAATAAGGGATTTTCTTGATCTGGAGTATGTTGATGACTGGACGGTAAATAGCGATGTGATATATCCGGGTAGCTTATCGTTTAATGCCTTGAACATAACCATTCCCTTATTGTAAATTAGATGATCTTTCAGGGGGAGAATTTTTAAGGCTGCCAATTTTTGGTCAGTAGTTAAGCTGGGATCAGGGAGTATTAGTTTGGCAGCTCTACGATGTAGAGAGTTCAATCTTTTCAAATTGACATCTCTCGAACCATCCCAGACAGTAGAAGCATAGTCTATATGCGATCTAATATGGGCATTGAAGAACAGTTGACGTGTCTCCATATCAGTAATGTGTTTAAGTTTTGCTAAGATGTACAGATTTCTGGAGACAATTTTACAAACGTTACTGATGTGTAGCTGCCACCTAAGCTGGTTGTCCACCGTGACTCCTAGCAGGCGATGGTTAGTAACTTGGCTGATGGGTTTGCCTTGGAGGGACAGACTGAGTGAGAGAGAGCCAAGCTGGTGTTTTTGGCGAGTGCTAATTACCATGCTCTCCGTTTTTACCGGGTTTAAAATCATAATATTATGACTGCACCATTCATCAATATCTTGCAGTGTGTTTTGCAGTCGTGAATTGATGTTTGATATATCCTTATCTGGCGTGTGTACAGCAGCATCATCTGCAAACATATCACATGTAACGCTTTCATTTTTTATCGCAAGAGGAAGATCATTTATGAACAAGCAGAGAGAGAGAGAGAGAGAGAGAGAGAGAGAGAGAGAGAGAGAGAGAGAGAGAGAGAGAGAGAGAGAGAGAGAGAGAGAGAGAGAGAGAGAGAGAGAGAGAGAGAGAGAGAGATGCTGCTGCTGATGATGATGATGCGTTTTTATTCAGGATAAAGTTTTAGGCATGCGAATGCCTCTCTTACTCATACAGAGAGAGAGAGAGAGAGAGAGAGAGAGAGAGAGAGAGAGAGAGAGAGAGAGAGAGAGAGAGAGAGAGAGAGAGAGAGAGAGAGAGAGAGAGAGAGAGAGAGAGATGATGATGATGATGATGCTGATGATGAAACGTTTATTTACAGAATAAGGTTTAGGCGAAACGCCTTTCTTAACTACTGTCCTTTTTCAGAGAGAGATGATGATGAAACTTTATTTATTAACGATAAAAAGTTTTGACAGAAACAAATCGTCATTTTACAAACTTGCCGTTGCTAACATCTACAATATAATATAATAATAACATAATAATAATAATAATAATAATAATAATAATAATAATAATAATAATAATATAAAATAAAGACATTATATTTACACACATTATTTCTTGCAACAATAATTAAAAAGAAAATAGAAACAAAACAATAATAATTTTTAAAAAATATTAAATACATAAAATAATAGTAACACTCAACATTCATCTTATACCACACACACACACACACACACACACACACACACACACACACACACACACACACACACACACACACACACACACACACACACGCACACACACACACACACACACACACACACAAACAAACACTATACATAAATGCATGTGGTACATGAAAGTATTAACCATCAGTGTTTATTTAAATTTAGTGCCCAGTGATGTTATGTTTGGCTCATCAGGTAATAAAAAAGTTTCGTTTTAAAGATTCCAAGCGAGGCTATAGTCTTCAAATGTGCAGGAATAGTGTTCCATACAAACGGTCCAGAAAATGATAAACTAGTTTTAAAGAGGTCAATTCTAGGCAGAGGTAGGGGTAAAGTATTGTTCCTTGAGGTCCGTTCGCGTTCTTGCTGTGGCATACATTTGGTGGTTAGATACTGCGGTGTCATGTTATTTAATATCTTGTGTATGAGGATGCATTTGTTAAAATTAAGTTTTTGACGCAGGCCGAGAATGTTTAGATGTCTAAATTTGTCTGTGGTAGGAATGGGCCGCGTATCTATCATTTTGACAGCTCTTTTATATATAGAGTTTAACCTGTTCATGTGAACATCACTACAACCGTCCCACACTGTGGAGACATAATCAACGTGAGACTTGATATGGGCATGAAAAAACAGTTTACCAGTGTGTGTATCCGTTACTTGTCTAAGCTGGGACAACAGGAAAGTGTTTTTAGCAAAGGTTTTACAGACTGTATTTATATGTGTCTCCCAACATAGTTGTTCGTCAACGTGTATTCCCAATAATTTACGCTCTGTGACTTGTTCTATTGGTTTAGCGTTCAGTTGTAAATGCAACGGCTGTGGTCGGCGTTGGTGTTTTTGTCTTGTAGTGATTAAAATACTCTTTTTTTCCAGGATGAAGAACCATAGGATTCACTCTGCACCAGTCGGAAACCTCGCTGAGACTACTTTGTAAGCTTAGGTTAATGTCAGCTGTTTTTTTACCCGAAACATGGAGGCTCGTATCGTCCGCAAACAGGTTACAGTTGACATCAGTGTTAGTAATATGCAAAGGCAAATCATTAATGAATATTATAAATAGAAAAGGTCCCAAGATCGAGCCCTGGGAGACACCGTACTTAACTTGTCCTTGTTTAAAGTATTTTCCATGGGTATATACCTTTTTGTTTTCTGTCTTTTAGGTATGATCTAAAGAATGCTATGGCGGTTTCACTTATATGGTATGCTGCTAGCTTCTTTAAGCGAATGTCATGGTCGACAAGATCAAATTCTTTTTGTAGATCTAAGAAAACAGCTCCAGACATCAGGTTTTTATTTATTGATTCCAGCCAGCTGTCTACAATGTGTGTCATCGCTGACTGACATGAATGTTCGGTCTAAAGCCGGACTGATGAATATTTATTAAATTGCCCTTTTCTAGAAAATCGAGGAGGTGTTTTTGTATGTATTTTTCAAGAGGCTTTGACAGGGCCGACAAAAGTGAGATAGGACGGTAGTTATTGACATCTTCAAGATCTTTTGATTTAGGGATTGGAATTACCTTGGCCTATTTGAAAATAGTTGGAAATGTGCTTTGTTTTATACAAAGGTTAAAGATATAAGTGAATGCGTCTACGTATATGGTAGTGCCATTTTCAGAATTTTGTTGTCGATACCATCCATCCCGGTGGACGTTTTGTTCGGCATGCTAGAAATAAATTTGCCGACTTCAGCGACGGTAATATCAGGAATGATGAATGTCTACAGTATATTTTTTGCCTCACAGTATTTTACTAGTACACTAGGAACTTGGTACTCTGCGTTACTACTTGCAGCTGACTGAGCAAATGTTTCAGCTGTCGATAGCAAGTGATTATTTAATAGATCAGCTGACAAATGGGATGGAATTTCAGGGGCTGATTTACCCTTCGTTATAACGTTCAGGGCTTTCCAACTGATACTGTATATTTTTTGTCCCTAATCATTTCCTGGAAGAACAGGTTTTTTTTACGCTCTCACTAGGTATTTAACACTATTTCGTTGTTTCTTATATTCAGCAAACTGTTTTTCTTTCTTAAGTTCGTCTCTAAATGACATGGCCTGTTTGATATCTACTGTTAACCAGGGTGGCAGGGTAGAGTGCTTAACTCGTTTTTCTCGTATGGGCGCATGCTTATTTAGGACCCCAAGGAACAGATCCATCCATGACGACAGGGCACTGTCAGGAGAAGTGTGGGTATACACGTCACTGAAAGGAGTATTGCTCAGATCCCGCAGAAAGTCGCCGTTATTAAATTTTTTGAAAGAACGATATTTAATTGTTTTATGTCTCTTTTTGTTCTCTTTGTCTAGTTTCATGGAGACTGTGCAACATACTGGATTATGGTCGCTGACAGCTACGGAGGGAACATGTACATTTGATATTTTATCATCATTTGTCACGTAAATATGATCAATCAGCGTTGAAGATGTAGATGTGGTTCTAGTGGGGGTTTTAAATAACTGTTCTAAACCGAATATAGTGCTGTTGTTGACGCCCATGTAGCATGGGACCCTTTAGATTTAGAAAGATCGATATTAAAATCGCCCAAAGAACAACGTCAGCTTTATTTTGATTTACGCTATCCATCATTGTTACGAAGCCATCATACCAGTCCCAGCTGGCTGCGGGATTTCTATAATAAAGCCAATGAGGACGGGGAGGGGGGGGGGGGGGGATTTTAGATGTTTTCACTTCTACCCACAAGCTTTCCATTTGAGCTGACTCTAATTCTTGTCGCCGTTTGAGGTTACCAAGTATTGAATTATGTATATATACTGCTAGTCCAGTGTTTTGAGGGCTTGAGGCATCTCTGCGGAGTACTGAGAAGTTTGGGACAGAAATGGCGTTATCCCTTATTGAACTTTTAAGCCTTGACTCGGACACACCAAAAATATGGAAATGTAAGGGCGTGTTTAGGAACACAGATAAATCTGGCACCTTGTTAACGAGATGGTATAATGTTAAGATGGTCAATTCTTAGTTCGTCTGTTTGTTTCGGAACAGTATTTAGATTACGATTTTGCATGTCGGTATCAACGCAAATGTAGCGAGAGATATAATACAAATATGGTCACAAAAATAATCATAAAAAATAAAAAATAAATAATAAAATCAACTAATATCAATATCTATAAAATGCTGAAAGAGAAAGTTCAGTAAGACAATACACGGCGGAGAATCACAATTTTTATAACGCGCTTAGTCTGAGTTCAGCAGAATGTTTACGGTTTTCTTGCTTGGTTATGTCAACAAAAAATAACAAAGTCGGCAACTGTAAAAGAAAACAAATGAAAAGTAACTTGTCAAAGAACTATGCACGTTCACCTGCGACAAAAGTTCGTAATACACAAAGCTATTTTGACGACTTAAAAATAATAATAAGAAGAAAAAACAAGAACGAATTTAAAGTCTAAGAAAATGGTGCAACTATAAATAATTTCAAAAATCGCTAAGTAAAAAAAGTATATTTAAATCGGGAAATGATAATAGCAGAGAGAGAGAGAGAGAGAGAGAGAGAGAGAGAGAGAGAGAGAGAGAGAGAGAGAGAGAGAGAGAGAGAGAGAGAGAGAGAGAGATTGGGGTGCACGTCCTGACAGCAGCCAGACTTTCACAGGACTAACGTGCCTCCACTGCTTGTGAAAAAAAACCTAAACAGAATATATTGATTCTATCGAATGCCTAAAATCAGTACAATGTTTGACTTTAGTTCTTCTGATTCTTCACTTGGTGCAGCGTTAGCCCTGTCACTGCCAAAGCAGACAATAATTATGTCGTTGACAACACAGTAAATGGGGTGCCAAATTATCCCATCCAGTCCTCTTAAGTGTTACTGGACCTCCCAAATATTTACTGGGCGGTACTTTCTTCAGGTCCAACTACCAGTGCACGTGGCTCAGCAGAACTGTTGCTTCAAGCACAGACAATGGCACAGTTTCACTAATATGTTGTCAGATAACGAAAGTGAAACGAACCAGTGTACCGTGAGCAAAACGGCCGCTATATTTCAAGCCCCTGATACACTAACAAAATATCACATTTTTTTGCTTCACAACATAAACAACAATAGACATACTTTCATGAAAACTCTAGAAATCAGAAAACTATCACTGACATACAGTTTTCTGCGACGCTTGAAGAAAACGTTTGATACCATATCATATGGCTGTATACGCGTGGTACTGTGGTTTATTAGAGTGCGCTTTGCAGCCCAGTACCTCCGTCTTCAGCACTCGGGGTTTCTGTCGGGGTTACCTCACCCTTAACTCCTGGTCAAAAGGCCTTTCCTGGGAGCACAAGATGGTTTGGTTTTGGAGTGTCCTTCTCCTAGATGGGTTGCCGAGCAAGGCTTATGAGTCCCATCTACTCAGGTTTTTCCTCGGAGTTTTCCTTTTCAAAGGAGATCTGCCAACTAAGGCTATCGAGCATCACTGCCCGGATTTGTATGGGGTTTACTCCCCTAGCCTTTGCCTCTCCCAAGGCACCCACAAGGCAGTGGGGCTATTTACCCATAGCTGGTGATCTGGTTCATGGACATCAGGGCTTGTCCACACATCGATGGGCCTGCATGTCGCATGTCTGGGGGCCAGATCTCCTCCGAGTCCTCTGTAGTTCAGCCCGAGTCCGTAAGGTGCTCGGTTACCGTGAGTCGCCACAAGGAGGCACTACATGAGGCTTGTTGTTGGAGAGGCTGTGTACTGGCAGGGAGAGATTGACATACTCTGCTCCCCTTTTCGCAGAACTGCTACCAGCGGTGGGAGCTGAAAACGAGAGCGACAAGCACAGACGCTGCACTACCACACTAGACGCATAACAACAACCATTGACCCACAAGAGGCTAACGTGGAAGCCGCACATCTGGAACGCAGAAGCGAAAGCTAGAAGAAAGCTGAACATCATGAGGAAGCTGGCTGGAACACAATGGGGAGCCAATGAAAAGATCCTGAAAGGGCACAGTGAGACCACACCTTGAGTACGGATCCAACGCATGGTTGACGGCAGCCCAGTCACACCAGCAGACCATTGACAGAGTTCAGAACCAGGCACTGCGTATCATCACCGGCGCAATGAGATCCACACCAATTGAAAAGATGGAAGAGACAACAGGCATCCCACCCCTGCGCATGAGAAGAGATTGCAAAGCCTTGATACAGTACACAAAGGTCAAGTCTTCCAAAGACCATCCTATGAACGTTAGGATGAAACAACCAACCTCAGGAAGACTGAAAAGATCAAGCTTTGTGAAGGAGACGAGAGCACTGCAGAGAAAACACCAGGCAAAGCTCCCTGCGCAGGTAGAGGCTCTGAATCCTGCTAGCGACCTTTCACCCTGGGAAAGTAAGCCAGAAAACATCACCATCTCTTCCACGGTACCCTACATCACCACCAAAGATGAGCACAGCACTGTGAGCAAGAAAGCCCTGACACTGGCCATGCTCGAAGAAAAGTATCCCCAGGAAGTATGGATACGGGAATACACCGATGGATCAGCCACAGATGCAGTTCAGAATGGAGAGGCTGGGTGTACATTCAGTACCCAAACGGAAAATGGCAGGCAGAGGCAGTACCAACAGGCCTTCACTGCACAAATTACAGAGCTGAGGTGGAAGCCCTTGTTCACGCTGCAAACACCCTTAGTGGCACTGCAGACCCTGATGCCCAGATTGTCTTCCTGACGGATGCCATGTCTGTCCTTGAAGCAGCAACAGCAAGCAAACTGCCACGTCTACAAGAGCACTGCAAAACATCAAGGACACCAGACTGGTGCTGCAGTGTATCCCTTCACACTGTGACATCTACGGCAATGAAGAAGCTGACAGAATGGCAAAAGTGGGCGCAGAGAAAGAACAAGACGAAAATGGAGTCAGCTTCACAGAGATGAAGACCATCATTAAGTCTGTGTACAGACCAATCCAGACCAAAAAGGTGACTGCCAAGCGTGTGAAATGCAAAGAAGTACCCAACGGAGAAAGAAACACGCTTAGAAAAAACGGTACAACACAATTTATTAATATTTCGGGTAAATACCCTTTGTCAAAATAGACAAACAAACAGAGACATTAGCCGCTACTTATCTTCATATGCAGAAGGAATGTGGCAACTGAAGGTGTACAGACCACCACAACGGCCCCTAGACAGTTACCATCAGCTGTCCAGACAAGAGCAGGTGACCATCTTCCGTGTGAGGACCGGGCACAACCGACTCAATTTCCACCTGCACAGACGCTTTCACCTCGTGCCATCTCCCCTGTGCCCTTGTGGAGAAGCAGAGCAGACCACAGAGCACATCCTCCAGGACTGTGGGAACCACCAGCTGCTGAGGGAGGAGATATGGCTGAAAGCTTGCCACTCTACAAGAGAAACTGTACGGGCCTGTGGAGGCGCTACAGAAGATCACAGATTTCATTTTGAGAGCCAAACTCCGTGTGACGGCGTTCGAGAAGAAGAAGAAGAAGATACCATATCCAGCCCGTGCCTGCGGGCAGTGTGTACGTCCGAGTCGTGAGAAAATTACTGGGTAGCTTTAGGTTTTGAAACTTTGATTTACTGCAAGATGTAAAACAAAGTGAGGCGATCTCGACGCAGCGATTTCTTAACAACAGCGTATTTGTCTGACCAAATTTCTTTTCGTCCAGCGCGGGTAACTGAACACTGGACCATGATATCGAATAACTCATCCATACGTTAGTGGACGGCATGATTTGTGACCCTGATGTCTCACGGAAGTTGTCCAACCGTCAACCAGCTATCATGGCTGATCAGAGCCCTAGCTGCTGTCAAGTGTGAGGACTCCCAAAGGCGCAAAACTAGTGTCGGCGCTACCAGTTCTTTTAGTACCCATTAACTATTATTGTCTATCAGTTTCAGTGACTTATTGTGTTTTAGGGTGTCCAGTGTCGCCGGACTGGTCAGTCTGGCACTAACCTTTAACTTTCCGCATGATGGCTCAATACCATCGCAGTAAGCAAAGGTCCTCGGGCACACGACGGCTGCAGTGGGCTCACGCACGGCTGTTTTGCTACTGGGGATTCTGTAAAATGTCAGGGCGTCTAGAGGCACCAAAATACTCTGGCTCTACCCTTGAACTATCATGATTGATCAGTAACATGCTGTAAAATGTCAGGGCATCTAGAGGCACCACGATATTTGGGCACTACCGTGAACTATCAAGTTCGATCGGTACTTTAGCTGCTCTTATATGTCAGGGCGTCTGGAAGCATTAAGACGATATTCTTGGACTACCTTTGAACCATCATGGTCGATCAGTTCCCTGTCATTATGTTAAGGACGCATATACTAATTAAAGCGCCAAACTCGGCATTGTCTGTCAGTACCATGCTTTTATGGCGCCAAGATATTCTGGCACTACCCTTGAATTATCATGACCAATCAGTCTCCTGCTGTACAGGGTCAGGGAAGATATGGAAACGATTTTATTTTAACGAGCACGTGCGTTCCATGACTAGCATGTCACGACTCACCCGCATCAGTATACACAAATAGGACTGTGATGAAGCTCTGTGCCCGTGCATAGTGCTCATACATTAGGGTTAGTACGGTACGGTTTTTGTTAACGGTTTGTTTGTGCCGATAGTCCGTGTGGCACTAGACGCACGTGGAAATCTGTAAGACATGGTTAAGCATAGTCTTTTCCAGTGTATAGAGTAGTGTATAGCAAGAGTGTTAGGCTATAGTCTGTTTCAAGATAGTGACAGAGATATGGGGGTGTTACGGAAGTAGACAGTTTATGAAGCACGTGTGTGTATGTGAAGGAACGTGTGAGTTATTTGTATCAGCCAGGTTACGTGATGTTTCTCATTTATCCAATATGTGGTGTGTTTAGCAAGTGTTACGTTGGGACTTTTGTTGTCTATTCAGAGTTCTTGTAAAGAGTGGAACGACGGACGCCGAGACGTCGAGTCACAGGTGGGACCTAACGTGAGGTCATCCCTCCAGCTCTTCACTGAGAGTGAGTCTGACCGGGACCAAGACACCCGAGTCAAAGCGAGAACTGCGCAGCAGTACGAGAACGAGGACGTCCGTGCCAAAGAGACAGGACGGCAAGAAGAAGCGTACGACGAAGGACTTTCACACCTAGACGTGAGAAGGACCAACGCAACCAGGCAATAACATCAAACAGGTTGGCGACAGTGTGAATCTAAAACCTAGCCTGGCAAAGATATTGTGATTTGTGTGTATGTGATTTGGATGCAGTGGGGAAGGTGGAGTGTATATAGTCTGATAATCTTTTAAGCGTTTCTTCCCTTATTGTATAAAAGTCACTTTAGAAAGGGAGCCCGTGTGTTGTGTTTTACCGCATGAATGCGCCCGTCTGAGTCAGTGGCGGTGTATGCGTCTGTTGCGTGAGAGTCTGTACGTGCGACTGTGGGCAAGTCTGCGTGCGTTACAGGGACACAGAAATGTAGGACACAAGGTACTGGAGGAGGTTTGGGAGTTATTAGAAAACAAAATATTATGAGAATTTAATATTATACAGACTGCGGTTTCGTGTGTCATCATTTTCAAATAAAACACAAAAATAAACATGTGCATTTAGCATATAAAACCATACGGTTGCGATGTATGCTGACTGATGTAAACATACCCTCTGAGCTATCGCGAATGCAAGCATGTGAAAATAAAACTGGATCGGGACACCCAGGTAATGACGTCATTTTCGCGATAGTCCCAAGTGTACGCACCCACTGAGATATCGCGCCCGGAATTACGCCCCTTTGACGAATCAACGAATTCTACTATGTGAAATTATCATTAGGGAAGGTAACCGGTCACTGCGCGAAACTGTGTCATGACGGTTCTGAGTTCACTGCTTTTCACGTGATTTTGTCTCATGTTATGCACTACACGATGTGAGAAGGACAAAAACAACAAAAAGAAGTGAACATGCATATGACGGCCGGCAAATCTTGTCACGGGTTTTGTCACACCGTCATTGGCAAGCTTTGACTGAGGAATTTATGTACTGTTCAGGGATCTGGATTATTGTTTTGGAAAGGGGGGGGGTGGTGGTGGCGGGGGGGGGGGGGGGGCGGGGGCTGGTGAGGGGGGGGGGGCAAACGGGGGGGTTGGGGGAGCCGGGTAGCAGGGGGGGGGGGGGCAGGCGAGGGTGGGGGGGGGGGCAGGCGGGGGTGGGGGTGGGGGTATAAGTGTGGGTGTCTGAGATCGCCTGTATGCAGCGAAAGACTAAAGGACCGAGCGTGGACCAAAAAGGGCCGATAAGCCGTACCGTGACCTGACTGACGAACCTGGGGTGGGACGGGGTGGGGGTGAGGGGGTGGGGTGGGGGGTTGTGGGGGTGGGGGTGGGGGGGGGTTGGGGTGGGTGGTGGTGGGGGTGAGTTTACTGGTGGAATGCTTGGGGTGGGTGATAGCTGGAGAGACGAGGACCATCCACTGATCTATCTTACTATTAGACAATGGAGCACGTAATCAAAAAGGTGCTGATATGCTTTCAGACTTCATTTGAAGAATTGGACGAAATTCATACTTTGGTCTAGATTCCCACATGGTCGATATCCATAAAAATGTGGGTGAGTTCGACCTGAAACGTGTTTGGTCGACCACAAAGTTTGGTCGAAATATGTCAAAAGAAATTAACGTTGGTTGAGTTGACAGTACAATTTTAGCGCGATAACTTTATTTATAAACGGGGTTTTTATTATGTATTTTGTGGTTAGACGATATTTTGCTTATTTCTCTTTTAGAATCAGCGATGTTTTAGAGGTATTCTGGCTCACATTGTATTGAACTACCCTGATCAGTGCGTTTTTAACATCTTTAGCTTTTTGGTGAAGCTCTTGTTTTCAAAGTTGTTTTTTTTTTTTTTTTTTTTTTTTTTTTTTTTTTTTTTTAATCTGGTTACAAGACAATTTACCAAGTTAGCTGCATTTTTAAATGTTCATTGTCCTTTTCCGCGGAAAACTCACATGTAGCTTTAGGGCTGCATTGCTCGCTATGCTAGTGGCGAGAACAGTAAAATATGGAGTTGCCTCAGTTTTAGTATTGGTGATGTGTTCTGCATAATTATACTTATATCTGCTTGTTCCATAACATGTCCGTTCAAAGGTGCTGGTAAATCAAAGTGCCACAGTTGCAGTGCGCCTGAATTGATCAGTGTTCAGGTCGTACTTCATAGGCAATAGATTTCCCTGTCCCCATAAACCCGCCCGTCAGGGCCGTCCATTATCACTTCGGTGCCGTGGACGTTAAACCCCGAACTAACCTACATATATAAGCAGCTGCTCAGTCATAACGTGACCTTGTTCAGATAGCATTTTCGTTAAAAGGTCTTGCTAAATTAAAGTGGCACAGCTGCAGTTTGGCCGAACTGATCAATGTTCAGATACTTAATACTTAGATACTCCATACTTAATCCCTGTCCACCGCCCCGCTAGGTCCGTCCATTACCACTCTGATGCTGTGAACATTAAACCCCGAAATAACATGTCAAGGTTTTCCGTATGCCTGTTTGGTAATACCTGTCAGGGGACGGAGCATCTCGCTGTGACTGGCGCAGGACTAAGCTCACTCATTCAGCTGGACATAGCACCAAAAACGCATTTATTGTTTTCACGATAACGAGTAATATCCTACACACTCACATTGGTTTAATCTGGGTCTGTGGGTCAATCGACAGAGGCATAAATGTTACTCCATGATTGTTAAAGTTTCAGGTTGTGAGAAAAATATATATATTGTCTATATACTTTCGTTTTCAAACAAAGCACAAATTCCTAGCTATCTAAAGCTTCGGATCAAGTATGGTATCCATTAATTCCATACTTTTTGTTTTGATTTATAAGTGCAACTTTAACACACATCGAACTTCTCTATCATTTTTTCTACTATGTGTTTGAATTATGTTTCAAGCAAACAAACAAACAAACAAACGAACAAACGAACGATCAAGCGATCGACCAAAAAACAAAACAAAAAACAAACAAACAAACAAAGAAACAAACAATAGCAATGAAGACATCTGTCGACTTATAACAACGTCCGACATATGTGCAAAAGCCTATACTTTTAATCGATATTTTGTTATGTAATAAATTGTCACATGTTCCATTGTTATGTAATAAATTGTCACATGTTCCTCTGGCCTAGTCATTGCAGGGCAGGGCGTGTTCAACTTTAGAACTAAACGTTTACATTTATTCAACTTCCTTGACAAGGCTTCCTGGGTTTGATCGACTGATTAATGGTCCTTTGATAGGAGATTTTGTCGATCAACTTCCCACATAGTTCAACATTTGGAAATGGAGGAAAAAGCGTGACTGTGTAGTAAACCATGATTTGACCCACTGAGCCCTTGTACACGGCAACAAGAGATGGATCGACTATGATAGTTCAAGAGTGGTGCCAGAATAGCTTGGCGCTGAAGCACCAAGATATTCTGGCACCACTCTTGAAATATCATGATCGATCTATTTCTTTTAACTGTAATGTTGTTGCCAGTGGGCAACTCACAAATGCATGAATTTTTACCTTAGGAATCAATGTGTTAAGGTGGAAATGGTGTTCTAAAATTAATGGCGTGGACTTTTCATGTCGAAACAGTAGAAAGTGAACGGGGAAACTCAGGAACTTTTTTTTCTTTTTTCATTGAGACTGATGAAAAACGAGATTTTGCTTTCGAAATAGGAAGAAAGTTGACTTTTATACCCCTGAAAACCCCTGAAACATAACATATCACTCTCAGATGACACACGCCGTATCAACGCAACAGCGAGTGTACGTTCAAGAAACATATTTCGCCAAGCCGAACAGACAATAACGGACTCCTATATTTTTTTAAATTTGAAAACCTGCTTAATAAGACATCATCACTGTTTTTATGAAGACATGCATTGGTAGTTCAGAACCATTATAAACAGTCGCGTTAAGTTCTCGAAACTTGAGTTCATTGAAGTAGTTATAGTTTTGTGTACTGGTTTGAGACATTTGGCTGTACAGTACTGATACAATTTTTGAACGTGCGGTTCTGAGACTTTCGGGTGTACGGTATGGATAGAAATATTGGACGTTTGTGACACAAATTTGATAAATAGAGAGTTCAAGGGTAACGCCCAACAGGACGCTCGGGAACATTGTTCCTTTTATCCAGACAGATACCAAAATTACTTCTTTAAACAGGAAGAAGAACGTTGACTTGTATACCCATGAGAGCGTAACATTTCACTCTAAAATGACAGCTTAGATGAATTGATAGTTTGAATGTACATGTAGTGAGTGCCTTAACCCTATGCTTTTCGTTAGCGGTTTTATCGCAATGATTCCTACGGGGTTTCATCGCGATAAAAACAGGCACCCACACGCAAACGGTTAACAATGAACAATTTGACTCAACTTTCACACTGACAGCACAACCCTCGCCATCTAATTTCTCTACACTCGAACCAACCTCTCACAACGACCCCAAGAGATTTTTCTATTCACTGACTCCAGAACCGGTACTTAATTCAGAACAGTGGGGGTTAAAAGGTAAATTAATCTCTGAGCTGCCAGAACGCAACAAGCAATGTGCAAATGCAAGAGACATAGATCCTCATGAGCCCCCGCTTGAAAGGGTTAACGTGACAACGATCTGTTTTTTCGATGTATGCAGGAAACGATCATGAATCGTTGTTTCTCGCTATGTATAAAACTTAAGTGTGTAAAGTATAGCGCATATTAGTTGATGGTGTCCACCTGTTTTGCCCTACTATCAAAAAAACTTAGATTACGAAACCCCCAGATTGGGTGATTGTTGTAAATCCATACAACCCGTGATAGGATTTTGCTCTGATCCTGTTGAGGACCAGTGAAGGGGAGTAATTTTTGCCATTACAAATAATCCTCACTTAATACAAGTACGCCCACACCTAGATTAGGAGAAAGATCGACCAAAATAGTTCAAGAGTGCCAGCAATGTGTTCATGTGTTACACCGACGCCTCTTTTAGGGGCAGGCAAAACAAGCGATTTACAGGGGAATGAAAACGCCCAACTTCCCTCTTTCTACCATGTTTTCCAGCCGTTTGTAAATATTTCCATTAGCTTCTTAAATTTGAGGGAAAACCCAGTGTCATGTCTGAAGGGGGAAGGAAATTTCGGCACAAAACCAGTTCCTCGTTCTCCCTTTTGGGGAAGCACCCCAACCAATGTCTGAATGAGGGAAAGCCCAGGCCCCAGTCAGATCGATCATAAAACGTCACCCATCTGCAAAGACATAGAACATCATGAGCCCCCGCAAATCTTTTGCTGGTACTATTTTTGTCTGATTTGTTTTGCAGGTGGAACAGGCGTCAAATCCGCGATGTAAACCGAAAAGTTGACACGCAAACAAGAGCCATGCCTCACATCGTCCTCAAGTCGTAGTCTCGAACTCCGGCCTCGTGACATATGTCAATCCTGCAAACAGTTTCAACGACGAAATCCAATTCCACACTCGCGAGATCGAGGCACAGATTCTCACGAGCCATTGCTGTCTGTTTAGGCTGTTTCAATGTCTGCGTTGATTTTCTTGTCTGTAATCAGTGTCTGCACACTCAGACAAAGAATCCGAGCGGGCTTCAGCTTACAACAGACTTTGTGCCGTTGTGAGGACTACCTGCTACACGCCCTCACACGTTTAGGCCATCTGGCCTCAGGTGCATGAATGAGCTTTAATCCTGCGCAAGCCACTAAGCAAGGTGCTCCGCTATTGCGGAGCACCTCGCTAAGTGACTGGCGCAGGACTTAGCTCACTTTTGCAACTGGCCATCTGTGTCGTAGTTACCCGTGAGATTCTTTCACCCACAACAGGGACCTGCGTCTGGTATGGGCGTCACACACAGGTCATGTGTCGGAATACTATCACTGAAGGTCACAGAAGGCGCCTTTTGGCAAGCAAGTGGAAAACAACACAACCAGCATCTATCATTTTATCCATTCATATATTCAACAAAACATTCTGGATGCAAGAATGTTAGTCTGATGGATGGATGGATGAATGTATGGATGGATAGATCGAGGGACTGACGAATGGATAGATAGGGTGGATGGATAGGGTGGGTAGATGAATAGATGGATGGATTAATTGGTGGATGGATGGATGTTAGTTGAATGAATGAATGAATGAATGAATGAATGAATGAATGAATGAATGAATGAATGAATGAATGAAGCAGATTTTCCTAATTCGGACTTTTGAAACGTCTCCTCTTCTATGTAAGACTTTTCCAATGTTGCCTTTTTCAAGCCGCACCAGCAAATAATCTTCTTCCTCTTCCTCATACAGGACGAGAGTGAACAGGAGAACGCCTTCGTTCTATATAGGCACGTATTTACCGTCTGCTAGTTTTTATTCAAACCACAGTCAGTGTTCCTCAGTGTAGGACCTGAGCAGGGGCAATACTACAGATAAGTGACATGCTAACACGCAGGTGAGGTATCACCTCACTGTCTTTGATTTAAAAAAAACAAAACATGCCCCACTCCACCCTCTCCTTCGGTCTGTGGTAAACAGGCTTAAACGGGATCTGTCTGTTCCAACACAGAAGGCTGTACGTCTGTTCTCGTGATTTTGAACTGGTCTTTGATTTCGGACCTTGCGGCTTCAAGCCGCAAGGTCCAAAATCAAAGACCGGTTCAAAATCATGAGAACCAATGTACAGAGAACCCTCAGCCGGTCCAAAAACGCCCCGTCGCAGACACTGAGACAAGCGCATATTTTCGGAAAGCTGCAAATACTTGTACGCCTCTTGAGGATGGAAAAACGCCTGTTGGGAGATGCGCAGACATGAATGGTGATGAATCTTGCACGCGAGAGGCGTGGATCCTCATGAGTCCCTGCAAAATGCGAGGAGTTCACGAGCATCCATCCCAGTACGCTATCGAGCCGCAGACGGCCGCAGTGGGCCCGCGCACAGCGCGCCCCACTGCTGCCGACTTCGGCCCGATGGCCTTCGCGTACTGGGACATGATGCCCCATGCAGCTGAATGATGGTTGTTGTGCTTCAAGAAGCTTGACTGCACGGATGTCTCCCCATGGGATGGCCCACATAGTCAGCACAAGGGCTGTCTCCCCATGGGATGGCCCACATAGTCAGCACGAGGCCTGTTTCCCAGTGACCCAGTAAATACTTCATTGGGTCATGAGGATCTAGGCCTCTTGCCAGTGGACCTTGTTCGTCCCTTGGAGTTATCGAAGGGAAGACGGCCTCAGGAATAGAAAATGGCGTTACGGTGAGAGATTCCAGCTACGGCGCCTGCCAGTGACACGCCCTCCTGTGGACCGGCCGAAGTGTCTGTCATGGACATCCCAGTGCGCAAAGGTCCTCGAGCCCACGACGGCCGCAGTGGGCCCGTAACGTTTTGCTGCTGGGGATGCTCGCTGTGTGGCTGCACAATCCGACATAAAAACACGAGACGCGTCGTATGTCAAGATACAACTCACACTGGCTGTCTCTCTCGTTTTCGGCGTCACTGCATTGTTAGTAGCGAATCGAGGGAGACACCAAGTGTGGATACAACTCTGAGACAAATCGCCGGTGTTATGTGTGATACGAGTACGATGCCGGAGTCGGGTCCGCAGTTGCAAGGCAGGAGGCTGTCCAGCTTTTTATATGACACAAAGCGCCCAGACAAAAGTTTGTGCTTTCGTTGCAGTCTCTCAAATATGAAATAACCGGAAGAGGGTGAGCTGGGGGTGTGGGGCTGGGTGGGAGGGGGGAACGGGAGGGGTTGAGGGGGTGATGGTTATGGTCATGTTGTTTCTTTGCTTTCTCTTTGCCTTTTCCTTCCTTCCGAGAATAGAAAATGCCGGCAGAGTGAGAAATTCCACCTGTAGCATCTCCTGAGGGCACGCCCTAAATGTGATATGTGAAGGCAAAAAGACATTAAGTCAGTTTCTGCAAAAAGCGAGATTTTCATTGTTATTCAATGAAAATCTGACTCTTCACGAAACGGACTTGCATGACTTTTACGGTCACCAGGAAGATCTGTTGGCTGACGATAGCTGTTAGGACACGCTCAACTTCCAATCACCTCCTTACTCTGAGAAACACAGCTGTCAATGTGTCTGATCCGTCCGCCCAAAAGGAATGTAATTGTGTGCTACTGAGCATAATGTTAGGCGTAGCTCCTTACGACTTTAATCTGCCTGAGCTGTCAAATCCAAAGGTATATAACTGTGTGCTGGTCTGTAATTTTGGACCTGACGGCCTTAGGCAGTCAGGTCTAAAATTACAGACCAGCTCAAAAAATACCCCACTAGGACTGTTCCATCCCAGCTGAAGACGCTTAGATCCTCATGAGCTCTTTGCGACATCCAGGGGCTGAGAGGATTTCGCCTTTAGTACATAAGACGAATTCGTTTGTTTCTGGTTGTTCTGATGTAAATGGCGTTGATCAGGGCAAACAAGAGGCGTAAATTCTCATGGGCTCCTGCAGCCTGCAAGGCTGCAGGTGCCCATGAGAATCTGCGCCTCTTGCAGGCGCGACGGACAGGCAGCAGGGTTGGCTGCTAGACCCTCGCTATTCAGATCCTTCTATGCAGTGTCCAAGCAACACATTCGCGAGTCTGTGAAACTGGCTGTTAGTTATGGACACATTGCCAAGTTGATCGTAGCCTGCCCTTCAAAATCGGCACAAAAACAGCAGCTGGTGTCGCGGACCTCTGAAGTTTGAGCTTAGTCGCTGGACCGGACATCAGCCGGCCATTGTCGATGTTTTTTCATGTTTCCTTTTAAAGAAGGGCGTTACTGTGTCCAGTTTGAACTTAATTTAGCCTGCTTGCTTTGAACACCTCCCCTGCCAATGGGCGCAAATTGTTTTTGTTTTTTTTTCTTCCTACGCGGAATCAACGCCGAACAACAGCCCCGTCCGCCTATACATAATGAGGCCAGGAAGAGACAATGGACCTCGTGTCTGAGCCCCGTGGAATGTGGATGAGCTTTGTTGCCTTTTGTGTTGGGTGATGATGGCATTTTCCCCCGCAATTAAATGGGTTAACTCCTTCACTGCCGAAAGAGAAAGTGAACACCACCCAACTGCAAGAGGTATAGATCCTCATGAGCCCCCGCATTCGCGGGGGCTCATGAGGATCTACACCTTTTGCTGAAGCCGCTTGGTATCCAATTTCCTTTGACTGACGGCTGTGGATTTCGGACGTTGAAGCTTCGATGATTTCAGAACCACAATCTGGCCTTATCTGAGAGTGAATGGGCTAAGTGGCACGCCTGCTGTTAAGTCGTCAAAGACCGTGGCTCCGGTCTCAACATTGATCTGGTGAAGTCTCCAACCCTAAGGTCGAGTCCGAAATAGCTCAGGCGGTTAAACGTCGGAGCAGGAGAGCGAAGGGAATCGCCGGGTCGTAGGTTCGAATCCCGTCCCGGCCCCGGTAGCTGGACTCACAATCCAGTGGGAAAAAAACGGATTTGTTCCATAGCATGTCCGTTGAAAGGTCCTGGTAAATCAAAGTGGCACAGTTGGAGTGCGCCTGAGTTGATCAGTGTTCAGGTCGTACTCCATAGGCAATAGATTTCCCTGTCCCCCATAACCCGCCCGTCAGGGCCGTCCATGATCACCTCGGTGCTGTGGACGTTAAACCCGGACTAACCAACCAACCAACCCTAAGGAAAAAATGCCAACTTACCGGTAGTTGTCCTCTGACGACAGTTCGCGCAAGCATATTTTTGGCAACCTGTATTTTGAAATTGCTTTCAGTAGCTCCTGGCCAAAATATGGCCTGCCATCAAATGAGTTCATTGTAATTTCCCGTATTCTTCAACAATTTTCATTATCCCTACCTCTGCAGTCAATATTAAAATTTCTCTTTTCCGATCGGTATGGTTTGCCAGCTGCTACCTTCCCAATGCGCAATAGACCAGCGGGCCGACATCGGTCAACGCTGGCTCGCGCACTACTGTGCGCGGGCATACGTCGGCCCGATGGCCTTTTGCGCATTGGGTTCTTTCTGACCAGTGTTTGCCTTCAGAATCTGGTTAATTATCAAGAATGACCGGTTAATACTTCTGTTCAGGATACAGAACGTAAGCATGATAGTTCCAGGGTGGTGCTTTGAGTCGTTGTCAAGTCAGGTCGGCTTTAATGATTTAGGCTTTAATGATTTAGGGTTCACGAGTGCGGTTTGAAACAAATTTTATGTCCTGTTAAATTTTTCTGTTATGTCATGTAAAGCTGGAATACCCAAATGCCCCCCCCCCCCCCCCCCAATCCGAAAGAGTAAGCCATATGAACTATGTTTCTTGATGCATGATGTTAGATCAGAAGTTAACCCCTTCAACTGCTTGTGATCACTGATTTCGCGTCTGAAACGACTGCACAGTGACCGACATTCGCGTGAAGAACTCACTGAGATGCAACTGATTCAAAATTAGGCGCCAAGAACACAGGACTAACAAGAGACATAAATCCTCATGAGCCCCCCGCGACCGCGGGGGCTCATGAGGATTTATGTCTCTTGCATATGGGTAGCGTTCACCTTGCCCCGGCAGTTAAAGCGTTAAGGAGATGAACTCATTTTTGACGTGGCGTGGTATAAAGCCCGCCGTATACCGGGTACATCATGTCTCGAGTGTGCTAATGCAGATTGTTTGTGATATCATCAGAGACTGCGCGGCTAGGAGGCGCGCTCCACTGCAGAACTACCGACGTAATAAAAAAATTACTTGATGTGCGGTGTTCTTAGCAGAGGTGTGGAGGATTAATGAAACATTGTTGTACATTCTTCCATCGACACAAGGCAAACGTACGGTTGCTTGGCAAGATCTTTGGTCAACATTGCCCGGTTATTCCAATCAATGCTCTGCACTTAGGACATGAATGAAATCCTGGGGCCATTGCATGAGCGAGCTTAGTCCTGCGGAAGTCACTAAGCAAGGTGCTCCGCTATATCGGAGCACCTTGTTTAGTGGCTTGCGCAGGACTAAGGTCACAAATGCAGCAGTCCCCTGGAGGTTCGTCGCCCGGTCAGTAAGGTGAAATTCCTCATAACCTCTGAACACACCTCATCCCACTGCAAGAGGCATAGATCTTCATCATTTCCTGTGCGATACAGGAGTTCATGAAGATTTATGTCTCCTGCTGATTTATCGTTTTCTCTGCAATGAACAGTTTAGGAGTACGACTTTAGTGTCTAATCCGCGCCTGACAGGCTAAGCACTACTTACTTAAAAGTAGTGAAAGCGGTGTTTTGTTGTTGTTGTTGTTGTTTTTTGTAAGCCTATTGCACGGAGAGCAGAGACACAACTCATGAACTAGCACCGTCTGTCTGTCTCCTACAGTGGGCAATAGAAGTAACTTTTATCTGACAGCAATGAATCTCTTACATCAACAAAGGCGTAGATTCTAAGAGCTCCGCCTCCTAACACCACGCTGTATTCTAGGACAGCTAGAATGTTTCTGTTCAACTGACAAATATTCAGCCGATCTAAGTCTGAGTTTCTCGGATGGTGGAGCACATAGTCATTTTAGCTCACGACGCTTATTGGGTGTAATTTACACCGAGTCTCTGGTCTCGAGTCTTTAGTGTCTAATCCGTGTCTGACAGGCTAAGCACTACTTACTTAAAAGTAGTGAAAGCGTAAATTTGGTTGGGTTTTTTTGGGTTTTTTTTCTGTATGTTAATTCCATTTATGTATATTGTCTCTCTCTATCTCTGTCTGTCTCTGTGTCTGTCTGTCTGTCTGTCTCTGTCAGTCTCTGTTGCTGTCTCTGTCTCTCTCGCGTTCTCTCTCTCTCTCTCTCTCTCTCTCTCTCTCTCTCTCTCTCTCTCTCTCTCTCTCTCTCTCTCTCTCTCCTTGAAAAAAATCTGCCATGATCCACACCTAACCACAGAAGAAAAGCTCACAAAAGCAGGTCTCCTGCCTCTTCAAGATCATTTCAAATATAACAAAGCAATTTTTACGTTCAAAGTGTGGAAGCGAAAAACACCTGAGTACATCTCCACTGTGTTCCGCAAATCTGAGTCCAAGGTTGGAAACATCAGGAAGCATTTCATAGTCCCAAAACCAAGGATCGATCTATATAAAACCAGCTTATCCTTCTCAGGGACACATATCTGGAATGCGCTTCCCGACCATGTAAAATCCGCCTCCTCGCTAGCCTGTTTTAAAAAGGGACTCTGCATGTATTTCGCGGATCACTCGTAGGGCCTAGGGATGCCTTAACTATATGTATTATATGTCTCTTTCTATGTTGGGTCCAATTTATTCCCAATTAAGCCTGTTATCCTTTTCATTTATCATTTGAACTACTTAGTTGTGTGTGTGTGTGTGTGTGTGTGTGTGTGTGTGTGTGTGTGTGTGTGTGTGTGTGTGTGTGTGGGTGTGTGTGTGTGTGTGTGTGTGTGTGTGTGTGTGGGTGTGTGTGTGTGTGTGTTTGTGTGTGTGGAGGGGGCGGGGGTGGGGTGGGGGGGGGGAGAGGGATGTCTGAGAGTTTATGAGTATGTCTGCCTATGTAAACAGTGTTCTTAATTGTTTGTACGTATTGTGTTTCACTTATATGTATGTGCATGTGTAGATAGTTTTGTAGTTGTAGTTTTGTAGTTTGTAGTTGTTAGCAACGGCAGGTTTGTAAAATGGCTGTGTCAATGCCGGACGATGTCAATGCCTTAACCGTTGTAAAATAAAGTTTCATTGATTCATTGATTCTCTCTCTCTCTCTCTCTCTCTCTCTCTCTCTCTCTCTCTCTCTCTCTCTCTCTCTCTCTCTCTCTCTCTCTCTCTCTCTCTCTCTCTCTCTCTCACACAGTCTTTCGCTGAACATGATCTAAACTATAAATGTGAAGTTTTTACTGTGACAAGACTGAGATTATTTTTTTAAAGGTCAGTGACATTTTATTTTAATTTCGTTCCTTTCAGTCTATCTTTCTGTCCCTGTCTGTCTCTGTCTGTCTATCCGTCTGTCTTTCTTTGACTCTGTCTGAACATGGTGTAAATGATAAATGCTATTTCTTTTATCTTTGTAAAATGCAGTTTCATTTTTATTTCGGTTCGATCCTTTGTCTCTGTCTCTCTGTCTCTGTGCGTGTATCTCTCTGCCTCTGTCTCTGTTCTGTCTGTCTGTCTCTCTCTCTCCATACCTCCCCCCCTCTCCTCCCCTCCTAACACACTTATTCATGAACGTTTTCTTAACCCTTAAATGTCAATGTCAAGTTTGAAAAAAACAGTCTACAACATGACCCTAGGTTGGGAAATGGGCCGGTTGTCTTTTCCACGCGCAGTGTGTTTGCTTGGAGTTTGCATTTAGGATTAGGATAATCCCGGCTAATCCATCTGTCAGCACTCGTGGATTGACGATGAGTGTGGCCGGTGATTGGCTGTTGACCTACATGTACGTCATATGTCAACAAATACTTCATCGTGATTGGTTTGACTCCCTCTCACATTGACCGGGTCACTCGGTGTGCCTGTGGCTTCAGACGAGAAGTGAAGCCATGATTCTAGGTTATTATTTTTGTGTGTGATACCACAGGGAGAGGGAACTGAAGTGGCAAGAGTTTCGTGCCCCTGACTATTGACGCTCTGAGTCAGGGGTACTCAAACATTTGCCACAACTTCATATCCCTCCCCCTGTGGTGATGCGTCATGCACCGTTTGCGGGAGTACTGCCCAGATCGATTCTCTCTGGGAGTACGCCACAAGTACACTTCTATTCAAATGAGATGCTGAGCAGACGCGTGAACTCAGTCGTGAAGATCTATTCCTCTTGCTGGGCTCATTCATGCTCGTGTTCTTCGGGCGGTGAGATTCATGCTCGTGTTCTCCGGGCGGTGAGATTCGATGGTTTTGAGACACCACTTCTAACCGCTAGCAGTCAAGGGGTTAAAGAAGTATTTCTTCTGCGAAGGATTTTTCTTATCATTATTTTATCCTTGCATTATCTTATCATTTTCAGTACTAGTGCACAAGAAATCTTAGTTTTTCCTTTCACCCCTCGGCTGCTACTGCCCGCTGCTCGGCGGAAAAGACGCGTAACGGCGCGTCTTTTCCGCCGAACAGTATACTTCAGTAGCAGCCATGGTACCCATTGTGTCCCGGTACAAATACACACAATTTGGAGTTGTCCTCTGAGGACTGCAGTACAATGCAGGAGACTGATCGAGCATGATAGTTCAAGGGTGGTGCCAGAATTGCTTGGCGCCTATAGGCGCCAAGCTATTCTGGCACCACCTTTGAACTATCATGCTCGATTCATATCTTGCTGGGGTGTGTCGGGACTGAATGAGTTAACTGAGGAACTCTGATGTTATTTTCGCAACCGAAGAGCAGACAAATCGATCAGCATTATGTAAACCATCCCCCTCTCCATCAAAGAACATTTGAGGCGGTTTGCTGCGTCACGACTGTATGGTCATACAGTTGCATGCTCACCCGATAGCTTACTCGATTTGAAGATCACAGATGTACAATGAAACTATCGCATATTGAACGACACCCTACACATACGAAGCTGATGAGGCTCTGTGGACTTTTGGCACTGGTCATTTCGGTTCTACACTGCGTATTGGCGCAAACAGACGTAGCGTTTCCTTGATATGTTACGCTCCACAGTAAATGTTTACATAGCTTAATGGAATCCCCTCTCACAGATTGTGAAATTAGCCTGATCCGAAGCAGTGGCGTCTTTCTTGCCAACATTCACCAGCAAAACGCCGTGACAGTGTTCACAAGAAATACTGTAGCTTAGAATCGTAAAGATCAACTCCTTCAATGCCTTCACTGTGAAAAAAAATAAACAGGATCCAACTGTAAGCGACATTGATCCTCATGGGTCCCAGGCAGTTGCAGGAGCTCATGTGGATCTATGCTTCTTGCTGACACTACTTTATACCTATGTTTCTTATGTGGCTGAGGCTCTTCGGTGTTAACCCCTTCTTTGTCACTGTACGTATATTTTGTTTCAGAAATTTTCTTTCATTCAGCGACCGAAAGCCCAAACGTCCGAGGAACGTGGATACAAATTGGTCTCAGCAAGAAGCATAGATCCTCATGAGCCCCCGCAACTCTATGTCTCTTTCAGTTGGGTCGCCTTCGGTTTTTCTCGGCAGCCAAGGGGTTAATATGCACATGGCGTGTTGAACGCAAACACGGAATCATGATGACCAACCCTTTCAGAGAGATTACGAAATTAGGCAACGGACCACGGTCCTTTCGTTCCTGCCAACTACGTCATAAGAAAAAAGAAGAAAAAAAATCACGAAGTTTACGATCATGTTCTAGAAGCAACAAACGTGTATTGTGCGCTGATCTGTGATTCTGGACATTACGACCCTAGGCCGTGATGACCAAATTCACAGACCAGCACATCACTTAGCAGTTTTATGCACGTAGTATTTTGACTACTAAAAGCAGACTCGAGTATTGCGTTACACTTTAGTCGTTGACGACAAATATTTGTTACACAAATGTGGTAGCCATTGTAGCTTCTTGATAATTATGAACTACATATAAATCAGGGATAGATGGATCGACCATGACATAATTGTGGCTTAACCCCTTCACTGCCAATGGTCGCAGAATGTGTTTCTGAAATCTTTGTTGAGACCAGCATCAGATCAGTGTTTATGAACTCTTTCTTAATAGTAACACATTTTACACCAGGACAGAAATCCACAAAATTTTGAAGTTGCCCTTTGAAGGACGGTATTATGACAATTGCAGGGATAGAACGAGCATGGTAGTTCAGTCGAAGATGGTGCCAGAATAGCTTGGCGCCTATGGGCGCCAAGCTATTCTGGCACCATCCTCGAACTATCATGCTCCATCCATGTCTTCCTGTGGTGTGTCGGGGCTGAGTGAGCTAATTCAGCGACCAAGAACCCCAGCCCGTCAGTGATAAGAAACGTGCATACAAAACCGACTGTCAACAAAAGTCATAGATCCTCGTGAGCCCCCGCAGATGCGGGGCTCATGGGGATCTATGGCTCTTGCAGCTGGATCGTGTTCACGTTTTCTCGGCAGCGATGGGGTTAATTCCCTCGTCCTGTGCGCAGGGCTTATTGATCACTAAGAACAGACTGATGTAAGAGCAGCACTGGAGTCCTTGACGATGAAATCCGTTATCCAGGCGAGCTTCTCAGATTACTTCAGCCTTGGATCACAGTGAGCATGAGGCCTTCAGCCCCACGTTGGTGCGAGAGCCTTTTGCTCGCTGGTTTTATAAGTGGTTCACGTATGAAAACTGATCATTTTTTTTTTTGCGTGTGCAATGGCGATTTTGTAGCGAGAACTGAATAGATTATCCAGGATAGCTCGACGGTATGACTGGTTACCTTGGCGCGCGTTTAGACGGTCAGATAATCAAACACTAGTTTTGAGCTACCGTGGTTGATTAACGGCAGCACTGTTTTTAGTGTGCTTGTTTGTTTGCTGTAGTTGTTGTTAGTGGTTTGGTTTTTATATTTTTTTTAAATATTTATTATTATTATTTTTTTTATTTCATCGAGGGTTTTTTCATTCGGCGTCAAGCTGTTCTGACACCGCCTTTGAACTATCATGGTCGATCATTCTGTCGTAGTATGTCATAATCAGGGCTTTATGGGTTAAATGTGTCCTCACGAAGGACAGATGGTGTGTATGACTCAATGTTCCTTTTCTTAGCTTGATAAAAATGCTCTCCTTCTAATTCGAGTGAGTGAATAATAACCTTGTAACTGTGCAAGAATCCATCTATCACGAGAATGGCGCATCACGTTCTCTTGTTGCGCGTGACATTTCCACTTAATCAACCCCCATAATCATAATTCACTTTAAAGTTAAAGATGCACGTCCAAACTGAGGGTGTGTGTTAGATGTTGCAGGCGCCAAGAAAATTATTTTGGTCGCATGTGTGCGGCCAATTAAAGTGCTGCATGGTCCCTGGTAACCATTTTGCGTCTACGTCAAGGTAGAACGTTTCTTTAATTAAGCCCTTGACTGTCGAAAAAAGGTGAACACCGTCCAACCGCAAGAGGCATAGATCTTCATGAGCCCCCGCAATTGCGGGGGCTCATGAAGATCTATGCCTCTTGCTGAGACCAATGTTGTATCCACGTTCCTTGGACGGTTGTGGCTTTTGGTCGTTGAGTGAAGAAAGATTTCAGAAACAAGATGTACGTCGACTGTCAACGAAAAGATTAAGCTTCTGTGAAAAGCTGTGATTGACATTTTGCGGATTCCTCAAGATGGGAAATTGTTCATTAAACTTCAGTGCGCAGGTGGCCATTTTGTGGCGACCTAAAGACATAATTTGTTTCTTTAATCTTCAGTGACGCCACGAACGTCTCCCCCCCACCCCCACCCCCACCAATTCAGCAGCTGACGTAATTCTTGTTTCACGTGCACGCCTGATTAACATTACATGACATCACTTGCACAGTGATGGGTGCCTTTCTACCACGTCACTGCCGCTGCACTCAATTCGAACAAAAGAGGGCTTTTAGCTGGTGGTCATAGATTTCTACAACCTGAAGGAAGAACACGTGTACAGCATTCGGCTGATTAGCCACTACATGACACAAAGGAATGTAATCACTGTCCCTTGAATCGTAATGAAGCAATTTAAACACATTACTCACATGGTTACACAGCAGCCTATTTAGCCCTGCACTGCACACGACACACATTTTTGGGCCGACGACAGCCGTGCGCGGGCCAGCCAAGGCTGACGTCGGCCCGAAGACAGTTTGGTCACTGTGATACTTTAAAAAAAAAAATATTGATACATTTTTGATTTGATGAACGACAGGGAATTGCGCATACGCCATGATAAATCTGTTATTTTCCGTCACAGTATAATTATGTAGCTCATCACAGAAGCCACTGTGCATTTCGGTTGCAAGAGGAAACTGTCGTCAGATAGCTCAAAGATCGTGCCTCTCCGTTTCTCGAAGAGTGCACTGACAATAAACCAAAAATATGTCTATGATAAGCGATTCTTTGTCTGCGAGTGTGTCTTCAAGGTGAAAAATGGCTTACCTCTTCAAGTTAATGCAGCCGGAACCAGTTATGTCAGTCAGTTGTTGTTAGCCCTAAAATCTGGCTGTCCGCAGCACTTTTTGCCCACGTGACTCCTGCCGGAATCTGCTTGACACAAAGTGCTACGGACAGTCAAAGGGACAGTCGGTGCATCCAGCTGAAAACTGGCACGGTCATTATTTGTCACGAAAGCGGCACTAAAGAGTGAGCACTGCTGACCTCCCCTTTTTTGATCTTCAGTTTAGGAGACCAGTTTGGCGTCTCAGTGTCGCAAACGATGCGCACATAAACCCAAAGCGCCAAGACTTAAAACCATTTTATTGTAAATTTAGAGCCTTGCCACGCGAGTTTAGACTGAATATGTATCTTAAAAGATGTTACTGTTGCTGAATAAAACCTGGGGCTAGTTGCATGAGTAAGATTAGTCTCAGCCAACCACCAAGCAAGGTGCTCCGCGGCACAGTTGTGGCTGTCGCAGGACTAAGCTCATTCATTCAACGGAACCCTGATGACTTGAACCGCTCGAGGAGCTGGGGTGTAGTTTAATCCCAACCAGCAAGAGGCATAGATTGACATGTGCCGGCTCTGCGGCTTCTAGCCATTGAAAACCCCTGACGCCTAAAGGACTAATATATGTAGTCATGGCGGACTGAATCATCGAAGGGAAACTGGTTACGCTAGTGGGTTTAATTGACACAAGTAATATGAGAAAGTACAAATAAGAAGTGCCGGTAATGCTAGACTTAAAACCTAGGTCATTATCCGTTTTCCTTTACGGTCCTGCCCCCCCCCCCCCTCAGTCCCCACCCACCCACCCCTCCCCCGCACTCTGGGCCTTCCGGTGTGTATCAAAACCGAGTGGCGGTCTCCGCACGCAGGATCACCTAAGTACCAGACACAAGAGCGTACGACCAAATATGGGTGGTAAGATAAAGTTGCCTTGTCTTATACAGGTGGAGGCCGTGACAAGTTTGACTGTACACGCAATCTTAGTGACGTAGTGCCCATTGTGCCAGTCAGAACCTGCCTTTCCTTAGTTTCGTATCATTTTAGGTTTAGAGTTAAAGCGAGCTGCGATAACGGATTAACACATTCTACCGCAGGACCGAAATCCCCAAATTTTGATGTTGCCCTCTGAAGGACTGTATTACAATTCTAGAGACAGATCGAGCATGATAGTTCAAAGGTGGTCACCGGGCAGAATAGCTTGGCGCCCATAGGCGCGAAGCTATTCTGCCACCACGTGACCTTTGAACGATCACTTGAGATGGTCAAGCCATATCTTGCTGTGGTGTGTCGTAGGCAGAATGAGTTAATAGTTTGCGATGATATCTCGGCGGCAACGCTATACACCTCCGCAGATCTTGATGGGGAGGGGGGGGGGAAGGGGAGGGGAGGGGGGCCTTCAGTGAATGCCGGACTGAACTGCGCTATGGAAGCTAACATGTTCTAGCGATTTCACATCAAGGACACACACACACACACACACACACACACACACACACACACACACACACACACACACACACGCACACACACACGCACGCACGCACGCACGCACGCACGCACACATACACACACACACACACACACACACAGACACACACACACACACACACACACACGGTTTACCTCCCTGGATTTGCTACACTGGTTACCTCACTCGATCTCGCGCGTAGAGATGAGATAAAGGAAGGTAACCAGTGTAGAAAATCCATCCAGGTAACCAATGTAGGTCGGATTTTTTTTTACAAAGGATTCATCGACTTTCTGAAATTGACTGCCATTAACACCTCACTGTCAATCAAACGGGTTTTTATTTTTTATTCTTTATTACGGCTACTTCAATTTATCACGCTATCGTGATAGCGAAAGTTCCTAACAGAATGCAGAACACAGGGTCTGCCACAAACCAAGTAAGTTAGGCTTAATCACAGGGGGAGGGAATCAAAGTTCTGGCAATAGTTTCGTGCCGCTGATCAGAGCGTCAATAGGATGCTTAGTATCATATTTTCTCTGAATCAGGGGCACGAAACAGGCCAGAATGTCGATTCCCTCCCCCTTAGGCTTACCTGGCTTTTTCGTGCATCGTAAATGGTTTATTGAAAAGCAAAAGTTCCTAACACAGGGTCTGCCACAAACCAGATAAACACTTAATTTTTTTTCTTGCATCCTAAACGGTTTTATTGAGTAACACGTCTGCGCTGCGCTTTTGTTAAAAGGCCTTTAGCTCAGAAATGCACCCACAAAATGATGCATTAACCCATAAAGTCGTGACACGCTACGACAGGATGTGGATTGACCATGGTAGTTCACTGGTGGTGTCAGAATAGCTTGTCGCCTGTAGGCGCCAAGATATTCTGACGCCACCAGTGAACTATCATGGTCAATCTGTCTCCAGAACAGTGATGAGACCTCAGAAGACATCTCCAAAATTTGATACTTTTGTCCTCAGGGATTAATGAGTTAGCCTTTCTGCGTATAGCTAAACAACACGCACGCACACGGGCGCGCGCGCACCGGCGAACGCACGCGCGCACCCACTCTGGACTAAGAACTGAAAAGCTGTAGCGGCCCTCCCATCAGCCATCCCGGGGCCACTACGATCGATACATTAACTTCACCTGCCCTCCCCAATTTACCTCCTTTGGCGGAAGAAACACTTTGTAAATTAGTACAGCCGTGAAGCGTATAGATTCTCAAGAGCTCCCGCAGGTTCGCCGGGGCTCATGAAAATCTTCGGCTTTTGCACGTGAATTAATTCAACCGGTAAAACCTCTGACACGAACACTGTGTCATGATGACCCCAACCAAACTTTTTTTCCCCCTCATCGACCGGGGGGGGGGGGGGGGGGGGGGGGGATCGACCAACCTGAATTAAACCCTTTCACTCCCGTGCAGAAGAGAGCACGGTTCACCTGCAAGAGACATAGATCCTCATGAGCCCCCGCAGTTGCGGGAGCCCGTGAGGGTCTATGCCTCTTTGCTACTTTTTTAGTTGTGCCGCATCCATGTTCCACGGAAGGCTGGGACGCTTTGGCGTTTCTTTAACGAAAGATTTGAGCAACACTATCTTCCACCACCGGCAGTGAAAGGGTTAATGTCGGCTAGTCTGTGACTTTGGACCTTCACTCCGTTAGAGCAGTGAGGTACAACACCAAAGACCAGACCATAGTCATAAAAGTAGGAAATTCAACGCACTTTCGATGCACAGATCAATACAAGCCGCTGTGAGGTGTTTTCAGTGAACACCTGTGCCTCTGTGCTCTGTGCTCTGTATTGAACGCGGGGATTAGTCATACGTACCTTTAAGTTTGTGGAACATTGTTAAAGGGAATCATCAGCATTTTTTCTTTAGAATGAAAAAAGTAATTTCAAAGGACGGTATGCCATTATTAAATGCGTCCAAATGGGAATAGTCGTGCGTGTGCTTTCATTAACATTTTCACTGCCGGAAAAAATAAAGGGAATACAATCTAGATACAAGAGGCATAGATCCTCATGAGCCCCCGCGACTGCGGGGGCTTATGAGGATCTGTGCCTCTTGCTGAGATCAATTTCTATCCATGTTTCTTGGACTGTGCTTGCTTTTGATCGTTTGATGAACCAAGATTTCAGAAACAGAAATGCCGTACGGAAGGCGTACGTACAGTGGTAGGGAGGGGGTTCTTTGAGAATTGTAAGCGCTAATGCAAATTTATTTAATGTGACCAGAAGCGCCTCGAAGCTCCAGACGTAACGAAAACTCGCCCAAAACAATGACCCCCCCCCCCCCCCCCCCCCCCACACACACACACACACACACCCATCGTCAGCTCACCTACATTAAACATGCCATGTGTTATTTCTTCATGACGGCAAATTCGCTACAATGTTGCCCTGGTAAGTCAAAAGACAGTAAGTCTTTTTTTAATGAAAAGCAAAATTGTGATTGTATTACAATGAAAAGCTCACTTTTCACAAAAATGGACATACTGTCAAAGGCCAGAATAATCCATGCCTCGAAAATACAGCCCACTGTAGCCTATAGAGAAGGCACGACACTTAACCTGCGTCTGCTATTTTAACCCTTTGACTCCCAGAACTAAATGATTTCCATTCTATAGAATGGAAGTCATTTGCGTGTGGGAGTCAAAGGGTTGAAATACGAAACTCGTGTAGATAGTTGCCCACGACGACACCAACATGCACGGAGTATCTTTAACTGATTAGGTGCGTAAGCACCGCAGCTAAAGTGCGACTGTATGCACAGGATCGGGACACAGGGTGACTCATTTCAAAAGTCCTTGCGGAGTCGGTGACCGCTTTTGAAATATTGTCAACATTAATCTAAACAGTGTCCCTCCGGCACTACAACTTCCATCTGCAAGAGATATAGATTCACGTGAATCTATACCTCTTGCTACGTGTAGGCTCTAGTTAAATTTCTCCTCTTCAGAGGTAATCAGGACAGTTGGAAGCACGGTTTCAAGTCATCTGGCATACGAATATATTTTAGTGCGACTGTAGGTACGAACGTGCGTAGACACTAATATGTACAGGCCAATTTATAAGTGTCAGATGCATGGGACATCAGCCTGGTTGCTTTCCTGCACTAAATACGAGACACTGAATCTGAATTAGTGCGCAGACAGCTAATATGCCGACACCTGGCCTTTTTTTTTTTTTTTTTGTAGGCAGTGAATATTGTGTAGCTGAATTAAAAACATCATAACGCCACTTGAAACGCAGGGGCCCTCGTTGTTTAATTTTTCGGCCACTGCAAGTAGGTCTAGCGTCGGGGAAGCCTGTTGTGTCTGGTTAAAGGTCGCAAACAAAAAGTTGGACCCCCCCCCCCCCGCCCTCCACCTCTCGAGGCAACTGATCCGCCTCTAAAAAGCATAGTGCTTATTTCACTGAGCTGCCAGTGAGATGAAACAGGTTTGTTGTTTTCAAGAAAGTATTTCAAGTACCATATGGGTGTCGGTAGCGGTTTTAGTCGCAATGATTCCTGCCGGAATCATCGCGACTTCAACCAATACCGACACCCAAAGGGTTAAACATTTTATTTGTTCTTTATAGCAGTCGGCTCCGAGGCAGACTTGAATTTCTAAATAATGTCTATACAACGGGTGATCAATGTTGTCTTGCCTAACTACCGTTTCTACTACGTACACATGAGAAGAAAAGCATAAAGTCAATTTACGACATCCATACTTTATAAGTTAAGAGAGAGAGAGAGAGAGAGAGAGAGAGAGAGAGAGAGAGAGAGAGAGAGAGAGAGAGAGAGAGAGAGAGAGAGAGAGAGAGAGAGAGAGAGAGAGAGAGAGAGAGAGAGAGAGAGAGAGAGAGAGAGAGAGAATCAATGAATGAATCAATGAAACTTTATTTTACAACGGTTTAGGCATTGACATCGTCATCGACACAGCCATTTTACAAACCTGCCGTTGCTAACAACTACAAGACTAACTACAAATATACATACATATAAGTAAACATAATACTTGCAAAGAGATGACAACACTATTCACATAGACAGACATACTCATAGACTCACAGACACCCCCCACCCCACCCACCCCCCTTCACACATAGACAGAGCTAAGTAGTCCAAATGATAATTGAAAAGGATAACAGACTTAATTGGGAATAAATTGGACCCAGCATAAAAAGAAACATATAATACAAGTGGTTGAGTCATCCCTACGAGTGATCCACAAAATATTTGAAGAGACCCTTTTTAAAACAGGCTAGCGAGGAGGCGGATTTTACATGGTCTGGAAGGGCATTCCAGATAAGTGCCCCTGAGAAGGATAAGCTAGTTTTATATAGATCGATCCTTGGTTTTGGGACTATGAAAAGCTTTCTGATGTTTCCAAGCTTGGACTCAGACTTACGGAACAAAGTGGAGATGTACTCAGGTGTTTTGCGTTTCCACACTTTGAACATAAAGATTGCTTTGTTATATTTAAAATGATCTTGAAGTGGCAGGAGACCTGCTTTTGAGAGCTTTTCTTCAGTGCTAAGGTGTTGATCAGGGCAGATTATTTTGGCCGCTCGTCTGTGTAGGGAATTGAGTCTCTTTAAATGGACCTCACTACACCCATCCCATACCGATGACGCGTAATCGATATAAGAACGTATGTGAGCGTTATAAAATAGTTTACGGGTATCTGAATCAGTATAATATTTCAGTTTTGATAACATAAAGAGATTTTTGGCTACTATTTTGCATAAGGCGTCTGTATGAGCTTGCCATTTTAGCTGACTGTCGATTTTAATCCCCAGTACTCGATGTTCATTTACCTGTTCTACCTGACTACCTTTAAGTGAAAGGTTAAGTAATAGAGGCATTATCTGCTGTTTTTGGCGCGTGGCGACTACCATCGATTTCGTTTTGGCTGGATGAACAACCATAGAATTGTTTATACACCAAGCTGATACTTCATGAAGACTTTGTTGTAGGTTGTCGGAAATTAGAGAGAGAGAGAGAGAGAGAGAGAGAGAGAGAGAGAGGTCTGTTAATTGCCATATGTAACGTTCAGAATCAAAACTCAAGTCCCTCGCCCAGAACCTTCAATCTGCAAGGGGCATAGATTCTTATGAGCCCCTGCGTCCGCAGGGGCTTATAAAAATCTAAACCTCTTGCTGGTAGGTACCACCTCTCACCGAGGTAGTCTTGGTTCAGGCCTGTGGTGGACTCAGCTTGACGAAGTTATGATCTGTCTCAACATGGGGGTGCAATGAAACTGCACTGTAAACCATAAAGGATAATTTCACATGTCACTCAGGCATGACTCACTCTGCATTCAGCGGGCCGTAACCAGGTGAAGTTCATGTAAACAATGTGTGTGTGTGTGTGTGTGTGTGTGTGTTTGCGCGCGCGCGCGCGTGTGTGTGTGCCTAGTGTGTGTGCGTGTGTGCCGTGTGTGTGTGTGTGTGTGTGTGTGCGGTGTGTGTGTGTGCGGTGTGTGTGTGTGTATGTGTGTGTGTGTATGTGTGTGTGTGTGTGTGTGTGTGTGTGTGTGTGTGTGTGTGTGTGTGTGTGTGTGTGTGTGTGTGTGTGTGTGTTCCTTGCAGTTAAAGCATATACGAGTGATAGGCGTCGACGCCTATTCATTGAGTGAATCATTTTCTAATTTAAGCAGTGGCAAATGCAATATAAGGAATGAAGTACATAAGTAAGCTTTCAGTTTTATTCCTATACATGTACAACCGCACCTGGTTGGCTAAGGGAGGAATTCGGGAGGGGTGGCCTGCAGTTCTACTGTGCGGACTGGTATTGAAAATTACAGGTGTACACCAGGAAAAAGTTGGATCTTTTCTAACGTTACAATTCAACGGACACGCATATTTATTAAGCATGCAAATTTAAACCACACACTATACAGCTAATGCTGTCATCGTTTTCCGTGCAGGTCCAGCTTTTCAGTAAAGGGTGAACAGTTTTAATATATTGAGTCAACGCAGATTGGGATGGATTGGGCATAGTAGTTCAAGGGTAGTGCCCGATTTGCTTGGCGCCTAAGAAGGCGCCGAGCAACTCTGGCACTACCCTTGAACTATCATGGCCGATCCATCTTCCACAGCTGGTGCACATTCTTATACACGCCCTCCGGTTTCACATGTGCAACAACAACAACAACAACAAAAATATTTAAAAAAAACTTCGGCAAAACAAAACAAAAAACTGTTGACTGTCGGTCGCGCTTTTGTCGAGGTGGTTCTTGCATGACTGTGAATCGCCTCGACCCAAATCGCTACCGACAGCCAAAACGTTAACCATTGTGCATGACTCACTGAGTTATTTTTTGAAAATCTTAACCGCTTAAGTATAAGTGCATGCAGCCTCTGGCACTGTTTCCCTGCCGGTGGCTGCAAGCACGAGTGGGTTTAAATCGGATGCAATCACTTAATCAAGTAAAAGCCCGACAGAAAGAGGAAATTTGTTTTGAAGCACCTGAGATCAATGCCCAGTAAGCAGCCTCGGGCCGACGCCGGCCGCAGTGGGCCTGTGAACCTTTGCTTACTGGGTAGTTGTAATCCTGGTCTTCCCAGTGACGAATAAAAAGAGATTAAAAAGTCGGCATTAACTCATTCAGCATTATTTCACAAATTCTGGAGGTGTCATCTAAAGACAATGCGCCAGTTGCAGGAGATGGGCCGACCATGATAATTCAAGGGCAGTGCCAGATTAGCTTGGCGCCGACAGGCGCCAAGCTAATCTGGCACTACCCTTGAATTATCATGGTCAACCCATCTCCTGCTGTAGTGCGTCAGGGCTGAATGGGTTAAGTACATTTTGTGAAAAGCGAGACTGGATTTTCGATGTAATACAATGAAGATCTCTCAGACAGTATGTCTAATTTTGTGAAAAGTAAGATTTCCATTTTAATGCAATGGAAATGTCACTTCTCACACAAGTGCACTTCTGGCTTTGCCTTCACGGGGCCTGAGAATGGATCTAGCCTTACACTGACTTTCTCATAAAACGTTTCGTTAACTGAATCTAGATTAAAAAGGTGCCTGCCGAACGTGTAAAATGCAGACCAAAACCCAGCGGAGAACGAAACAAGCTTAGAAATGACAGTTACAACACAATTTATTAATATTTCGGGTTTTCAAAATTATATAAAATGTATGGACCTCGACAAAAGTCGCTACCGACAGCCAAAGGGTTAACACGTGTGCATGACTCACTGAGTCAAAATGTTGGATCTGAACCCTCTCGTGCAGCTATACTTGTCGAATACTATTTTATACAGGGATTGATTTGCATACTTGTTTGTTTGTCTATTTTAAAATATTAATAAATGCTGCTATAAGTGTCATTTCTAAGCGTGTTTCATTCTCCTTGGGTTCTTCTCAATGTTTCGTTAGTCATTGTGAGAGACTTGGAGAGAGTAGACAGATTTTAACCCATTTAGCTCCGACGCACTACAGCAGGAGATGGATCTACCATGATAATTCAAGGATAGTGCCAGATTAGCTTGGCGACATCAGACGCCAAGCTAATCTGGCACTACCCTTGAATTATTATGGTCGATCCGTCTTCCGCGACTGGCACTGACGTAGAGGTACTGAGGTGACACCTCCAAAATTTGGGGAAGTGCGGCTGTGTCAAATCAAACTCTCAATATAATAATGTCACTAAAACCAGGAAGAGGAAATATTCAGCTCGGCAAAACCACAGGTTGTCGAAGCAAATCGAACCGCAGGTGCTATTTGTAGAAAGAAGAATGTGTGTGGCTGCCATTTATGAACTGTGAGAGTCAGCCGGTTACACATTATTACCACCGCATGACGAGCCACAGGGAACAAAAAAAGTCCAACCGTGTGGAAATCCTGATGCTAGTTTTAGAAAGACCATGGTTTTACCTGTGGTTTATGACCTGTGAGAGTTCACGCAATGCGAAATAGTATCTGAGCCACGGGGACACGCCGACGCTATTTATAGAAATACAATCAGCTCACCTGCGGTTTATGGCTTGTCCTGACCCCTTCACTGCCAAGCAGCGCCGGATCAATCAGTTTTCAAGAGTGGTGTTGGGTGGGGTGTGTGTGTGTGTGTGTGTGTGTGTGTGTGTGTGTGTGTGTGTGTGTGTGTGTGTGTGTGTGTGTGAGGGGGGGGGGGGTGCTCAACCTCCATTTTTTCTATTGCAAGGGTCTAGTATATATATATATATATATATATCAAAATACCACAACCGAAACTGTTCTTCTGACGTTTTTGAAAGTTTCTAACTGGTGTTACGTACGGCACTGAAATACAAGCGTTACAACTCAATTTTAAGCACACTTATTTATAGTTTGATGCCAGCCGCAGTGTGTGTGTGTGTGTGTGTGTGTGTGTGTGTGTGTGGGGAGGGGGGTGCTGTAGTACCAAAGCACCCCCCCCCCCCCCGCCCCTGGATCCGGCCCTGCCAAGTGATCGGAGGTAGTTCTCCTGAATTCTGTTGACCCCTTCGCTGTCCAGAAAAACTGAATACAATCTTACCGCAAGAGACATAGATCCTCATGAGCCCCCGCGACTGCGGGGGCTCATGAGGATCTATGCCTCTTGCTGAGACCAGTTTGCATCCATGTTTCTCGGACGTTTTGGGCTTTTGGTCGTTGAATGAAAAAAGATTTCAGAAACAAAAAAATGCACGTACATTGGCGGGGAAGGGGTTAAGTGAACGCCAAACGTTAACTCATTCAACTCCGACACGCCACGGATCGAGCGTGATAGTTCAAGGGTTGTGCCAGAATAGCTTGGCGCCCACAGGCGCCAAGCTATTCTGGCACAACCCTTGAACTATCACGCTCGATCTGTTTCCATAAGTGTAATACAGCCTTCAGGGACAACGTCAACATTTGCGGATTTCGGTCCTGGAGCAGAATGAGTTAAACAGACCCAGCCTTCCGAAGAACATGGAAAACAACTGCGTCAGCAATAGGCATAGATCCCGAAAGCTCCCTCAGTCCGCGCCGGAGTTTATGTAGATCTGACTCGCGCAGTTGGATCGTGCTCCCTTTTTCTTGGCAGCGCAGGAGTTAAAAAGATAGTTACACAACACGTATACAACTAGAAATAGAATCTGGGTGGCAGCTGATTATTTTAATTAGATCAGTGGGGTCGAAGAAGAAAACACATTCGCCAGTAATCAACAGTAAGCGGACAGATTTTTTTCTTTCACAATCATGCTGACTTCAAACGAGCAATCTGTTGTCGGCCCCTGATCAAAGGCTGACTGCTCATTCCACTGTAGATAACATTTCACTATTGTGTGCTGGTAAGCCTGGTATCGGATTTCCAAAATCCTATACCAGCACACAAATGCAATTACACAGTCTGCTTCTCATAACTGTCGCACGTTTCATCCTGAATATCTCTTTTTGAGGAATTGAGGAACAGATCTGCTGTGATTTATGTAAAGCTTCAGCCTTGTATGTTCATTTTTGAGAAAAGCGAGATTTTCATTGTAAAGCAAAAATGGACATGCTGACTTTTGCCAGTTTACGGCAGAGATGGAACAGCTGTTCTCTTGGTCAGCGGTTCACACACACACACACACACACACACACACACACACACACACACACACACACACACACACACACACACGCACACACATACACACACACACACACACACACACACATATACACATATATATATATATATATATATATATATATATATATATATATATATATATATATATATATATATATATATATACATATATATATATATATATATTCCACGAAACAACGAGCTGACGAGACTCATGAGAATCTATGCCGTTTACAGATGAAATGGATTGGAGAAAATATACTGACAATCAAATCGAATGCGACATTTTTAGAATCACCGTGTTTCCGATGATTCCAAAAATGTCGCATTTCTTTTGCTCATAATGTTTCCGGTGATTCCCAAAAATGTCGCATTTCTTTTGCTGGTCAGTATACATGCATGCATCATGTCAGACTGATCTAATAATGAAAAGACTGCTTATCGGTTTAGTCGCTGGGGACAAACTTCGTTGCTGGAAAACTTGTTTCTAGACAAAAACGAAATTGAAAGTGAAACGCCGGACTAACCAGATTTTCGCTGCGAGAAAGTGGACTGCCAGTGAACAAAAGTTCACAAGGCCGACATCGTTCTCTGAATGGTCCGTTTGAAGGGGGTCTTTGGAGGGGGGTGGGGGATAGGGGCGGGAGGAAGGGGAGACATTCACAGGTGATTCGTACTTGAAAATATTTCAAAGTTTCCCTGTTTGACACTTCCTTATGTGTGATGAGTTGGGCACGGTCGCGCCAGGCTGTGTCCAGTCTTAAGACTATATCACCGTAACCGGCAACACGTTTGACCAAACTGAAATTCTTAGAGTCGTACGTGACAACATTCAGTCTGGTATGCCACGTGTGAGTCAGCCCCGACACCCAGAAAGTGAAACTATACTATATTGATGTTGTGATAGTTTAAGGGGAGAGCCAGATTAGCTCGGCGCCTGGAGGCGCCAAGCTAATCTGGCTCTACCCTTGAACAACCATAGCTGACGTAGCTCGTGCATGTATAGGTCCAGAGCTTCAAAGGTATAGGTCCAGATCTTTAAAGACCGCTAAAAATAGGTATATAAATTGATCTTTTCTTTGTGTTGTAATGATGGGGGTGGGGGGGGGGGGGGGGGGGACAACATCCAACGCCCGTCGGCTTCAATAGCTTTCTGTTGCTGACGTTGTCATGGCAACATGGGCTAAAGAAAGCTAGTCTGCTGTTATTTGGCCAAAGCTAGTATGTCCATTTTGGGGAAAAGCGAGATGTTTATTTTTATACAATGCAAATCACACTTTTCTAAGAAAATGGACATACTGGCATTAGCCAAATAACGGTAGACTAGCCTTCTTAGCCAATGTTGCCACGACAACATAAAGCCGATGTCTACCACTATGGTGTTTTTTTGTTTTTGTTGTTGTTGTTTTTTTTTTTTTTTTTTTTCCCCCATCATATAGGTTTAAGTGTCTATACCAGTCCCATGTTTTATTCATGATTCATCGTAAGAAACCTGTACATAGCGATTTTCGCTTTCATTGATTCACACCCAGTGATATGAACTTTATATTTCCTGCGGGAGTCTGGCTGACAATTATGTGGGATAATCATTTTCAGCGCACAGACACACGTATCAGCAAAGAAAAAAAAAGAAGAGCTGACTAACTCAATTTGGAAGCACAAAAATACAGACTCTCAGACGTACAGACAGAAGTACGGACGTACGGACAGACGGATGAAGATTCTGGCGTGGGAGATGGCCAGACGGATGAAGATTCTGGCGGATGAAGCACAAAAATGGACAGACTCTCAGACGTACGGACAGAAGGACGGACGTACGGACAGACGGATGAAGATTCTGGCGTGGGAGATGGCCAAGACATGCAGAGGATGACTGTTGCTTTAACTTTTTCACTGCCAATGGACGTGGACTGTGTTTCTTCTTCTTTTTTTTAAATATATAAATCATCCGGTAAATTCAACGTCGAAGATCTTCAGACGCAAAAGGAACATGCACACACATTGGGTTTTAGCAAGAGGTATAGATCCTCATGAGCCCCCGCAAGTGCGGGGCTCATGAGGATCTATATGCCTCCTGCTGAAACCACTTTCCTTTCACTGCCGAGAAAAAAGTGAACGAAATCCAACTGCAAGAGACATAGATCCTCATGAGCCCCCGCAGTCGCGGGGGCTCATGAGGATCTATGCCTCTTGCTCGAACCACTTTGAATCCATGTTCCTTTGTCGGCTGGGGATGTTGGTCGTTGAATTTACAATGACGTTAAATCACAATCTGCTTCCAATGGCAGTGACATGGTTACAGCTCTAGTCTCTGAGGTTATGCGCAATATATATATATGTACTCGTCATTATTAGTATGACCCTATTTTGGCCACATGTTTTATCATAAACCTTGACCGGCCCAACATAGTCACCATAACTGTATCTGTGCTACCGAAATAAACACTCGTGAACGTGATATCAAACATGTCTGTTCATAACTGAAAACATACAACTCTCTTAACCCATATCATACTGAGGCTAAAAGCTTCTAATAAATTTGTACACTGCCATATGCAAGCTACATTATAGTACTTACATAATTATAAGGATGTAGACCAATGGCTTTAGTTCAAGGGCGGTGCCAGAATAGCTTGGCACGCGCCAAGCTATTCTGGCACTACCCTTGAACTATTTTAGTCAAACTACTAATTTCACACACTGGTGTATTCCGAATGATAAGGGTTAACCACCTTGCCCATGCAATCACCAGTACAGCACCAATGGATGCATGCACTAAAGGGTTAACTCGTTCAGCCCGACGCACGTATTTCCCAACTTTGGGAGGCGTCATCTAACGACTATGCACTGTTGCAGGAGATGGATCGACCATAATAATTCAAGGGTAGTACCAGATTAGCTTGGCGCCGACAGGCGCCAAGCTAATCTGGCACTACCCGTGAATTATCATGGTCGACCCATCTCCTGCTGTAGTGCGTCAGGGCTGAATGTGTTAAGTATGCAGATGACACTATACAGTACAGGTACTACAGCACGTAGCTGCACACACTCAAGATAACGAGGCATACGTAAGTCCACGCGCGCATGTAAAGGCTACGCCCCTTCTCTGCCGAGAAATAATTGAACAGCTGCAAGGGGTATAGATCTTCACGAGCCCCCGCAGTTGCGGGGGCTCATGAGGATCTATACCTCTTGCTGAAACCACGTTGCATCCATGTTCCTTTGACGGATGGGGATCTTTAATGTTAAAATTGCAATGCCGATTTCAAAAGCACGGTCTACAGTGAAGGGGTTAGGACAAACATTATTTTGTGTGCTTGTTTGTGATTTTGAATAATAAGGCTGTAAGTGGTAAGGTGCATAATCACAGGACAGCGCTCAATAAGCTAAGAACGTGATCACAGCCACGTGATGTTTTTCATACGGACGAACATGTAAAATCAATATTAACATAAAACTAATGGTGTCAGGAAGACGAAGGGTGAATCATACTTAGGGTTATGTGCCTCATTCATCAAAGCTTGTGCAGTTGACAAATATTTAAAAACATTTAAAACCGTCGTAATCATTTGGGCTGTAATTAATTTTGGGTGTGATGGTTTCGCGTGGTCTTAACTTACAAAAAGAAAAGTTGTTTGGTTCGTTGTACATTGCACAGCGTTCCGACAGCTGCAAGATGTTCTCATAACGTGCCTGCACTGAAAAAGTTGAAAAAAGAATACTGAATGTATATAGCCAAATAAACACAATACATGCAAGGGACGCTGCATTTCATGCTATCCTATCGAAACCCAGTTCCCTTAAAAGCATAAAAAATAATTCATTACTGTTTCAGCATGTTTGTACAGGGAAATGATACATAAAAATGCATTAACCGCAAACACATAACTTATATTCTCTCAAGTGTAGCAGACCCCTCATCAACACACATCCAGTTTCAAGGACTACAGGCAGCGCAAACAGTTGGAATATAATAAAAGAAAATATGCAGGCGAATGGACCAAATGTAGAAACTGAAAAGAAAAATAACCGCCAGGGTGACCCAGCAAAGCAGGTAGCCCACCCAAGCCCCCGGGAAGGAAATTACAAAACAGGCTTAATTACAGACACGAAAAATACAGATAGCCTCCTCCTTGAATGTTCCGCGCCAGTGGAGTGTGTGTTTACGATCATGACTACCCAATGCGCAAAAGGCCATCGGGCCGACGTCGGCCCGATGGCCTTTTGCGCATTGAGTAAGTCTTGTGATGTAATCCCAAACAAATTATTTGATGAATGTTCTAAGCCCTTGGTATTCCTTTAGATAGCTTGGTCCAGAAAGGTCCATGACTGCTCTGTCGAGATGGCTCTAATATTTTCGTCCCCGGCCGAGTTGATCATTTAACCCCTCCACTGGCAGGAGGCGCAGACTGAATTTCTTAAATCATCCTTAATGGAAGGCCAAAGAACCCTAGCAGTCCAAGGAACATGGACACAGAGTGGTGTCATCAAGAGGCATAAAACCTCATGAGCCCCCGCAGTTGCGGGGGCTCATGAGGTTCTATACCTTATGCAGTTGGGTTGTGTTCACTTTTTTGTCGGCAGCGAAGGAGTTAAACATCTCAGCCCTGACTCACTGCAAGTTATGGATCGACTATAGTTGCGCTCTTATTACAAGGGTATAGTTTGGAGTAGCCAGAATAGTTTGGCGCATAGCAGCGCTAAGATGTCTGGCACCACCCTTGAACTCCAATGGTCACTATGTCTCCTAAACTGTAAAGAAGTCTTCAGAACATTTGACAGTTATAGACTTTGCGCATTTAGACAGCAGCGGTCAAGTTGCAAACGAAGATGGTTCATGCAGTAAATTCTTAAAGCGACTTGTTTTAGGGTAAATAGCTCGCAAAATGTCCTTCAATGTTCTTAGTATGTCCTCATGGCTTGACTTCGCGAACGAAGATTCTATAGGGCTTGCCCACGTCGTCTGCAGGCATTTTCGTGACTGCGGAGGCCAATCCGGGACAGGCAGGTTCGACCGCAGTGGCTGCAGGGGAAGGTCTGGTCAGGGTTCTGAGTTACGACAACTCTGTTTTTTCTCCTGAGCCGCTTGTCTTGAGGTTATCTCTGCGAGAGTCCTCAAAGGAGACGGCTGCCTTGTGAATGGTGGAGCGTCAGGTGTCACGGTCCGCAGCAAGCGAAGACCACTGGCGGTGGTCGATTTGGCAGGCACTAAGTGACTTCTTGAGACCGTCTTTGTATCTCTTCTTTGGTGCCCCTCAGTCTCGGTGTCCAGTGGCGAGCTCGCCGAACAGAGTGACCTTGGGTAGGCGATGATCCTCCATCCTGGAGACGTGCCCCGCCCAGCGAAGCTGTGTCCGCAGCAGCAAAGCCTCGATGCTCAAAGTTTCCGCCTGTTCAAGGACCTCGACGTTGGTGACATAGTCACTCCAGTGAATGCCCAGGATGGTATGCAGGCAGCGCTGGTAAAAGCGTTCGAGGAGTCGTAGTTGGCTGCGGTAGAGGGCCCAGGACTCGGAACCGTACAGCAGGGTGGTGAGGACGACAGCTCTGTACACGCTGATCTTGGTGCCTTTTTTCAGCTGTTGATTATGCCACACCCGCTTGAATAGTCGCCCGAAAGCACTGTTCGCTTTTGCCAGCCTGTTGTCCAGCTCCTTGTCCAGCCTGGCGTCTGACGTGATGATGCAGCCGAGGTAGGTAAACTGGTGTACAGACTTCAGTTCGGACTCGCCGATGGTGATGTGGGGAGGGCGATGCTCTTCCTTGGGTACTGGCTGATGAAGGACCTCTGTCTTTTTCAGACTGACCTCAAGTCCAAAGAGCTGGGCGGCATCCGCGAAGCAGGACGTAATGCGCTGCAATGCTCTCTCTGTGTGTGCAACGAGGGCAGCGTCATCAGCAAAGAGCAGCTCACGAATCAGTTGGTCTAGGGTTTTCGTGTGGGCCTGCAGTCGTCTGAGGTTGAACAGGCTGCCATCGAGACGATACCTGATGTACACTGCGTCGTCATCGTCGAGGTCTATTGTGGCCTGCTTCAACATCATGCTGAAGAAGATGGTGAAGAGGGTCGGTGCCAGCACGCAGCCTTGCTTCACGCCGTTGCGAATGGGGAATGGTTCTGAGAGGTCACTGTTTAGTCTGACCTGGCCTTGCTGGTCCTCGTGGAGCTGGACGATCATGTTGAGGAACTTTGGGGGACAGCCTAGTCGCTCCAGGATCTGCCACATACCTTGCCTGCTCACAGTGTCAAACGCTTTTGTTAGGTCGACAAACGTTACGTACAGCCCTTTGTTCTGCTCGCGGCACTTCTCCTGAAGCTGTCTCAGCACAAAGACCATGTCGGTGGTACTCCTGTTGGCTCTGAAGCCACACTGGCCCTCTGGGAGGTGGTCTTCAGCGATGGCAGGTACCAGCCGATTCAGGAGCAACCTTGCGAGAATTTTCCCGGCAATGGACAGCAGGGTAATTCCACGATAATTAGAGCATGCAGACTTCTCTCCTTTGTTCTTGTACAGGGTGATGATGACTGCATCACGGAGATCCTTTGGTAGTGTTCCTTTTTCCCAGCAGCAGAGAAAGAGGTCGTGGAGCTTGTTGTGCAGTGCTGGGCCTCCATCTCTGGCGGGATTCCGTCAATGCCTGCTGCTTTGCCACTCTTGAGCTGGTGGATGGCTGTGAGGGTCTCTTCGGCGGTGGGCGGTTCGTCCAATTCAACCTTTAGTGGAAGGTGTGGGATTTGGAGGATGACTGTTTCTTGAACAGTGCGCTCAGCGCCGAAGAGGTCCTGAAAGTATTCCGACCAGCGGTTCAAGATGGAGGTATTATCTGTGAGGAGTGCCTGTCCATCAGCGCTTCGCAGGGGACTTTGTACCAGGTGCCTAGGGCCATACACTGCTTTCAGTGCTTCGTAGAAGCCCCTGTAGTCACCGTTGTCAGCGCAGAGCTGGGTCCTCTGTGCGAGTCTGGAATTAGTATGTCCTAATGCTGTACGAAGGGGCTAACTCAACTTACCCTACTACTTAAATCTACTCAGCAGGTCCAATATATGTTTGGGAATATTTTCCAGCATCCCCCCTTGGGGGTGAGGTCTGGATATTCTCCAGCGGATGGCGGGGCGCCTGGGGGTAGTCCCTACTGCTTTATGTAGTAGGTGTTCAGTGGAAGGCTCAAAATGATAGGTCTGTCATTCCTTCTCTCTCCCACTACCCTCTCCTTTCTAGAACTAGTGAGCGAAGCAGTCCCAAAAAGGACAGCTGATGTCCTGATGACATTACCAGCCTGGAATTCCATGGCATTAGCACAGCATTCTCAGAATTGAATGAAAAATTATATATATATATATATATATATATATATATATATATATATATATATATATATATATATATATATATATATATATATATATATATATATATATATATATATATATACATACATACATACATACATACATACATACATACATACATACATACATACATACATACATACATACATACATACATATCTTCAACCTGAGAGTTCTATGTGAGAGGTATATATATATATATTATATATATATATATATATATATATATATATATATATATATATATATATATATATATATACTGCAATGCAGAGACCAACGACAGAGGCTTAAGGCTCCTGGAATTTGCCAGCTCAAATGATCTAAAGCTGATGAACAGGTTCGGCCCACACAAAGCCCGAACGGAGAGCACCATAACCAAATTGACTACATCATGGTAAAGAGACGCTTCCAAACCAATGTGAACATTGCCAAGACAAAAAGTTTTTCAGGAGCAGACATTGGAAGCGACCATGACTTAGTGATGATGACCTTCCGACTCCGCCTAAAGAAAGTCAACAAGCAGGGTCCCACCAGAATCAAGTTCGACCTCGAGAAGCTAAAAGACCCAGAGGTAGCGGAAGCCTTCCGGACAAAGATAGGAGGAAAATTCGCGCCACTGTTACTTCTAGGTGCAGAAAGCATGGATGTGGACACACTGATTGACACATTTACCACTGCTGTAACCCAAACAGTCAGTGAGATCCTTGGCAAACACCGACAAGCAAAGAAACCTTGGGTTACAGCTGACATCTTTGTTCTATGTGACAAGCGTCGAGAATTAAAGAAAATCAAATCAGAGGTAGAAGAAGCTAAACAATACAGGGAAATTAACCAGGATATCAAGAAAAGCACGAAAAGGGCAAAGAATAAGTGGATTGAAGATTCGGTGTAAACACGTAGAAGAAAATCTGAACAAAAATAATAGCAAAAAAGCATACCAGCTGGTGAAAGACCAGACCAGTGTAAAACAAGGACGCTCTTCGATCATTCAAGATAGTGAAGGGAATTGTCTTGCGGAAGACAAAGACATACTGAAGAGATGGTCTGCTCAGATTTGTACAACCACCGAGCTACAGGGGACCCAGGCATACTTGTCAACCCACCAGCGACCAACAATGGCAACTATCCCATCCTCCAAGAAGAAGTAGAGGCTGCAGTGAAGTCGCTGAAAAAAGGGAAGGCAGCAGGAGCAAACAACATCCCTGCAGAGCTAGTCCAAGAAGGGGGAGAAGACATGATAAGCGCCTTACTAACAATCTGCAACAAGATCTGGCAGTCAGGGGATTGGCCCACATCATGGACCCAATCACTTATAATAACTCTCCCCCAAAAAGGCAACTTACATTAATGCCAAAATTATCGTACGATCAGTCTTAAATTCCACCCAAGCAAAGGCATGTTAAAGATCATACTGAATGGGCTGAAGCCACAGGCAGAGGAAATCATAGCTGAGGAACAGGCAGGCTTCAGACCAGGGCGCATCACAACTGAGCAGATCTTCAGCCTGAGAGTTCTATGTGAGAGGTACCTCCAGCACCAGCAAGACCTCTATCATGTCTTTGTGGATTTTAAGAAAGCGTTTGACAGGGTGTGGCATGCAGCCCTTTGGTCCACCTTGAAGCTATACAACATCAATGCCAACCTGATCAAAGTCATAGCAAACCTTTACAACTAGGCCACTAGCGCAGTACTTCAACGGCAAAATAGGAAACTGGTTTAGGACTACAGTCGGAGTCAGACAAGGCTGCTTGCTCTTACCTACTCTTTTCAACATCTTCCTGGAAAGAATGATGACAGACGCTCTGAAAGACAATGATGGAACTGTCAGTAAGGAGGCAGAACAATCACGAACTTGCGCTTTGCGGACGACATTGATGGCCTTGCAGGAACAGAGAAGGAGCTAGCTCAGCTGGTGGAAAAGCTGGACAGTACAGCCATTGCGTTTGGGATGGAAATCAGTGCAGTGAAGACCAAAATGATGACCAATAACACCAGTGGCATTGGCACTGACATCATGATTGGAGGCCAAAAACTGGAAACCGTTAATAAATTCAAATACTTAGGAGCCATTGTGACAGATGAGGGATCAAAATCAGAAATACTGTCCAGGATTGCGCAGACAACAACAGCACTGACAAGACTGAAGACCATATGGAAGAACAGAAAGATCACACTCTGCTCCAAGATCAGACTGATGCGCTCCTTAGTCATCTCAGTGTTATTATATGCCTGTGAGACAGCAGACCTTGAAAGGAGGATACAAGCCACTGAAATGAGATGTTTTCGAAGGCTGCTTGGCATTTTATCAAGATCACATCACGAACGAGGAAGTGGGAAGCAGAATCAGCCAAGCCATCGGGCCCTATGAAGACCTATTAGCCACTGTGAATAAACGCAAACTGAAGTGGTGTGGGCATGTCACGCGTTTAGCAGGGCTTACAAAAACAATCCTGCAAGGCACGGTGCAAGAAGGACGAAGGAGAGGAAGACTGAGGAAAAGATGGGAGGACAATATCTCAGAGTGGACAGGACTGAAGCTGGGCGATACGCTAAGAATGGCAGAGAACAGCGAGAAATGGGGTGAGCTGGTTGGCCAAGTCAGCAGTGGTGCCCCAACGGTCGGCAAGACTACGGGATATCAGATAGATAGATATATATCTATATGTGTGTGTGTATGTGTGTGTGTGTGTGTGTCTGTGTGTGTGTGCGTGCGTGCGTGCCTGCGTGTGTGTGTGTGTGTGTGTGTGTGTGTGTGTGTGTGTGTGTGTGTGTGTGTGTGTGTGTGTGTGTGTGTGTGTGTGTGTGTGTGTGTTTATAATTCCACCATTTCCATGAAACGAGACAAAGGACGGAAAAAAGAATCTTAAACGTGAAATTAATTTTCTTGTTTACTTCAGACAAAACGGAAAATATATTTAAAAAAATAGAATCTCTAAGGAATGTAAATGGGACTTTAAGTCTTCTAACGGCCCATCTTTCAAGTGAGGAGGGAATTTTACGATGAATTTATTAGATTTTAAGCCAGGAGCGAGCACACCTACATAATATTTTCGGACGAGTCATACAATGAAACCTTCACATTTAACTCATTCAGCCCGACGCACGTATTTGCCAAATTTTGGAGGCTTCATCTAACGACTATGCACCTGTTGCAGGAGATGGATGGACCATGATAATTCAAGGGTAGTGCCAGATTATCTTGGCGCCGACAGGCGCCAATCTAATCTGGCACTACCCTTGAATTATCATGGTCGACCCATCTCCTGCTGTAGTGCGGAAGGGCTGAATGGGTTACCCCCTTGTGCATGCGGCCACCAATACTGTTTACAGTACCGGTGGCTGCTCGCACAGCGGGGGTCAAATTAAGCTACAGACTTTCGTCATTGCATTTTTTCTGCAGTAAAACCGTTGTCCCACACTCACAACATCCTGTCTGGACAGACCAGCTCTTTGTCACTTGCCATTCATGAAGATGAAGTCATAATGTCACACGCAGCAAATCAAATGGTCTTTTACAACGTGTCTGACTGATACCGTTGTAAGGTTTTTAAAGCATTTTTTATTGGCTAAAAATGGTCGCGTCACGCCGCAGCCAATCAGGAGGTGCATAATAAATGATTTTTTCTTTATAATTTTTCACTGTTGACATTTTTATATGGCTGCACCTAGATGTCTGATGACGAACGCGTGTACTGGAATTTTACAACTTGCTGTCGTGACATGTGTTTGTCAGTTCTGTTGAGATGTTTTAATTCATTCGAGAAGTGCCGCATACGGAAACGCGGAGAAAACCGCGTATCCGTATGCGGCACGTCTGGAATGAGTTAATGTCCTGGATGAGTAACCGCGGCAGCACCAAGGAATTCTGTCACGCATTCACTACCTAGAAAGCCTTTTGCAAGCGCACCTTTTTTTGTAGATTGTCTGTGAGCAAACTGAATGTATAGTCGTAAATGACAACTTGAGTGGCCGACGGCAAATAGTGTTATGTCTAAAACGACGCGATCTCCGTGCATGTTAACCCGTTCAGTGCCAGTTGATATATACTGTGTTTTTTCAATCTTCGTTAATTCAAAGCCAAAAACAACTCACACACACACACAAAAAAAACTAGCTATCTCAGGAAAGTGGATATAAAGTGGTGTCGGCAAGAAACATAGACCTTCATGAGGCCCCGCAACTGCGGGGGCTCATGAGGATCTATACCTCTTGCAGTGGGTTGTGTTCAAATTGAGTCTATACTGAACGGGTTAAAATCATCGCTACGAAACGCGCTAGCGACAGCCAAGGGGTTAATCCTCTTGTGCATGCAGCCACTGGTACTGGTACTGTTTACAGTACTGGTGGCGGTTGGCACAAGATTGTTTACAGCCATTTGATAGGTGTAGGAATAAAGGAAAATCAACGTCTGTAACATATTTTACACAGGTGATAATCCTTTTGCTATTGCGCGCGTGTGTATGTATGTGTTGTGTGTGTGCGTGTGTCTGTGCGTGCGCGTGCACACGTTTGTGCACGGGTGTGTGTGTGTGTGTGCGCGCGTGTTTGTGCAGGTGTGGTGTGTGTGTGTTTGTGTGTGTGTGCGTGCGCGCGCGTGCGCGTGTCTGTTCAGGTACAGAGACAGAGAGAGTCAATCACACCCATACACACACACACCCACCCACACACACACACACACACACACATACACACACACACACACACGCACGCACGCACGCACGCTCACACAAACTTACGAGGTCTAATACAAAAATAAGTTTTCGTAATTTTATTGACATATTTCATGAAACAAATCGGTACAAAGCACAGTCTCAATAGATGGGTCGGATGGAAAAAAATTGCAACACCATATTAACATCATTACAATGCTTTTAAGAAAATCAACACCAGTTTTCATTACAATCAAAACTGTTTGTGTATCATTTAATAAAAATTCTGAACTCTGAAACGGCTTTCATCCTTGTAACTGGCCGTATCACATCATCCACGCAGAAACATTTATACGTTATAACCTCCTCAAACATCCAAACGTCCTTCGGGTAACAACCGGCACATGCACACACTATCGCACGTTCATAAATAAACATGTACACTCGTAAAAAGCCAAAGACTTGACTCATTCGCGGCCGGCCGCAACCGGATGCGCGGCATAAGCCGCGCATCCGGATGTGGCTGGTCGCGAATGAGTTAAACCGTTCAGTGCAAGCTAATGCAGACTGTGTCACAGTTCCTGCAATCTTCGTTAATTCAACACACAAAAATAACTTGATATCCCAGGAACATGGATTCAAAGTGGTGTCCGCAAGAGGCATAGATCCTTATGAGCCCCCGCAATTGCGGAGGCTCATGAGGATCTATACCTCTTGCAGTTGGGTGGCGTTCACATTGTCACGGCAACATCCACAAGAAACATCCACAATGCAAAATAAAACAAAGATGGCGCATGTGCACTCTTGGTCAAGCTTTAATTCAGTCAGTGTCTCAGCTGAAAACAAACTGTATCGTCAATAATCACAAACATCCCACGACACAAAAGGTAATCGGGCCGTCGTCGGCCGCACAGCTGCGGCCGAAATAGGCCCGATGGCCTTTTTGCTAAATGGGAACAGTAGTCAGTAACGTGTGCCCTACATATGCATTACTCCAAATACACTATGGGCAAAGTGTACTAAAAAAAATCCAGTTCGTTCATAAACCATCACAAAAGAAGTTCCGCTAATCATGCAACGGAGCACTTTTTTAAGGGTTAGCAACTGCGCCCAGGTGCAGCCCAAAAAGACTTACTTCTGTGCTGGTCTGTTATTTTGGACTTTGTGGTCTAAAGCCGTAAGTCCACAATCACGAACCAACACATACGTTCATTTGAAAATACCTATATTGGACAACGAACTGTTGTAAAGGTAAACGCGGCTTGAGCCAAGTCACAACATTGCACGAATAGAAAACGAGAAATTTCACGTTATGCACTGATCCGTATGGTCCATAATGACTAACCAGACAGACCAGAATCGTATCTTTAAAAGAAGACCTAAAGAAGATGCAAGGAAATGCCCATAAACGTCCAGACCTGTCAAGGCTTTCCGTGATTTGGCACTGCCGGAAAACCAGTACGTCCATATTTGAGAAAAACGAGATTTTAATTTTTTGTAAAAAAATCGCGCTTTTCAGTTTGAAAGAAATGGCCATACTGGCTTTTGCGAAATAAACCACTATGTCTATTTTTTAAAAATAAAAAAGCGAGATTGTCATTGCTGTACAAAAAAAAAATTTAAAAAAAAAATCTCGCTTTTCTCAATAATGGCTTTTGCAAAAATCACGTGCAGGTCTCGCCGACTATAAGTGCGGTGTTCTTCGAGATCCCTTGTCTCTGCATTTTGTCCAAGGAAAAATTTTCGAAGACTTTACTTGGCTCTTAAAAAAGCTGGCAAAGAAGAAAAGACAAAGCTAAGATAAAACAAAAAAGAGAAAGAAACGTGTGTTGGTCTGTGATTTTGGACCTTACGGCCTTCCGGCCGTAAGGTCCAAAATCACAGACCAACACAAAAAGAAGCTTTCAATTAAAAAAAAAAGAGTCTTATGTAACAGTGTTCAAGGAAGCAGTCCGTATGTAGAACAGTAATATCTTGAGCGGCTCTCACCGCCTGTTGCTGTATCGTGCAACGTCTCGTCAAAAAAACAGCTAAATGAGCATACTATAGTCTAAGTCACTCTTCAACAACTACCATTTCGTTTTTATTTTAAAGGTCAAAGAGAAATAAGTGTCCATTTTAAGTCAACGCCGAGGCGGCCAAAAATAGCCGCCTCAAAGCGAGTCGTATGAATTAAACTGACAGTAAAAAACACTGAACAGTTCAAAACGGTTGTAAACCCGTTCACTGCCGCGGCCCGGGAACACCATTCAACCCAACCGCAAGAGATACAGATCCTCATGTGCCCCCGCAAACGCGGGGGCACATGAGGATCTGTGTCTCTTGCTTGCGATCTTTATAGCCATGTTTCGCTCCTTAAGGCGGAGCTGTTTCTCATAGTGTGGATCTGAAGTCGTTGCAAAGACATCTAACGGGCCATGTCAGTAAAGGGGTACAAAAATCATGGAGAGCATAATACATACATGTATTAATTGTACACGGCAAATCAAGTTTCGTCTTCTAAGTTCTTGCGACAGCTGTTAAACTGCGCTCGTTAAAATGGGTAACGCTTTATGTACACTAGTCACATTGTATGTATCTATGGTCGGGGAAATTGTCACACTTGCAGAGAGCGAGAGAGATAGAGACAAAAAGATGTTCTACCACTATTGTAGCTGTCATTTAGGACAGCAGTCTGGACATGTACTAGGTTCGATTCTGAAAACTATGTTGTCGTCTTTCTATAAGCCTGCAAGGGGAGAAGATGGGGGATGGGGGAGGAGGGGGTAACAACCATAAAACCTAATGCCATGCTCAGGAAAGAACCAAGCAAGACTGATTTCCTTTCCCATCATTCATTCTTTGGCTGTCAGTAGCGGTTTTCTTTTTTTTTTTTTTGCTACCGACAGCCAAAGGGTGAATGCAAATACACATGTTCCACTTGCTGCTAAGTGACGTTCAAGTTGTACTTGTCTGTGATTTTCTACCGTGCGGCATACAGCCATTGGGTCCAAAGTCTCAGATCAGCAAACAGAACATACATTTATTTTAACTAGAAGCCTATGAGGTTTAGAGAAATGTGGAACAGTTATAAAAAATAATAAATAAATAAAAACCTCTACTAATAGGTCGGTACTTTGAGGACTTGGTCATAGATTGACTCTTCGGCTATCGGTAGCGCTTTTGTCGAGGTGATTCCGCAAATGCGCTGCCGACAGCCAAAGGGTAAAATGACTAATAAGTAAGGTTTAACACCGTGGAATTGGTCCTAGAGATTCCAACTCACTAAGAACAGTCAACTTCAAGTGTCCGAGGCGGGAGTCTGTATTTTCCTGCGATTGACTTCGGTCCGATAGCCTTTCGCGTAATGGGTCAACTTTCTCTGCTTTCACAGATGCGTCACAAACCTGACTGTCCGGCAGTAAGAAACAGGATACTTTTCTCTCCCCTGCAAAGTCAACTCTCTCGCAAAATCTGAATCTTTACCAAATATCTGTCACAGGCGACAATCATGAGTTTGTCGGAGCGTCTGTAATATGCAAACTTGCTCACGATGCACCGAGCTCTCGCGTGAGTCACAGCCTACTCACCAAAACAAAGTTTGTAAAAGTCTGATTAAAAAGAGTTCAAACCGAAGCATCGTCTTCGCTGGAGGACTCGTGGATACCGGAATCGAAAGAGTTCTGCTCTCCGTGGTACACCTTGACTGTCGACCCGTTGACCAACACCTGAGTGTCTACGCACCTTTTGCCCTCCACACCACTGCAGTACCCACCTCCCAGCTTCAGTTCGCCCCCGTACTCCGGAACCCCGTGCTTCCGTCTGGACGAGTTACTGCTGTGGGCCGACTTACACGAGGACGAGATGGTGGCGTGGGTCGACTTGCACGGGGACGAGATGGACAGCTTGGGCACGGTGGTGACGGTGGTCGTTCCAGTCGTGGTGTCGTTGGAGAGAAGCCTGTCGTCGTCGGAGTCGTACATTTCCGTGTCGGACACGGAGCAGTCTGAGGCGTCGAGCTCCTGGGAGGAGTCAGGCAGGGACCGCCTGCTGTAGTAGTAGCGCCTCTGCCACTTCAGCTCCTCGATCGTCTCGTTCAGCGTCAGCAGCTGGCGCATCAGGGACAGGTCTTGGTCCATCAGGGACGCCTGCAACACAGTCAGAGAGAAGAGACGTTTAGTCATAGTTCTCATGTCAACATTCAGTATTCGAGGAAGAAATTTCAGTATGTCATTGGAAAAGAGAAAAACAAGACATTAACACATCCTAGACATTACATTACAGATTAGGAGATTGATGAACCATTTTAGTTCAATAGTGGTTCCAGAATAGCTTGGCGCCTCAGGCGCCAAGCTATTCTGGCACCACTCTTGAATTATCATAGTCAAATTAATTTCAAGCAGTGGTACACATCAGAATGCATAGAACACCACAGGTCAAAAAAAGACATTAGCGATAACTGTCATTTCAAAGATCAGGTTACAGAATATAGGAGAGGGGTAAGGGGGGCGGGGGGAGGGGGGGGAGGGTTTGTATAAGGCAACCACACAACGGCCTAGAGTTGCATGCTACTGACACCACAGATCCTGTAAGATAATAATGATACACGGGCTGGTCTGTGATTCACAGACCAGCGCGCATGACCGTTAGGCCCTAAATCCTAGGACAAAAAACATCCATAGATCACGTACACATCGAGATCTATGTGTGTCACAAGACCAGACATGTCAAGACGGCGACCACAACTTCGCGAAACGTGAGCCGGCTTCAAAAACGTTGTATTTCAAAGTCTTGGTAAGCGATCGCACGACTGGCCCATAATTGTAGGTGTCACACCATCTGTGTTTAAGTCTCAAGTTCACCCGTCGACCATCTGTTTTGTATTAGGAACGCAGATCTAAAGACAGCTTGACAAATGCATGCAAACATTTCTTCCCATAAGGTTGCTGAAGAACGTTGAAAGAAAGCCATACCATTATACATTTAAGTATAAAACACTGCATTAGAAGAGGCATAGAGCTGATAGTCCGAAATATCTCAGGCGGTTAAACGTCGGAGCAGGAGAGCGAAGGGAATCGCCGGGTCGTGGGTTCGAATCCCGTCCCGGCCCCGGTAGCTGGACTCACAATCCAGGGGGGAAAACAGATTGGTTCAATAGCATGTCCGTTGAAAGGTCCTGGGAATTCAAAGTGGCACAGTTGGAGTGCGCCTGAGTTGATCAGTGCTCAGGTCGTACTCCATAGGCAATAGATTTCCCTGTCCCCCATAACCCGCCCGTCAGGGCCGTCCATGATCACATCGGTGCTGTGGACGTTAAACCCGAACTAACCAGGCATAGAGCATATTCAGTCATTTAGATCTGCGACTCTCACCAATCGTCTGAAATGATTGATTAGTTTGGGGTTTAACGTCCACGGCACCGAAGTGATAATGGACGGCCCTGACGGGCGGGTTATGGGGGACAGAGAAATCTATTGCCTATGGAGTACGACCTGAACACTGATCAATTCAGGCGCACTCCAACTGTGCCACTTTGATTTACCAGGATCTTTCAACGGACATGCTATTGAACAAATCGTCTGAAAGAGCAGATGGCTCCTCATAAGGATTATATAGACAGAGCCTTCCCCAGTGCCATTAATTAACACACTGACCCCCTAAGGACGAGGTTACCAACATTGGGAGTTGTCCCCGGCGTACCTCAACAATTCAGGAGGCATAGTTGGAGGGTGGTGCCAGAATAGCTCGGCGCCTGCAGGCGCCGAGATATTCTGGCATCACCCTTCAACTATCATGTTAGACTGACCACCGTTTTCAAGGCTCGAAGCTATTGTGGCGTCGCCTTTCAATTATCACGGTCGATCCACCTCTATTGAGATGTTGCGTGTGAGGGCTGATTAGAGTGTACGTCGCGGTCGATCAAAATGCGACAGACGCATCCGTCACGTGGCGTGTCTACTACACCATGATCCCGTGTTTTGTGATCGGGGGGCAACTCCCAAGACATAAGACAGCCACGATCTAGTCTGCACGCCAGTCGAAACACAGCTGCTGAGACTGCAAATTTTAAAGTGGGTCGTTTCTAAAAATAAAAAAAAAGGATGGCAGAAGACATTGTGGGCATCTTTTTTTGTGCGACTAGACACTTTTGCATAACAAAATTCATCTCCCAGCTATGGTAAACATGTTGACACCGTTTGCTGATCACATACAATAAGTAAAAGAATTAAAAGAATCGTACATAAAGTGCAAGCCTACCTGCGCCCTAAATGGCCTGACTCAGTTTTTTTTTTTTTTTTTTTTTTCATTTACGTTTTTCAGTCGTCTTCTAAAAACAAATAACTAACTTTTATTTGGGACATTTTTTTTAAATGTTATTTTCTAGACTTCCGTCATGCGAGTTTAAAAGTACAGCATGCAGTACGCAAAGAACTCTAAAGGTCCTCGGGCCGACGTCGGTCGAGGTTGGCCCGCGCGGCAAAAGCGTTCGTGGGCTAACCTCGGCCGATATCAGCCATATGGGGGTTAGCTTTTGGGACGCAGATGTATGGAGCACAACACTCATATTCTCCCTTATCCAGGCGGTTGCGTCATTGTCAGTGTTGTCATGATTTGAAACTCGAGCAACTAGCGGCTACGTGCTTAAACACACACAATCCCAAAGTCCTAACCTGCAAGTGTTGCCTTCGAGTAGCGTAACCTAGATCGGACGGGACGACAAGAAATACACGTACTACTGTGATTTATACGTCAACTGAGTTAGTGGGTTATCTGAGACATAAGTGCAAACCATATACCTGTATGACTCATCAAATGAAGGACACTTAGCGATCTTACAGTAAATTTGAAATGCTTAAGCGTTCGCTTCACAGAATCAGTCTTTTCGTTCCGTCCGCAAGAGGCATAGATTCTTAGGAGCCCCTGCAATTTGCAGGGGCTCCTAAGAATCTTCCTCTTGCTGATAAAATATCGGCCTCATTTACTTCTACATCTGCTCCTAAGACGGAAGAAGATATGGAAAAGTTGGAACTGACGTTCATATCAGAGGGTATGGTTGCGTAGAAACACCGCAATGGTGTCACTACTGTTAAAAGGCTTCCGCGCGACTCTCCTTCGACAAATTAAAGTCTGCTTCGTGTTTACACACGAGACATGCTGGCGTCCAAACCTTAGTCCACAGATGGACACTTACAAGCAAATATAGCGGATACAAACCGCATTTTGTAAAATTTAGAAATGTAATCGTGGTAATTTTTGCGAAAATAACCTGAGGCAGATTTGGTGTTCGGCATTTGTGAAAGAATAGCTTGACGACTAAGCAGATAAGTTAACAACATAAATAAAAGATATACTAAGATAATCATGCAAAGTACCACCTCTCCCACACATCCTTCGATTCCCATACATTTACTAAATTCCCCACCATTCTTACTGGCCATGCCAGAATCACCGTTGTGTACAGGCGTGCTGCAAAAGGCCGTATGATTCGTAGTCCGACGCACAAAGAAGAACATTCGATCATTCGATCCATCTGTACGAGGCATAGATTCTCATGAGGCACTGCAGCCGCAAGGCCTCATGGGAATCAATGCCTCTTGCTAGCAAAGATATGCCACATTTACTGCAGCATAAGATGACATCGGTATTTTCATGTGTCGCTCAGCGGGTAGGGCGGTGTAAGAATTCAAAGGGTTGCAGCAAGATATTACAATGTTGACAGAAGCTCCCAAAGTGTGTACACATGAAGTAACTGCTCTTCTGTACTCAGGTGTCAAAAGTGGCTGGACATTTGGGTGTGCCGCAAAGTGGCCTCCTGCTGACCAGTATGCGCATGCGTCCTTAGCAACAACGCTATGACTAAAGTGTTACCGTCTGACGCACGTATATTTTATCTGAAGTAAAACAAGACTATGCTATGAATTGTTCTCTTATTTCGTTGTATTCATAGTGACGGTAGATAGAATTACCAGCTAAGTCGCTGCGTCAACATGACACAAAATAATCAAAAATGGCCCAGTTAGGTAGGCATCGGTGAATCTCCAGCGGTGGATCTCCATGGGCACAATAATGCCTGTGCTTTAGAACAAACTATCAGTGTCGATCAGTGTCAGAAATCAGGACTCCGGGACGTCTAGGTGATATTCTTGGTCTACTCGTGGCGTCGGATGGTCGGCTTATTTATAGATTCGATGCCACAGCGTTTCTTGCTGAACAACTGTTACATTGTATCGCGCTATCAATGGTACATCCGTCAGTCCGAGAAACTATTTCCTGTTATATTTGCGTGTGCTGCTATGTGACTTTAGACGGTATTAAGAAGCTATTCTTAAAAAGGCTTTAACCCCTTGACTGCTACTGACGATATCTTTCGGCGGAAAAGACGCGGCGATACGCCGCGTCTTTTCCGCCGAAAGATATCGTCAGTAGCAGTCATGGGGTTAAGCCTTTAGACCTGAATGGAGTCAGCAGAAAACAAGGCTAAATTGTTGTCGGCAGAGAGAGAGAGAGAGAGAGAGAGAGAGAGAGAGAGAGAGAGAGAGAGAGAGAGAGAGAGAGAGAGCAAACTAACCATAGATATCAGTCTAAAAAACCGAGGTGGAAATAGCAAGGTCCGAACCTTACAGCAAATAGGCAAAGGCTGGTTGTTCTGGAAGCCTCGGGCAAGAGACTATGACACTTAGGGGCTTATGAGAATCTACGTCTCTTGCACGTGGGTGGAAATTGCTGAGTCACTTCAACTGAGAACCGTCAGGGGACTAATGATAAAAAACGAAGTCTGCTGATACAGTTTTGCATTGTGCTATTGTATTACAATCAACGGCACCCTCCGCGAGGCAAGGAGCAGACCTCAGCAGAGTGAGGCTAATCTCGACACAGACATCGAAAGATTAACAGCATTAAGATTAATGGGAGCTAAAAACAAACGCAGCTGTCAGTTTGCTTATACACACACTCCCCGCTGAGATAACCCTTTCTAACCCTACGCCTACAACATCGGCTGCAACGTCACATTTTTTAACCCTTTGCGTGTACCGACACGCAAAGGGCTAAAGGAGACGAAATAAAGGCAGGCGGTAAAAACAAAAACAAAACAAAACCCCAAAAAACACGATACTTGAGGGCGGCCGCGTGTATACTTATCCCTGAGTGCAGTTTAAATTGTTTAGATAATACACACTGACACTGAGACACTTGGACTAGAGAATACTGCGAAACAGGTGTTCTTGCCCAAATAACAAGTATCCACTGCAGCGGGCTTATGAAAAGTACGAAGAAATTAAATAGACGGGGTTCGATGCGAGTCAACGCAGCGCAGATACACCCTAATTTTGATCTCCTACAACCAGGTGCCAATTACATAGTGAGCTTAGTCCTGCGCCAGCCACTAAGCGGCAAAGTGCGGAGGACCTTGCTTAGTGGCTGGTGCAGGACTAAGCGACTCACTCATGCAACTGACCGCGAAACCGGCCTTTAACTTAGAACAGAAACATAAGGTATCTAGGAGGATGGGGTATTGGCAAATTCCACTGGCGGTGCAGTTGTACCGACAGCAAATGCTAACCCCTTCACGAGGAGTCAGTTCTACTACCCCCCCCCCCCTCCCTCCTCACCTAACCCACGATGTCACCACCGCCACCACCATCTGCTCCACCCCCTCCCCCATTCATGTTGATCGGGAAACCAGGCCAGTAGGGCACTAAGGCCACACTGGAGACAAAAGATGTAGTGTCTGTCTACGTGACGATAAATACGGCAGCTCGTTTTGCAAGGGCACTTGAAGGGGCTTGTTCAGGGACTGTGCCTGACATTGACTCCAGACAGTTTGACGACGAATGCGGGAGAGGTGCGTTCCCAAGAGACCTACACCAACAACACCGTGCGTGTAAATAATGTGTGTGCTGGTCTGTGTGCATTCGTCCCAAAACTGCACTTAATTGCGAACATGATACTAATTGTTCGTCCGTCGTCGTCTCAAGTGACATGGGTTGATGACCCCATAAGGCTACAGAGTGACAGCGTCACGATGTGACAAAGAACAGATCCTATTACAAATTGCGTTACACGCTTTCTGCGTGCCCCCTTGGGTGGCGGTGGGGGTGGGGTGGGGGGGGGGGTGAGGGGGGGGGGACCAATCAGCGTTGCACACTGTCAGTCCGCGCAAATTACGATGCATTCAATGTATCGCATTCGCCGGCAAGACACTACACCGCAAAATTAGTTGGAACTTTAGGAAAATAGGCATTAAAACAGTTGCTTTTACGCCCCCCCCCCCCCCAAAAAAAAAAAAAAAAAAAAAAAGTAAACCCAAAACAACAACAACAAACAAAAACCAACCAACCAACCAACCAAATAAAAACCACCAAAAAAACAAACAAACAAAAAACCAAAAAACAAAGCACAACATGCACTACAACAATACAAACTGAAAAGCCGTGATCTTGGTCTGTGATTTTGGACCTAACGGCTGCAAAGCCATAGGTCCAAAATCACATACCAAAACTCTAACGACACAACCTCCCGGCGGAAAACAAGAAAAGCACGCGCACAAGACACAACCGCAGAAGACAGCAAACTAACTGGACTCGCTCCGACTGGACCCAAATACTAAGCAAGATGAAAGCCTCTCTGTGGACTGTTCAAAGTCCTGAACAAACGGCAGCTACCTGCAGGAGACGGGAGGGGAGAGGGTCGGTGAACACCTAAAGTGTGAAGGTGTTTTTCGTCTACGAGCTTTCTTCTTTAAAAAACGTTATTTTCCCCCAAGCTTGTTGCCAGATTAGCAAGGGAGTGTTGGGGCATGGTACAACTGCCTTTAAAACGTCCCTTGGCGGGGAATACACGTAATTAGGTTTTTCTTTTTCAACGACTGAAAGTAAAATCCATCGTACAGTTTGAACGGTTTGGTGACTCTGTCAGAGGAACACACACATGTGAATGGTTGACAGCAAGAGGCATAGATTCTCATGAGCCCTCGCGACAAGTGGGGAGATTTGAGCACTCTATGCTTCTTGCAAATTAGACGGTGTTCAATGTAAGAGTTTTGTTGTAGTTCGCCAGTATTTGTTGTGGACCCAGTATTCTCCAGTCTGCGTTGTGGAGTTAATTGTGAGGCGGGCAAGAGGCACAGATCCTCACGAGTCCCCGCGAATGCGGGGACTCGTGAGGATCTGTGCCTCTTGCAGATGCGTGAAATTCCCCATATCTGTCTCGAAGGGGGACATCTCTACCTGACGGGGCTACCTGTCAGGTGTGAGAAAGCGCAGGTGACTAACCACAGGTCAGAAATAGCCCCGAAAGGTCCGGCTTACATGTCCAAGTCTTGTCCCACAACACAACCTTTGACATTTTACAGGTAAAAACCTTGTATCTTCCACCGTGGTAAAGCTTAAACGTTGAAGGGGCAAGCGAAACAGGGTTTTTTAAGCTTCGAAACTGAAACGAACATTCGAGAAAACAATTCGGCTGTTTGTATGTTATTTTGGTGCTTGTATTGTTAAGAGTACGTGTACGTTTCCTTCTTCGGTCTTTGTTAAGCTGTCTACGACACAATGACTGGCGTAGGAAACGAATGACAAGCCTCCCCCACCTCCCCCCCCCCCCCCACTATACCTCCCTCCCTCCACTCCACCCCCACCTAAACTAATCGCCCTCCCTCACCCACCCTTTTTTAAAAAAAAAAATAAGTCCAATAAGAAGGTTTCTCATTTTGCAGACCTGTTTACCCCCTGGGTGCAGACAGTGTACTTTCAAGTGACTAATTGTGTACTTTGGACCTCACATGTGTATTTATCCACAAGCCGTGAGTTGTCAGTTCTCCAAATGTGTATTTTGTGTATAAACGTGAACATGTATGTGTACCCCAAAGCAAAATTGTGTACTTTAATACACCAAATGTGTATGGTAAACAGGTCTGCATTTTGGCACGCAACTTTGTTTGATTTTCTAATGTTGTTTCAATAACGCCATCCATATGTTCCCCACCCTTTCCATTACGTCCTTCAGTTAGACAACACTTCAAAGATCGACTAAATGGCGGTGTGTATTTGGAACATCGCCGTCAAGTTTACACCCACAATATCTGCTTAATGTTCTATTTTTATTCAGTCCAACAAAACGAGTAGTTCTTCTCCCCCCCCCCCCCCCCCCCCCCGCCCCACCCCCCACCCCCAGCTAGTAATATAAATCAACGCTCTCAGATCAACACTTTTTTTTTAAAGTTTGACTGAAGTTGAGGAGCACGGTCATTCAGTTTGCACACTGGCGCGCTCAATACACCCTAATGCATTGAGTCCTAGAGTCGCGATACCCAAAATTGAAAAGTGTCCTCTAAGAGTGCATAACGGTTCAGGACATCATTCGACCGTGATAGTTCAAGGGTGGTGTAGGAATAGCTTGGCGCCTTAGGCGCCAAGCTATCCCTGCACCACCCTTGAACTATCGCGGCCGATCCATACCTTTCGGTAGTGTGCCGGGGGTCTAAATGGGCTAACGCAAAAAGTTATGAAAACAGAGATATTGTAAGATGCAATATACCGCTAAATAGACACACGCCCATCTCTATCACATGATCATTGATCCATTACGGCTCAATGACTGATTTCAACAAATGTGCAAAACAATGACACCGAGGAGGTAAACACTGAGTCGCCCACTCTGCTCTATAATTCACTCGGCAAGAGGCATAGATTCCCATGAGCCCGTTGCAGGCTGCAGGGACACATGAGAATCTACGCCGAGTCATGCTGACAGAACTCGGTTCTCTTTGCCTCAGTCCTCAGTTTGAAGGACATCAGCCGGTTTACGCGTTCGACTGATGAAATCATTCAAAAAGCATGTAGAGTAAATACTTCGCCTGAGTTGAGGTAAACAGACAAATCACAGATTTAAATGTGGTTTTCAAGTTATGCTAGAGCAGCAGTATATGACTAGACAGTATGGTCCATAGCACGTAACGGCATCAGTTAACGACTGTGTGTAGTTAGGTCCGGTAATGATAAAATAGTGCGGTACATTTATTTGTAGCTGTTTCAGTGACTGAACGTATTCCGTGAGAAATACAATATTGCGCCGACACCTTTACGTGTCGACACAAAGGGACAAGGGGCGTGATAGATTATTATTATTGTTATCAAAGGCGTGTCTCGCTACGTATCACTTATAACGTATTACAGATCTTACGCAGCCGGAAAACCCCTGATAAAGATAATTCAACTGATTCCGTTGAGCTGGCGGTACACTGATGGACGGAGACAGGTTTGCCATCTTTATCCCTAGTTGACTGCTACTGACGATAACGCGGTTCGGCGCAACTAACACAGCTACCGTCTGAGAACTGGACATAAGGTTAACGACAAGAGAATGGCGCTGCCGTTCTAACACTAAAGGAAACGACGCAACTGCATGCATGTTACATCAGTCACACGCACGCGCATGTGTGCATTTAAAGGGGTTGACAGCACAAAGAAAACGAGGGCACGACTGAAACGACAGATGTTTCCTGACAGAGCTTAAGTCATTCTGACCCAAACCGTCTCTCTCTCTCTCTCTCTCTCTCTCTCTCTGGGTTGCCATCCCGGACCTGCAGCTATTAGCTGCAGCTGCGGTCTCTCGTTGAAAAAATCCATCAAAACAACCAACCCTCCCTCACCCCGCAAACTGAACTACAAAAACATCAGCGCGCGCCAGTATGTCCGGTCCGCACGTGCACACGTGAGTGCAGAGGTCCAAGGCCGGTAGTTCCTGAGCCGTCCCAATTCCATTCGCAAGAGGCATAGATTCTCATGAGCCCCTGCGAAGCAGAGGCTCATGATCTTCTACGTCTCTTGCTGGCATGGATAATTTCACGCACATCCTTAGGAGGTAGAGCTCGCCAAGGTGAAAGTTTAGAGCTATCGAAGTTGTTGATGGATGCAACGAGGCAGGAGCTGAATGAACCAGCACTGACCCTTGGCGTTATTTGAAGAGGAATCCGACCTGACCATGTCATGACCGATGCTGCTGCTGCTGCTGCTGATATACAAAATACCTGCGTTCAGGTAACTGAACAACCCTACCTGCATGGTCAGTATTGAAGACGCACAGTGAAACCACTTTTGACCTTCGGCTTCTGAACGAGGAAAAAGTTTGACTTAAGTCGCGGGCTGTCAGTACTGATGTGTGATATTGGAATCCTACTGTTGTTCTAAGCCGTCAATCACTTCCTTAACGAGGAAAACAGTTTTGCTGATTGTTGGCCTTACGATTTTCAGCCCCAAGTGAAACTGCAAACCAGCACGCACTTAAAACGCATTTGAGGCCACGGCTAACCGCCGTTGCCAGCAAAATGCCGAGCGGACTATGTTTGCCAGTCGTGAGGTCTTCGGCTCAATCCGCCTGTGGATGTCGGTAGCGATGCCGAAAGCCAAAGGGTTCAATCTGCATGGATCCGGCATTTAACCCAGAAAGCCCTGACATGCTACATTAGGATGTGGATGGAACTATCATGGTTGATCTGTCTCCAGAACTGTCTGTGACGCAGACCTCAAAGGGTATCTAGTTATAAACAAAATAAAAAAAATAAAAATAAAAAAAAGATAGTATCGTCCTCAGGATGTAATGAGCTAAGAAATCCTATTGACCGAAGCTCTGGCTCCGTTCTGCTCACTGAGGACCGCGCCACCGACTGATGCCGGCAGAGAAAGTCAGTCTTACTATGGTCGGCAGAAGGGGCTAGTCCGTCCAAGTAGGCAAAATGATATCGGGCCGTTGTCAGCTGCAGTTGGTCCGCGCACAGTCGTGCCACGCGGGCCGACTACAGCTGACTTCAGCCCGATGGCCTTTTGCTTCCCTGCTAACTTACGCTGACCTTGCGCTTCCACTACAACAGGTGTAGTCAGGCATGCTATCAAGTCTTGTTCCCAAATGGTTGGTTTGTCGATGTTCACGCTGCATTGCTGTGCTTTCATACCAGGGAATCTGACCATCATGTAGACAGTCAGTCCACCCCGGTACTGTCTATGAGTCGACTGGATCACAGACACGGACAGTGACATGTGCCTGCACTATGCCTGGACTCCGAGACTGACACGTGGAGTAAAAAACAGTCCATTAGGTCCATTTGGCTACAGTCAGATCTTAGACAGCCTGGGCTAGACTGACCACACTGATTAGCAAATCGAGGGAAACAACCAGTGTGTGGCTCAGTTCCAGCACCTTCAGTGCCTTGTCAGTTGCGGGTGTTTATTGTTGTTGTTTTTTTCCCTCTTAGTTGACGCGGTGTGACTAGGATGAGTTTCATGCTGGAAGCATTGATTTGCCTATTATAAATTACTTGTAGTTGGTTAGTAATAACGTGCAAAAAATGAACACGCTTCGGAACAACCTGCAAATGACAAAAACGGTTTTGTTCTTTTCTTTTTTTTTCACTGTTGGATGTCTCCACTATTGAGTCTTTATTATTTCGAATTGTGTTTTTATTGGCCGTTGTTAGTTACTTTTTCCCCCTTAAAATTCTACTTTTAATAACCGTTGTTAGTTACTTTTTTCCCCCTTAAAATTCTACTTTTAATAACCTTAGCCACCCCCACCCCCAAGTGCTTTAAATAACTTCTCAAAGAAAAATATGCCCAGAAAGGACACACGTGACATACATGGTAATAAGGCATGTGAGCACCACTAAAATTAATGTCGCAATATATTATTTAGTATAGATCTAAGGGCTTAAAAGTTAATTTACAGCTGACAACTTTACATTACAATTCCCCATTCCGACCCCCCGCCTCACACACACAACTATCCCCCCCCCCCCCCACACACACACACACACACTTCCCCATTGTCTGACTTGTGCATGCGGCCACCAGTACTATTTACAGCACAAACAGGAATAAGTTACCTTAATTAAAGTCATAAAGACTCATCTGGACCTATGTCTGTCTGTCTGTCTCTGTCTGTCTCTCTCTCTCTAACACGTCAGCTGCCGTGCCTAGCTAGCAGGCAAATGAAATGAAAAGTCTGCGCGCCTTATCTTGCATTCTTGTAAGAAAAATCATTAAATTCTCTATCTTTCACTCCTCAAAGACAGTGTTAACCTCCCACCATTAAAAAGTAATGAATAAAAAAAATAACAAATTAGGAGTAATGACTTACAATTTAATGATCATTGTTTGTGCGTCTAGTCGCAACCCGATTTTGTTCCAGTATCCACCAAAACAGTCATTTGCAAATTGCTATTTTGTCATTACTGCGAAATTATCAGTCAAGCACCCGGCAACACGCAGCGCCATAAGTGACTACAAATCTTACGTATATCTCGGTGCTTTGCACAGCCCTCAAAAGACAAACTTATCTAACTCCAGCGTTACGTGCCGCAATACCCACTGCACCCATATGCTATTGAAGAGGTGGTCCAGCGTTACGTGCCGCAATACCCACTGCACCCATATGCTATTGAAGGGGTGGAAAGCCCCTAAGATGTTAACACTGAGTTACTACTTGGATATATAATCCAGAGATAAGAAAGGTATCTTAAATTGCAAACTCAGTTCCTCCTGACTGCAAGAAACAGAGCAAAATCTATGGAAATAAAGCTAATTTGACAAGAGGCATGGTTTTTCATGAGCCACTGCGGCTGCAGGGTTTTGTGAGAATCTATGCCTCTTGCAGATGGAGCAGGTGTTTAACTGATTTGTCTTGGTGCGGCGCTGCACAGTAACGGCTCGCTTTTCCGCGGAGCAACGGACAGGTGTATAGAAAAGAGAAGAGAAATTGATTTCTACTTGTGTTTAAAATAAAATTGTGTCAAGAATGTTATCGCAAATCTTTTCACTTTTTTGTTGATGAAATCAACTCCAAAGGGTTTTTCGAAACTCACTTGTTTGTACTGGTATGTACTCCTTTGTCCGTTTTCTTGGTTAACTCATTCAGCCCCGACACACCTCAGCAAGACATGGATCGAGCATGATAGTTCAATGGTGGTGCTAGCTGGCACCACCCGAACTATCATGCTCGATCTGTCTCTGGCCGAATTGTAATACAATCCTTCAGAGGGCAACTTCAAAATTTGGGGATTTCGGTCTTTTGTGCAGAATGTGTTGAGAGTACATATATTTGTGTTGGTCTGTACTTTGGGACTGTAAAGTTCTAGGCCTTAAACTTCCAATCTCAAAGACTAACGCAAAAATTAGAAACTGAATTCCGCTTTGTCGTCGACAGTGTGGCTGTCGGTAGTGGTTTTTGTCGCGACGATTCCTGCAGGAATCATCGCGACAAAAACCGCTGCTGACAGCCAAAGGGTTAACTTCAAATTTGACATTACATTAAAATTTTGCAACACCAGTGGAAAACGTATAGTGTTATTTATTAAAAAATAAAAATAAAAGTACAGCAAAATAAACAAATAGCATTTCCTTAATTGGAGCAAACACAGCAATCTAATGTCCCGATTTGTAAATATGGACATTACGGGCCTTGAGCTGCAAGGTCCAAAATCACAGACCAACACACATGTAATTTCTCATCAGACTCAATTGCAGTTTTATCAGAAGTCAAAATTTAATGCGGGAGATGATAGGAAATCCTTAAGCCGGAAGGTATGCTTTTATTTCCCGACTTCGAATAGTCTCTTATGACAGTGAGTAGAAATGGGAAGTCCCAGGTATTTTTCTCAGGTATCAGCTGATTAGGAGGAAGGAATTTTAGCGTGACTCATGGTCGCTTATTATGTGTAGTGCGTACTACTGAAGGCGCACAATGTGACAACGTATCGTGAAAATGTACTCTCACATTGTATATTCACCAACACAAGTGTCCCCAGTGTAATGAATTTACAGTATTTTGAAGCTTTGAACACACGTGAAAAAAAACAAAACATTGTTGATCACATAATAATAAACATAGTTTTAATAATGTTCTTATCGAATCATATTGAATTTGTATATGGGCATTTGTTTTGCCAATATAAACCTTTAAAAAAAAACCGCGTTATTTCTGCGGTTGCCTTATTGACACGGCTGTTTATTGTTAAAAAAAAAACTAACTATTTACGTGCTCGTTTGTGATTTTGGACCTTACGGCCTGCGGCCGTAAGATTCAAAATCACAGGCCAGCACACGATTATGGCCTGCACGCGGCCAATTTGTAAAGAATGCAGGTGACAAGATTCACGGAGGTACCGTGTTAGTCGGATTTGTTGGTTCGGTTCGCGTGACGAACAACAGGTAATTATTCAAGGTGTCTTTTTAACTGTCGGATGTGAACGAGTTGAAGGAAGTCGCACCTGCTTCAGAAATTGTTTTGTGTTGAGGTTCATTTTTTTCTGGTCTTTTCTCACACCTGCTGTATAAATTGTTTTACGCTGAAGTTCATTTTTCGCCCGTCTTTTCTCACCTGCTTGCAAACTTGTGCATTCCCACGTCCTGAGTGCCGCCCCCCCCCCCCCTCTCCCTCTCTCTCCCCCGGTTCCTGCGCCGGAGCGAGCTTTCATTGAGGAGTTTCTCTCAAGTACAAGCGGAAGGCACTAGAATCACGGCAAAATTCAGCCAAAGATCGCTTCTCTCGCTTCCTGTTGACACTCAGGCTCACTCTGAACTTGTCCGTAGGCTACCCTCAAGCACTAATCATCTGCAAGAAACATAGATCCTCGTGTGTCAGTCCTCACAGGATGCATTGGGTTCAATTATGTAGATCTGTACCTCATTCTGGTCTTCAATGAAGATCCAGTTTTCCTTCGGGATTTGAGACGACACTACTCGTTTGCAAGAAGCATAGATCCTCATGAGCTTCTAAAGGATGAAGGGGCACAAGAGGATCTTTGCCTTTTGCCGATCTTCAATGAAAAATCATATTCCTCATTGAGTTGCCGGAAGCGTACGGCTTCCATTCAACGGCCAGTTCCCCCGGGGTTTTGTTCCCTCCCCCCCCCCCCCCAAAGACGCCTGGCCTCTCCCTCACGCAGAGCACACACCCCGACCCTGACCCTGACAGGCTGAACGTGAGGATCGAACCTGTTACCCTTTGCAGGGTCAGTTTGCATCGCCCTCCTAGCCCTGACCCCTCTTGCGTGTGAATGGAGAGAAAACTCCCAAAACGGACCAAGAACTCTGCAAGAGGAAATGATCCTCATGAGCCCCCGCAGTTGTATTTTCATATTTGTATCGAGGATTTGTGGGTGGAGGGTGTTATTGTGTCTACAAAGTAAAATGAAAAGGCCCAGTTGGGATCTTTGCTGATTTCAAGTGCAGTTTTTGCGTCCTATTTCAGTGCAGTATGTAAACACTTTAATGTAAGTTGGGTAAACTGAGAAGATTTTGCAATAAGGAAACAATACGTAACGTAAAATTATCCAGTGCTCTCTCTCTCTCTCTCTCTCTCTCTCTCTCTCTCTCTCTCTCTCTCTCTCTCTCTCTCTCTAAGAACAGAGGAAACTTGTCCTTAAAGTAATGACTGAAAAGCTCGGTCTTTGCTCAAAACACTATCAGAACCACTTATCAAAACCACCCGTATCGTAAAGTCCAGTCCACCAAGGGCTGAGATGGTGGACCACACGAAAGAACTGTAATCCAACATCCAACTAAGCCAACAACCTCCCCCCCAAAAAAAAAAAAAAAAAAAATATATATATATAATATATTATATATATATATATATATAATATATATATATATATATTATATATATATATATATATATATATATATATAATAAATAATATAAATATATATATATATATATATATATATATATATACATATATAATAATAATAATAATAATAATAATAATAAAAAAGATAAAAATATAATTAAAAAACAACATTGACACCAGTGACATCCCAGATCACCTCCTTAAGCAGGAGGCATAGATTTTTTAAAAGCCTCAGGCTGCAGCAGCATATGAAAATCTATGCCTTATTGTGCCCGAGGTACGAAATACCCACATTTTGGAGTTATCCTCTGAGGACTGCATTACAATTCAGGAGACAGATCGACCATGATAGTTCAAGGGTGGTGGCAGAATAGCTTGGCGCCTATAACTATTCTGCCACCACCCTTGAAATAATTATGAATAGTCGAGCCATATTTTGCTGTGGTGTGTCGCGGGCAGATTGAGTTAAGAGAAAGCCTGGGTCCAGATATCACATATTATGCATAGAGTGAGCGTATGAAACCTGTACCTCTTGCTGGAAATGCGGCCTTCTTGTACATTATAGGAAAAATACACTGTACAGGCTTGTAAGAAAATCCGCGCCTGTTGCTGGCGAAAGCGGACGTCGTTTACATCCTAAAACCAGAAGAAACTTTGTGCTCTCCATCTCTAGGACAGTAAAAGAAGATTAGCACACTCCCGCTGGATCACCCGCCGTGACGCACCGCTATCATGGCCCTGTCAATTCGGATGTGCACTCGCGGACAGGAGTCAAACTTTGCGGAGGCACTTTGATCCTCCAACGATTGTCCATCTGTCAACAAGCATTGTCTTCCTAACAGCGGCTCAGTCGGCCCCAACCATCAGCAAGAGACATAGATTCTCATGCTCTGCATCGCAGGGGCTCGGGAAAATCTATGCCTCTTGCTGTATCTGTTACTGCCTCAAGGTGTGTCTCTATTCTCAGAGTAATCGTGCTGAGCATAAAACTGTGCGTAAGCAGCATTGTCTTTCTACAAATCCCTGTCTAGCCATTTCATGTAGATAGGACCTCTCGTAGACAAGACTGTTGGATGAACCATGACAAAGCACAAGTTCTCCGACGGCTTAGGTTGATAAATGCTGAAATGTGTGGTCGTCGCTTTGTCTCTATCAATGAACGGATTGTTGGGGGATTCGAAGTAAAGACTTTGACGCGTTGACAAAAACTGAAGTCTGCCATGCTGTTCGCGCATCTGAAGACTGTTTGCGCATCTGTGTAATCATACAAACTCGTAGAAATTGCTGACAAACAATGCATCCAGACTCACCTTGTAAGGATTATCATCCAAACCTCGCTTGTTAATGATGTATAATCATTACGTGACTGTGTACAAAATTCGCTGATCCTATCAAATACCGCAATCACGTCACCATTCTTGGGTGTCATGTTTTGGTGACGTAGTTGACATGATGGGAGAGAATTAGGAGGGCTTGGCTCCGTGCTCTGCGGGGAGTTTAGCAAGCGAGCGATAAACTGTCCATTGTCTGTCCATCGTCTGTCCATTGTCTCCAGTACGTGACCGCTCGTGGCTTGAGCCAGGTACAGCAAACAAGACAACTGGGCAACAAGCATCACTTGCACGAGCGACCTTAGTTCTGCGCAAGCCACTAAGCAAAGCACTCTGCTTTAGTGCCACAACACTAATCCCGCTATAGCGGAGCACCTTGCTTAGTGGCTTGCACAGGACTAATCTCACGCATGCAACTGGCACTGAACAGGCTCCCAGGGCTGAAGATGTCTGCACTTGGACGGCCGGCGCACACATTCAGCTGTTTGCAGGCCAATTGCGGCAGCGACGTGTCGGTCCGAGGATCTTTCACTTACTGGGGATGCATGCAATCCTCCCACACTTACCAGAGAGAGAGAGAGAGAGAGAGGGGAGGCTAGAAAACGAGAGGGGGGGGGGGTGGACTGGCCTGGCTCTCTCTCTCTCTGTCTCTCTTTCTCTCTGTCTGTCTGTCTCTCTCTCTCTCTCTCTCTCTCTCTCTCTCTCTCTCTCTCTCTCTCTCTCTCTCTTTCTCTCCTCTGTCTCTCTCTCATCGATGGCGTATTGCACAACGTGTACCGGTTTTACAAAATGATAATCATATTCACATAAAAGTCTCGGCGGTTGGCCTGCAGCAGAGAGAAGTGTGAGTCATCGGTGTTTATAGGTTACATTTAGCGTTTCAAAATAAAGTGGGCTACATTTTTCAAGGTCTGAAAATGTCAGCTTTTGATGCTCTTATATAATAATACGTCAGGCTAAATTAAATTTTTCTGAGCGAGCGCTTTTAGATTATGTACGGTCGTACTTATGCTATAGAATATAATCTCTTTTATCCCAGATGATCATCTCAAATATCAATTTTTGTTTTCTGGTGATGTAAATGAGGACGTTGCCTGCTTTCAAGAGGCATAAATTCTCATGAGCCCCTGCGTACGCAGCGGCTAATGAGAATTTAAGCCTCTTGCCAATACTGACTGAATAACCGAATTTCAAGCGCCTCTTGGCAGCTTCAATGCGCTTTGTAGACTTTTCATTTTGACGTCGTCAGTCGATAATACAGGTATCGTGTGATATCTATAGAATGCTCTATTGTGGGTTTGTACACGTCGCTTCCTTCACGCTCTAACCATGTAATTAGTTTTTGCTCGCGCTGTCCTGAAATCCTGAAACCGAGGGTGGTTAATTATTATGCCCAGTCGAGCTAAAGCTCGTCGACCAGACATCGGTCGCAGCTGGTCTGCGCGCAAGCCAACCTGCGGCTCGATCACCTTGTTCTCACTGGGTAGTCTTTCATGTCGCACGTTTATTCGTCAGTGTCCCTAGCAGCCGCGCACAAAACAAAACACAGTCCAGTTCCTTGTAGACTGGATTTCTGAGTCACACGGCTATGAAGCAAAGGCGTAATACTGCCACTGAGCAATGGCAAGTGACACAGATCCGCAGGAGACCCCGCTATCGCTGGGGCTCATGAAGCTCAATACCACTTGAAATTGGGGTAGGCATTCGTCAGTTCAAGTTCAAGACTCCTGGCAAAATCTGGGTAGAACGTTTCTGCTAAACTGTCGAGTCACAACGAAGTGCAAACACACCGACACTTCAAAAGGTCCCTGTGGTCTCAAAGACTTTCTGGTGATCACTTCTAAGCCTAAGTCCGTTCGCTGAAGAGAGAGAGAGAGAGAGAGAGAGAGAGAGAGAGAGAGAGAGAGAGAGAGAGAGAGAGAGAGAGAGAGAGAGAGAGAGAGAGAGAGAGAGAGAGATGGTGATCAACACCTTGGTGGTAAGACATAACGGTTTGCTCGGTAGCCTTTTTTGTCACGGTTAAAACAATAGCAATCGTGATGAATCTGCCTTTAAAAAAAGAAAGAAAAAAGTACACGAATGTAGAAGTAACTTTCTTTCTTCAAGTCCAGCAAGAGTCAGAGAAACATCATGAGTCCCTGCAATCTGCAGGCATACATGAGGATCTGTGCCTTTCGCACGTGTCCAGAAGACTCCGAGCAACGTGGCCGTGAACTTCCACAGTAGCAAAACGTATTCGGGCCCGCGAGGGCCGCTTTGGGCCCGCGCAAAACAGTGCGCTGGTCCACTGCGTCCGTCGTGGGCCCGAGGACCTTTGCTTACTGAGTTGGTGACGTGATTCCATGGCGTGATGTAAGAGGGACCTTTCAAGGCTTTGTGGAGATCGACATGTCAAAAACCGACGGTTGATGGAGAAGAGGGAAGCCTCAACTGGCGCGATACTCCTGTGTTGGTCACACTGAGTGTTGTTCTCTAAAAAAAAAAAAAGCACCGCACACTTACACCTCTAACCCCCTATATAAGCATTAACCCAGTAGAATTTGAATAGTATATTCCAATCCGCCATGGGATGGCGTACTTGCCTGCCCGGCTAAAAACCCTATCGAAAAACCAACTAACCCAAATTCCACAGACACATCAGCATTCAGCTTCGAGTTAGCTGGCTTGAATTTACAGAAGACAAATGCTCGAAAAGTCGTAAAAACGACACAAATCTGCATGACCGCTCCTTACCTCGGGGACAGTGGGGGGAGGGGGGGTGGTGGTGGAAAGAGAGATAGTAGGGGGATGGGGAAGGGGGGGGGGGGAGGCAGGGGAGGGGAGGAAGGGGAATGCAGGGAAGTGCGAAATTCTGTCCTGACGAGTTGAGCTTTTAGGACAGAAAGCTAGCTTAAGCTCCGGATCTTGTTTCGCTTACAAAGTCGAACTGCGGGAGATGGATCAACCCTGAGAGGTCAAGAGTAGTGCTTAAGCACTTGACGCCTTACGAAGCTGTTCAAACATTACCCTTGACCTGTCACGATCGATCCATCTACCGCACGTAAGTGTAAAAACAGAATAATTAATTTCAGTTTCTTTAATGAGCTATTTGGCTGTGGGGACGATTGGTGTTGAAAGTATGTTGGCTCTGGTGACGGAAGATGCTAAAAGTAAATGCATTTATTGTGATACTGTTTCTTGTCAACTGTAATTCCCTTGTAATTCAACGCGGCCGAATAAAGACAATAATTTTTATTGCGCGACATTCATGGATAGTTGTTACAACCAGCTTGACAACCAAAACGGCCGTCTAACAAATCCCTGCACGACCCCCCCAGCATGATGTAATTGGGACACGCATGCTGTGCGAGCAAGAAGCATAGATGCTCATGAGCCCCTGCGACTGCAGGGGCTCATGAGAATCTTTTTGCTGTTGGCCAGTGCTGGGACGGGTTAAATTATCCGTTGCATAGTTTCTTGCACTGGTATTGCATTCCATTGTCCTGACATCAAGAAGGGCAAGGGGCAAGAATGACAGGTTTCTGTTACACAAGGACCGAAGCAACAGAGTTGTGGTGCGCGTGAATTGACCCGTGTTTCTGTCTTACTTACTCTGACAAAACTATCGACTAAAGAGAGAAGGGGATCATTTTCCATTAATAACTTCAGTGTATGATATAAAACTGATCTAAGAGTGTATTATTTGAAGCCTGCCCCGCTATCAGTCAGCAACCGATTACTCAGTTTCAAATCCAATCCGGTCAACATTACTACGACTTGCCAGCATTAAACCTGCAGGATCAGCCTGTCTCAAAATATTGTTGCCGTTACCTGCCCTGCCCGGCCTTTTTTTGGCCCGAAGCGGCACTGGGATAATCCCAGATATGTGTGCGATGTGTGTGCTGATTTGCGATTTTGGACCTTTACGGCCTTGGGCGGTAAGATTCAAAATCACATAGTACCAACGCACATTTAATAAGGAATAGCCTGTTATAAAATGTGTTTTGCAGTTACCTTTCTGGTACCGCCCTTTTAGACCCGAAATAATGGGATTAAACCATAAGCGGTAAACAGATTTGTGTCAGCATTTTGCGACAAGCTGGCGACTGACCTAAAATGTGCTGTACCGGTCACTGGAGGCTTGGCGGGCCGCAAAATGCAGGCAACAGCACCCACAGCTGACCTCTGTGTGCTGGTCTGTGACTTTGGAACTTAACCCCTTCACTGCCAGCGGGAGTGGACGCAGATTGTGTTTCAAGTCTAAATCTGCGTTAACTCATTCTACCCCAGACACGCCACAGCAAGATAATCATCGACCATGATAGTTCAAGGGTGATGCCAGAATAGCTTGGCGCCTATGGGCGCCAAGCTATTCTGGCATCACCCTTGAACTATCATGGTCGATCTGTGTCCTGCACTATAGTGCAGTCTTCAGAGGACAACGGCAAAATTTAGGCATTTCGGTGTTGGGGTAGAATGAGTTAACGGCTAAGAGTCCCAGCCGGCCCAGGAGCATTGATCAATTAAATTCAAAGTCAGTGTGGCGTCAGCAAGAGACATAGATTCTCATGAGCCCCCGCATCTGCGGGGGCTCATGAGGATCTATGCCTCTTGCACGTGGGTGGTGTTCACGCTTTCTCGACAGCTAACTACGATAACTGCGGCTAAAATTCAAAGCTGACACTAAAACCATGACAGGCCTCTCCGCCCCCGCCATGTCAGTGCCCCGCTAGGGTCTACGCGCCGCATAATCCGCGTTCACTGTTCGAGCCGCCGCTGTGCTGTATTTTCCGTCTCACTGAACACCTTACTGTAAAAAGCCCTTTCACTCTGGAAGAGGCATAGATCCTCATGAACAGCTCTGAGCTCAAGGGGCTCAGTCATGAATAGTTTTAGCCTCTTGCACTGATTACGATCAGCACAATGTAGTGAAATAAGTAGTCCTCCACAGAGTTCTTTGGATAGTCGGTCCACAGACGTGGGATGTTAAAGTACATGCACATGATTTTGTGCACTGGCCAGTGATTTTGGACCTTACGCGGGGAGCCGTAAGGTCCAAAATCACAGACCAGCACACAAATCGGATTTCTCGTCTTGTGTCACTCGCCGTAGGCTGACACTTTCACTAGATTAGAGTGCGGGGTATTTGCTTTTCCGGGTACTACACCTTGAGGGGCCCATCCTTCTGTGCCTCAATTTGTGTTGGAATGAACATTATGGGAATATGTATACGTGTAATCTATCATTCAAGGTCCAGTGCACAAATATATAAGGCAACTAGGCAAGAAGAATAGATCTTCATGAGTCCCCGCAATTGCGGGGGCTTATGAGGATCTATGCTTCATGCATTTGGGTGGTGTTCACGTCATTTTTTTCTCGGGCAGTTCAAGTAGCGTAGCTCTTCAGTCATGAGCCCCCGTGGCAAGCGCGAGGACTGATCTATGCATCTTGCAAAGAAATGAAGCTTGCTGTGAGAGTGTAATATCATTCGCAAATTGGCACAAATACCTGTCCAGGACATGCGCACTGGCGTTCCGGTTGCTAACTCAGTAAGGGGCTCTGTGAGTGTGTGAGAGAGAGAGAGAGAGAGAGAGAGAGAGAGAGAGAGAGAGAGAGAGAGAGAGAGAGAGAGAGAGAGAGAGAGAGAGAGAGAGAGAGAGAGAGAGAGAGATCACGTTCAGTGGCCGCTTAGAACACATACAAAGGTATGGCCAATATTGGACGCACGCAATATCTAAATCCCACTTGACTGTTAAAATTCCAATCTAATCGGAGTAAATTCTTCCTTGTCACCTCTACTAAGTGGAACGTACCTCCCTAGATTTCTCCTGACTGAACCTAACACGATCCGAGTCGAACTGTTAAAGCGAAACCCTGTTGCAAGAGGTAAGGAGGTCTTCATCGGGTCCTCGCACAGATTGCCAATGTCAACTGAGCAGCTGAACGAAAAGCGTCGAGCACTTGATTTACGTCTGTGTTAAATTTCTAAACTGACTCAGCTTGAGGAGACAATCGGATTTTCAATGACTTTCGAGCTGGTCTGTGATTTTGGACCTTATGGCTGCAAGCCGTAAGGTTGTACAAAATTTTTTCTCCCCTCGGTTGGAATTCAGATTACCTGCTGAAATTATCGCTGTGAGCGGTCAGGGGTAATTCTACACTTGGGCTGCTGACACGTTTAGCTACTTAATCCAAGATCATTCAATGACCGAATTGACCCATCAGCAAGAGGCATTGATCCTCATGAGCCCCAGCAATTTGCGGGGGCTTATGATGATCTATGCCTCTTGTCGACCCCAATCTACGTGCCGTTTCTTCAGTCGTTGATGGGTCATCAGGTGTGAAGTTTAGCACACGATCGTCCTCAAAACTGAATACTCCACTGGTCATTCAGACTCTATGACTGAATCACGGTGACACTACATGTAATTATACTGCAGACTGTCTGGACAACAACTGAGAGGTGAAATTTCCTCCTGATGAGACCCCATGGCGTGAAACTTTGGGATTTGTTTGACATTTACTTGTGGAGGGTGTGTGAGGGGAGGGACAGGTTGGGAGGATAAGGAGTGGACTTGCCAGCAGACCCCTTGAGCGCTCTACTTACACAAATGTCGAACCATTTAGATGGGCAATTCGACTATTTAACTCATTCAGCCCGACGCACGTATTTCTCAAATTTTGGAGGCGTCATGTAACGATTGCACCTGTAGCAGGAGATGGATCGACCATGACAGGCGCCAAGCTAATCTGGCACTACCCTTGAATTATCATGGTCGATCCATCTCCTGCTGTTGGGCGTCAGGGCTGAATGGGTTAAAAAAAAGAACAAGACAGTGCACCGAGAAAAGTGAGAAGTTAGTAAAAAAAAAAAAAAAAAAAAAAAATCCCTTACACAGCCACAAATTACGTGACAAAGTTACAGACAGCCAAACACATAAAAGGATTATTTGCAACGAAGAGAAAGCGAGTACACCGCTACAAAAGCTACAACCACAGACTACGTGACAAAATGAAAAGGCAGTAAGAAACAAGACAATTTTCCCTTGACACAAAGAGAGGGTGAACTGGGAAATGTGGTAGCAAAACTAAAAGCACTTGACCTTGACTGACAGAGCGGAGAAAAGGACAGGTGCAAGAGGTTGCGTGAAACTGTCGCGGTGTCGCAAAATTCATGTAACGTCTTGCATCCCTGAGTTCATTTTCTCTCCGTTTCAAGGCCGGAAAAAAAGTTTGGCAAACGTGACAAACAGGCACTGAAATGTCATTACAAAAACTGACAAGTGGCTAAATGACCAATCAGCCATACCGTTAGAAAAACTAGGCCGCGACACCATATTGTACGCACGTCCTACGCGTTCTCCATTTCCTGTATCAACTCTGAACGACACAGTTCGCCTGCAAGAGGCATAGATTCTCATGAGGCCCTGCATTTGCAGGGCCTCATGAAAATCTATGCATCTTGTCGGCAATGATCGGTATGCCTCTATCACGTCTTTTTCTCAGAATAAGAAAGTTACTGAGGTTGAAGCTCGCACTGAGTTGACATGCAGCTAGTCAGCTTTACTCTTGGACTCAAGAAAAAGTTGGCTCTACCCGCTCGGGTGCAAAAAAAAAACAAAAAACAACACAGATCTTCATGTGCCCTTGCAAGATCCGTTCATCTTGCTGGCAAAGAGCGGTCCAATAACTATCAAACTGAGTCTATCTTCTTGAGGTCAGGGAGATCAGCCAATTTCAGTTTGCTACAGTTTAAGCCTCTCAACAATCTTCACGAGCTCCTTAGCGGTCACTTGGACAACTCTTGAAGACTTCCGTCAAAATCTCACAGCCACATGATTCTCTCTCTCTCTCTCTCTCTCTCTCTCTCTCTCTCTCTCTCTCTCTCTCTCTCTCTCTCTCTCTCTCTCTCTCCTTGGAGAATACAGTCTCATTTCATTTCTCTCCGGCCGTGACACAAAACCCAGGCTCACGCCACCACTGTCGCATACCCTGATGGCGCCCAGCTAATTTGGCACTACCTTTGAATTATCATGGTCGATCCATTTCCTGTTGTACTGCATCGTGGCTACATGGAGTAATACTCTGGAATATCCACTGGATTGTGTATGTTGGTACCGTGCTGTAACTGAATCCCGGAACTAACGAACTCATGCAATATCTTTATCCAAATTAGCTATATCCAAAATTCAAATAAATATGACAAAAATTACGGACTCTAATCTGGATCAACCGACTTCCTATAAACGGTTGTTTATGTCTTAAACGCGACAGGGCGGTCCGTGGCGCAGTGGTTAAGGCGCCTGCCACCAATGCTAAAGGTGAGAGGTTCGATTAAGGGTTCCAGCGTTGGACTTTTCTCATCTAGTAAGTGTCACCGTTAATTCGGGCGGATCCGCGTCGGGGGGTTCTTTCTCTGGGTACTCCGGTTCTTCCTCCCCCTCCCTCTCCCCTAAGGTACCTGTTTCAGGCCACTTTATTAAATTTTAAATACAAGCGATAAAAATTTCCGAAACCTCACTAGTTGAGCTGACCCTTCGCACCACGTGAATGTCCTGTGTTTGTCTTGTACTGTGTTTGTCTTCAGTGTGTATGTGTGTGTCACGTGAGATTGCGTGTTGGGTTCGGATTGCGGGTTGGCTTTGAGCCGATTCGAAGAATTGGGAAAAGCGCCTATATAATAACCGGTATTATTATTATTCAATTACAATATGCTCGGAGGCCTTAGCCACCCCTTTAAGAAAGTATTTCGCCAAGTTTCAAGCTTGTGTGTACAGAAATATCGGACGGAGACTCTCTTGTTTACGCACATACCGATACGCACGGCGTATACGGCGCTTCGCAATTCAGCAGCGAGGTTAGCGTAACCGTCGACATGGCGTAATTTATCTTGTGCAGTACTTCAATTGTGAGAGGTTTAGGCCTGTCCGCCTTTGACATCATGGACATGCTATTAAATTCGCCCCACCGCGACCCCTTATGTGAACGCAGAACTGCTGAGTCCACTAACTTACTGTCAACTGAAGCGAGGCAGTCCGTAAATGGTATGAGAAACCAGTAGACTACTGACGGAACTTGATCGTAGAACTAGGATTTAGGAAGAAAGACACTATTCGGACATGTGTCTGATTAGCTGACTCAAGAACTGTCATCAAAACACGTCCGTCCGTCGCCGACTGAACTGAGTTAGCTTCCTGTTGGTTAGTTGCATGAGCGAGCTTAGTCCTGAGCCAGCCATTCAGCAACTAGGTCCTCCGTTATAGCGGAGCACTTTTGCTGAGTGGTTGGCGCAGGACTAAGCTTGCTCATGCAACTGACCCCTGGTGATTAGTCAGTCGAGCCACTGAGTTACTGAATGAACATATAAACACACTTCATAGTGAGGCATCAGTAATTGTAGAAAATACTGTCATAAAAAAAACCCCAGAAAACCATGATATATATATTTTTTAAATCAATACGAATGATAGACGGAGCCCAATTACTGGTGCATAGTCTGCCATCAGAAAACTTAAGTGTCAGTGCTAGTCTTTATTTTTGGACATTTCTGCCTAGATATGTAAGATCTACACTCACACATGTATGTGCACAATATTGTAGGAACTTGATCACGTTTTAAAAAAGTGAAACTTACAGATATGACTGAATCAACGTCAGTATTTTTGGAAGTCTGTCGTTTGTGATATTAACCCTGAAACCGACGGCAGACCCTGCCAACCCAACAGAAAATAAAAGGCTACAGAATCCAGACCAAAAAGGTGACTGCAAAACCTGTTTTCAGCGAAACCCCTTGTGATTGATCACCGAGTATAATGAAGACCGTCTTTTAGGTGGCTGTAGACAATCCAAATGATGGTCAATGACTACATGTGACACTTCTTGCCTTTTAAAATTACAGACAAGCGATACTGACACTGACAGATCATTGCACCTCCGGCAGCAAAAATGACCATAATAAGTAAAATGATAGACATGGTGGACAACTTAACCCAATAAGCCCCGTCACGTTGCGACAGGATGTGGATCGATCATGATTGTTCAAGGGTGGTGTCGGAATAGCTTGGCGCTTGAACTTTCATGATCGATCTGTCACCAGAATTGTGACTCGGTCAGCTGTCCTCCAAAAAAAATGATAATGTCATCCCTGGGATGTAAGTAATGCCGAGTTGAATGAAGCCGTTAACTTACCATTTCTGTTCTCAACTTCTCCATGGCCTCGTCTATCGAGTTTCGCTGCTTGCGTTCTGTGCGGGTGTTGCTGCACGAGTCGCCGGCGCTGCGGATGTCGTTGTCGTTAGTCCGGCGTGAGACGTGGGTCTGTGAGTGCCTCTCCCACCGGGTCTTGATGCAGTTAGCCGCTTCCACCCGCGACTTGTAGAACTGGCGACAGGCGTTGGAAAGTTCGATAGATGCCGTGTACTTGTCCGTCACCTCCTGGTCTGGCACTTGCAAATACATGGTGGTATCCATTTCGTGGAAAACGTTAGAAATAAGAGTGTTTTTAACTGAGTTGCAAAGATATTAGGTACTGTCTCAACCTCCTTCAAACGGTATGTCACAGAAATGTACCTTTTAGAATACTGAATATCCAGACCAGGCTTGATGGCTAGTTACCAGAACCGCAATTAAACCGATTTACAAAGTTTAAAACTTTTTTTCGGTCTCAGATTTTGCAGGCACAATATTCCACACAGTTCAGAAAAGAAGCAGTAAAAATTCTCAATGCACAGCTGTCCTGTCTGTAATTCAAGATGAACATGCAACACATGTGTAAAACGTTAGAGACAAAATGTAACGGAGCCAAATCTCATGCGTGCGCTCTCTTGCAGTGCTCAACGTTGAATACACAGCTGAGTTCAATCGCTCTTCACAACACTAGCACGCGCTAAGAGTTGAGCCGCGCTCTGATTGGTCGCAACTGTTTGGGCGAGTCCATTCAAAGAGACGTCCCAATACGCGAAAAGTCATCAGGCCGGCGTCAACCGCAGTGGGCCCACGCACGATAGTGAGCGAGCGCACTACGGCAGACGGCGGCCCGGTGTCCTTGCCTGCACTGGTTTGTGACTGTAGGCGAGTCCATTACGGTGTATGTGGTTTACTATGACCTGAATTCTCCTACGTGCCTGTCATGCCGAGGGAGCCGCGGTGGCTACGCTAGGAAAGGAGTGGTAGGGGCCCGCAGGGACGACGTTGTAACTGTGAATGACTGACTCGAGTTGGAGAGGGGTTGACAAACAAAACCGTAAAGTCAACATCCTTGATGGGCTTGTCATTAATAGAAAAGGTCAGAGTTTTACAGATCAAAACATGTTTCCTTTACTAGGGGCATTAGCAGGCACAGTTTCCGTGCCCGTTTGTTGTTGTGTTTTTGTTGTTGTTGTTGTTGTTGTGGTGGTGGTGGTGGTGGTGTGCGTGCGTGTGTGTGTGTGTGTGTGTGTGTGTGTGTGTGTGTGTGTGTGTGTGTGTGTGTGTGTGTGTGTTTTAAACGTTCAGTTTTACTACTGAAGAATAACTGCACCCGTCGAATGTATGTAACGTTGCAGTCTATATTCTAATAATTGTAAGCCACACAGCATTCAATACTAAAAGCCGAGCTTGCCGAATAGAAAAACCTGGGGTCAGTTGCATGAGTAAGTTTAGTCCTTAGTCCAGCTATAGCGGCGCACCTTGCTTAGTGGCTGGCGCCCCTCCTGGGCGCGTGCCGCCATCGGAGGTGCAGCTCAGCCCCGAAAGCGCCCGGTGGCTGCATGCGACAAGACTGTCCTCGGAAGTCCAGCCGCTGCCGCATGAGTTCAGTCAGGCGATCCCGGCTGAGGCAGCTGCATGGCCGGTTTCACTTTCGGATAATTATAGTGAAATAAAAATAGAAACCGAAAAGATTTACTAATCTGCCGGGCTGGTTTCCTTGAACTGGGCAGCAGAATCTCTTCTCTTCTCTTCTCTTTCAGAAAGTGCGGCTTCAAGACTTGTAAATGCATTTATTAAGTCCAGGCTCGATTACCTGCAATTCCGACTGGTAGGTTTACCGGCAGACCAGATTTCACGCTTGCAGATGATTCAGAACTGGGCAATGCGGCGCGTCTCATCTTGCAGAAACGAAGCAGATGCACTGGCTGCCCGTGAAATTCCGCTGCCACTGAGTACAAAATTGCAAGTTTCGCCTATCGGCATTTTGACGGATCTCTCCCGCCGTACCTTTCTGCCAAGCTGTTGTTTATCAGCCACCACGCACCCTCCGTTCCTCCAGTGAAAAACGTGAAACTCCCGAAGCTTAACATGAAAACTGTCGGGGAGCGTTCTTTCACGTGACCTTTTTAGCCCCAAGTGCCGGTGTGAAACTCGCTGCCAATTGAAATGCGGAATCTACCCACCGTCATTGTCACAGTTCAAAGCTCACTTAAAGACTTTTCTTTTCTGTCGGGCGATTAAACAGTTAGCTAACCTTTAGCTAACTGTTGACTGCCTTTAATTCTCAGTGATTCTGGGGGTGAAGTGGACAGGGATGGGATGGGTTAAAGTAGTGTATAATTGTGCGTGTGTCTGAGCCGAGAGAGAGAGAGAGAGAGAGAGAGTGCTGTTGTGCATGCGCAGTGACTGAGTCCAGTGTTTTCCTGGAGAACAGCGCTATACAAGAACTATTTTTTATTACTGTTATTATTATTACTAATAACTGCCAATAGGCCTGTATAGGCCATCTCCCCACCCCCACCGCCTTCCCTTCCTTCCCCTTTTCGCCGGCCAAAAGCTAAAGCTAGCAAATTCAGTGTCCCCGCCATTAACAAAAATTATTTTAATTCCCTGATCACTTTTAGTAGAGTGGGACATTAATTAAGCCCCACTGAAGAAAAGGAAAAAGAAACCGATTCTTTAGCAGCCCCGACGTGTTTCATACAAATCACCTTTACTGAGTAAATCGCTTTCGTACTTACAGAAAATACCGGCCCGGCGCTTCCCCATCCACCTGCCCACCCCTTCTCGTTGCGTGAGTACAGCTTAGCCTAATACGTATATTACATCATACTTCCGTTCCATTAACGCTGCCTGCCACGTTCATATAAGTTTGTATCATATTGCCAAACTCTATGTCGGTATCTTGGGTTTTGGCTTGAAGTGGAGCCTGAGTTTGCAGCGGACAAGGCGGTGGTCAGTGTGGCACTCTGCGCTGGGCATCACTCTGGTGAGGAGGACGTCACTGCGGTCCCTCTGACGCACTAGGACATAGTCGATAAGGTGCCAGTGTTTGGAGCGAGGATACATCCAGGTGGTCTTTAGACTGTCCTTTTGCTGAAAAGTAGTGTTGGTGATGACCAGTTGCTGCTCCGCACAGAACTCCAACAGTAGGCGGCCATTGTCATTGCAGTTCCCCACGCCATGCTTGCCGAGGACTCCTTTCCAGGCTTCAGAGTCCTGGCCCACTCTGGCGTTGAAGTCGCCAAGGATGATGACTTTGTCGTCTGCAGGGGTACTCTGTAGGAGGCTGCGCAGGTCAGTGTAAAACTTGTCCTTTTCAGCAGGCTCTGCCAGGAGGGTTGGGGAGTACACACTGAAAAGGGTGACGTGCTGCTGGTGTCTCAGTGGGAGGCGCATGGACATGATGCGGTCTGAGTGGCCCGTTGGTAGGTTTTCCAGCTTAGTCGCAATGGATGTCTTGACCATGAAACCCACGCCTGAAAGCCGTCTTTCTGATGCAGGCCTGCCTGACCAGTAGAGGGTGTACCCAGCACCAAGTTCTTGGAGGCTGCCTTCGTCCGGAAGGCGTACTTCGCTGAGCGCGGCGATGTCGATGTTTAACCTCCGCAATTCATGGGCAATGAGGGCGGAGCGACGTTCAGGGCGTCCGCTGTCTGCTTTGTCGAGCATGGTTCGGACGTTCCAGCATGCTACGTTGAGCCCCCCAAGAAAAAGCTTGACGTTGCCATCCTTCAGCGTGACGATGTGAAAGCTGCCTTTCAGACAGATTTACAGCGCAGGCTCAAAGACACAGCGGACCCAGTAGACTCCTCCCCTGAAACACTTTGGGAACAACTGAAAACTGCTATTGCAAAATCCTCTGCAGAAGTCTTGGGTTTCGCCAGAAAGAAGAACAAAGACTGGTTTGACGAAAACGATGTAGAGATCCAGGAACACCTAGCAAAAAAAAAGAGCCGCCCATCAGGCCCACCTAGCCCAGCCTTCCTGTCCTGTGAAGAAGTCTGCCTTCCGCCTCGTCTGCAGCAGTCTCCAGCGCAAGCTCAGAGATCTCCAGAATGAGTGGTGGACCAGACTTGCACAGAGGACCCAGCTTTGTGCTGACAATGGTGACTACAGGGGCTTCTACGAAGCACTGAAAGCAGTGTATGGTCCCAGGCACCTGGTACAAAGTCCCCTGCGAAGCGCGAATGGCCAGGCACTCCTCACAGATAATACCTCCATCTTGAACCGCTGGTCGGAATACTTTCAGAGCCTCTTCAGCGCTGAGCGCACTGTTCAAGAAGCAGTCGTCCTACAAATCCCACACCTCCCAGTAAAGGTTGAATTGGACGAACCGCCCACCGCTGAAGAGACCCTCACAGCCATCCACCAGCTCAAGAGTGGCAAAGCAGCAGGCATTGATGGAATACCGCCAGAGATCTGGAAACATGGAGGCACAGCACTGCACAACAAGCTCCATGACCTCTTTCTCTGCTGCTGGGAGGAAGGAACACTACCAAAAGATCTCCGTGATGCAGTCGTTATCACCCTGTACAAGAACAAAGGCGAGAAGTCTGACTGTTCCAACTATCGGGGAATTACCCTGCTGTCCATTGCTGGGAAAATCCTTGCAAGGCTGCTCCTGAACCGGCTGGTACCTGCCATCGCTGAAGACCAACTCCCAGAGGGCCAGTGTGGCTTCAGAGCAAACAGGAGCACCACCGATATGGTCTTTGTGCTGAGACAGCTACAGGAGAAGTGCCGCGAGCAGAACAAAGGGCTGTACGTAACATTTGTCGACCTAACAAAAGCGTTCGACACTGTAAGCAGGCAAGGCATGTGGCAGATCCTGGAGCGACTTGGCTGTCCCCCAAAGTTCCTCAACATGATTGTCCAGCTACACGAGGACCAGCAAGGCCAGGTCAGACTCAACAATGACCTCTCAGAACCATTCCCTATTCTCAACGGCGTAAAGCAGGGCTGCGTGCTGGCACCGACCCTCTTCACCATCTTTTTTAGCATGATGTTGAAGCAGGCCACAGTGGACCTCGATGATGACGATGCAGTGTACATCAGGTATCGTCTCGATGGCAGCCTGTTCAACCTCAGACGTCTGCAGGCCCACATGAAAACCCTAGACCAACTGATTCGTGAGCTACTTTTTGCTGATGATGCTGCCCTCGTTGCACACACAGAGAGAGCCCTGCAGCACATCACGTCTTGCTTCGCAGATGCTGCCCAGCTCTTTGGACTCGAGGTCAGTCTGAAAAAGACAGAGGTCCTCCATCAGCCGGCACCCAAGACAGTGTATCGCCCTCCTCACATCACCATTGGCGAGTCTGAACTAAAGTCAGTGCACCAGTTTACTTACCTTGGCTGCATTATCACGTCGGACGCCAAGCTGGACAAGGAGCTTGACAGCAGGCTGGCAAAAGCGAACAGCGCTTTCGGGCGACTTTTCAAGCGGGTGTGGCACAATCAACAGCTGAAAACAGGCACCAAGATCAGCGTGTACAGAGCTGTGGTCCTCACCACCCTGCTGTATGGTTCCGAGTCCTGGGCCCTCTACCGCAGCCAACTACGACTCCTCGAACGCTTCCACCAGCGCTGCCTGCGTACCATCCTGGGCATTCACTGGAGTGACTATGTCACCAACGTCGAGGTCCTTGAACAGGCTGAAACTGTGAGCATCGAGGCTTTGCTGCTGCGGACACAGCTCCGCTGGGCGGGGCATGTCTCCCGGATGGAGGATCATCGCCTACCAAAGATCACCCTGTTCGGCGAGCTTGCTACTGGACACCGTGACAGAGGGGCACCAAAGAAGAGATACAAAGACTGTCTCAAGAAGTCACTTAGTGCCTGCCAAATCGACCACCACCAGTGGTCTTCGCTTGCTGCGGACCGTGACACCTGGCGCTCCACCATTTACAAGGCAGCTGTCTCCTTTGAGGACTCTCACAGAGCTAGCCTTAAGGACAAGCGGCTCAGGAGAAAAAACAGAGATGCCGCAGATCAGAACCCTGGCCATACCTTCCCCTGCAGCCACTGCGGTCGAACCTGCCTGTCTCGGATTGGCCTCCGCAGCCACGAACAAGCCTGCAGACGTCGTGGGCAACTCCTATAAAATCTTCGTTCGCGAAGTCAAGCCAAGAGATGTCGGTATGCTCTGTAATCCGATTTCAACCTTTGAAATGTGTGTTCAGTCATTTAACCCATAAAGCCCTGAAAGACTACGACAGGATGTGGATCGACCTAGAGACGCGCCAAGCTATCCTGACACCAACCTTGAAATATCATGGTCGATCTGTCTCCAGAACTGTGATATAGACCTCAGAGGATATCTAGAAAAAAAATTATAATTTCGTCCTCAAGGAGTTAATTTAACAAATAGGATATGTAACACACAACTGTGACTGTTCCCAGCAAGCGCTGGACGGCAAAGCAGGCAAACTAAGGGTTGAATACAGTAATTTAGTAATTTAATGGTGCCGCTGGTCTGTGATTTTGGACCTTACGGCCTAGAGCCCTTAGGGCTCTAGGCCGTAAGGTTCAAAATCACAGACCAGCGCACAACTATGTTTACCTCTGATCCTCGGGGCATCAAAGTTGAAACACATTTGTAAGTTTTATACAAGAAACTCAGTCAGTTATCCTCATTACACCACTGTTGCGTCAAAGTTTACTTCTCAGCCGATACAAGATGATTTAAAATTTGTGACAAGAAATTATGTTTACCAATAACTGATCTCGAGGAGGTATTCACGTTGGCGTATGTTTACAAGCCGAGATGACATAAAATTTATACAAGAAAGTAATCCTCGTTAGATCAGCCTTCGTTATATTTCTGTTGCGAACAAGTTGCTAGAGTTTACAAGTCGATCACGCGACGAAATAATTATATGTACACAAGATGTACACGCGTATATACTTCACTGTGGATACTAACATAAAAACAGTGGCGTATTAACCGGGACGGCTGCGAGGTGGGGCGGGGAGTGAGGGGGCTTCTCTCACCCTCCCCCCCCCACCCCTCTCCAATGAAAAGATAGGTGGCTACCCCCCCCCCCACTCCTTCCACCTCCACCACCACCACCACCAACACACACACGCTGACTGACTAAACTTTTTTTGTCCCAACTGACTGCATTTTTACTGTTGTTTTAAATTCCTTTTCTTATACTGATTAGCTTGATGTCCAATAGAGTAAAAGGGAAAAAGGGGCGGAGGTGGGAACACACGCACACACACACACATACACACACATTCACACACACACACACATACACACACATACACACACATACACACACACACACACACACACACACACATACATACATACATACATACATACATACATACATACATACATACATACATGCACACGCGTACTAATTTCAGAGAATAAAATATTTTGGAGACTGAAAAGAGAAAAGTAACATATACATGTCACGCACGCTGCCACCCCCACCCCCATCTGCCCAGCGCAGCGAGTCTAGGGGTGCGGAAGGGCGTACCCTAACATCGTGATGCGTGATTGGCGTTATTTTCTGTTGTGATTCGTGAATGCAATTTTTTTTTCTTCCTCGTGATCCTTGAAAGAAGGGTTCCTCGTGAAACGTGGAAGCCAAATGATATCTTTGTGGTCTACGAAAATTGCCTGGTTATTTCTTGAAACGTTAAGATTTGTTGCCACCTTTAAATTATCCCCACCCCCTTCTGTCGTTTGATTTTTCGGTCCGCCAGCAGAAGTGTCTTCGTGCACATGAACTCCCAGACAGTACCAACAGATAACCTTACAACCAATCCCACTCCCCCCACCCCTTTCACCATTGTTAAAGTTTTCGGCTGTTGAAAAGATGTATCATTGTCTCTTTCCGTCGTATAACGTGACTAAATACTACTTTCGGGGATTCGCGAATCGAACAACTATGATAAATCGTCACATAGATTCTTGATGCATGCTACCACCTTTCACCCTCAAGGATGCTCGAAAGATGACTTCTAATGCAGATATGTGTACTGGCATTGAATTTTAGACCTTACGGCCCGAGATCATATGGTCCAAAATCACATACACACCTGACAATTATTCATATAACGCTGTACGCGAATAATAGTATGCGTAGGCCTAGCTCCAGGACACATCCAGCAACCCAAACGGATGACAAACGAGGCGTGACCGTTCCGGAGGAACGAGCATGGAATGCAGATGACTGGGTAAATGGATTGGGCTTACAGTTACTCTTACGCCATCGTTGACCTGCGGTCGCTGTACCGAAGCCAGTACTGGACACACACAGGCTATGTGGCGTAAGGTCGGACTTTGCCTGAACAACTTTTCTAACGTGCGGTGTTGCAACTCTAACCCTTTGGCTGTTGGCAGCGGTACCGACAGCCAAAGGGTTAATTCCCCCGAAATTCTACCCCGCACCCACTTACTTGCACTACCCCTAGCGGCCACCCCACCACACAAAGACTGATGTGTACCCATGTTTGAAAGAATATTATTCTTCTTTTTTTCAGAGAAAGTAATATACTGTTTCGGAGCATGGAGAGATCGCGATGATTTTAGATATCATCCTAGCGCGATCATTTTTAACCCTTTGGCTGTCGGTAGTGCTTTTTGTCGAGGTGATTCCGGCAAGAATCACATCTACAAAAAAAAGTGCTACCGACAGCCGAAGGGTTAACAATTTAATACTGCATTGCACGTGTAACATGATACCTACTTGGAATATAGTAAAACAAGTAGAAAATTCAAGACGTAGGCATTAATAAAAATGCTGGTATATTCAGTATAAAAATGAAGGAAGCACAAGCCTGACGGTTCGTTTTCATATGCTACATCCGGAAGTGTCTAACAGAGCCGGCATGCTTTAAAAAAAAGGTATACTACCGGCCGGAAAATACATGAGCAGCTAGTGCCAAAAAATGTACAATGTTACCTTTGTGGGAAATAGCATTGGGACAAAACTAACAATGCATGCAATGACGTTTGCCGCGGCTACACAGGAGTAGGTGGAATATCACACACACACACACACACACACACACACACACACACACACACACACACACACACACACACACACACACACACACACACCGCCACACACACACACACACACACACACACACACACACACACACACACACATACGCACACACACACACACACACACACACACACACACACACACACACACACACGGCACTGACGCCGCGGCGCACACACACGCAAATACCAAACACATACACCACACCACACCACGCGCACACACTCACACACACACACACACACACATACACACACACACACACACACACACACACACACACACACACACACACACACACACACACACACACACACTTTTTTGCGCATCGGGGCATTTCTGGCCTAGGTACTGAAGAGCTTGATGATTCGATCCCTGGATTAGTCTGGCAAACAGACAGGGAGGGACCGTGTGCAAACTGCAGCCTCTGCTGTGTCTGAGGAATGTGAAACTGAGGAGAGGCTTGTCCTGCTGAGAACTTTACTTATCTGCAAAGAGGAAGTAATCCTCGTGAGCACCCGCAGGCCTGCGGGGGCCGGCTCAGTCACGAGGATTCATGCATCCTGCCTCAGTGTCTGCCTGCACCCATGAGGGTCTATGCCACTCACGACCCTGTTTTTAATATGTCTTTCGCATAGCAAGATCGAGACTTTGAGAGACTGATAACGGCACACACACACACACACACACACACACACACACACACACACACACACACACACACACACACACACACACACACACACACACACACACCACACACACACACACACACACACACACACACACACCTACTGCAAGCCGCATCTATATTTGCTGTTTCAAGTGCTTTAGGCATAGACTCTCATCAGTATTTTCACTGTGTGCCTCTCCGGCCCTGACATTGCAAGAGACATAAAAACCCGGCCCTCACGAGCCGGGGCTCCCGCCGGACAGCGAGAACTGAACTCATGAGGATTTATGTCTCTTGGTTTCTCAGTCAGACAGAAGAGGCCATCAGGCGTTGGGCATATACAATGGTCGCCCGGGACCGGCGGCCTAACTGAAGTGATAGCACTTGAAGGAGCTGTGTTATAGACTTGTCACTCCTTGTCTATTTCACATCCCGTCCTTGTGTTCACAATAACAGAGCACCTGCTCTGTTGATTCTAGGCATTTCTTGTCAGTGCCTTGTTGTTTTCGCAGACCGGGACTCAGAGAAAAATAGTGGCTGCCAAAGCGCCGTGCGAAATGCAACAAAATACGCGACAAAGTTGTCAAAGGAGTACTGGAAAGTTTGGAATAAAGTTTTCTTTTAATCTCAGTGACACCAAGCAACACGTGTTTTGTCGTTTGTGTGTGCCGAGGCAAAGAAAAATGCAACAAAATAAGTGACAAAGTTGCCAGAAAAGTACTGGAAAGTTTGGACTGAAGTTTTCTTTTATTCTGACACCATGTAACATGTGTTTTGTCGGTTTTATATTTTACGACAAATCACTATACTGAATACCAGTTTCAGTATTCCGGAACATGAAACTGTATTTCTTTGAAAAGGACGATATGGGACGACTAATCAGTGAACAACTGAATAAATAAATGAATGAGCGAATGAGCGAATGAATGAATAAATGAATGAATGAATGAATGAATGAATGAATGAATGAATGAAGAGAGAGAGAGAGAGAGAGAGAGAGAGAGAGAGAGAGAGAGAGAGAGAGAGAGAGAGAGAGAGAGAGAGAGAGATGATAATGACGAAACTTTATTTATCAACGGTAAAAAGTTTTGACAGAAACAAATTGTCATTTTACAAACTTGCCGTTGCTAACATCTACAACATAAAATAGGTTTAAAAAAAATAATTATAAAGACATTATATTTACACACATTATTTCATGCAACAATAATGTTTAAAAAAATAAAAAATAAAAAATAATAAAATTAGAAAAATTATATACACAAAATAATAGTAACACTCAACATTCATCTTATACACACACACACACACACACACACACACACACACACACACACACACACACACACCACACACACACACACACACACACACACACACACACACACACACACACACACACACACACACACTATACATAAATGCATGTATTACATGAAAGTATTAACCATCAGGGTTTGTTTAAATAAATGCCCAGTGATGTTATGTTTTGGCTCATCAGGTAATCGAAAAGTTTCGTTTTAAAGATTCCAAGCGAGACTATAGTCTTCAAATGTGCAGGAATAGTGTTCCATACAAACGGTCCAGAAAATGATAAACTAGTTTTAAAGAGGTCAATTCTAGGCAGAGGTAGGGGTAAAGTATTGTTCCTTGAGGTCCGTTCGCGTTCTTGCTGTGGCATAAATTTGGTGGTTAGATGCTGCGGTGTCATGTTATTTAATATCTTGTGCATGAGGATGCATTTGTTGAAATTAAGTTGTTGACGCAGGCCGAGAATGTTTAGATGTCTAAATTTGTCTGTGGTAGGAATGGGCCGCGTATCTAGCATTTTGACAGCTCTTTTATATATAGAGTTTAACCTGTTCATGTGAACATCACTACAACCGTCCCACACTGTGGAGACATAATCAACGTGAGACTTGATATGGGCATGAAAAAACAGTTTACGAGTATGTGGATCCGTTACTTGTCTAAGCTGGGACAACATGAAAGTGTTTTTAGCAATGGTTTTACAGACTGTGTTTATATGCGTCTCCCAACATAGTTGTTCGTCATGTCAACGTGTATTCCCAAGAATTTACGCTCTGTGACTTGTTCTATCAGTTTAGCGTTCAGTTGTCAATGTAACGGCTGTGGTCGGCGTTGGTGTTTTTGTCGTGTAGTGATTAAAATACTCTTTGTTTTTCCTGGATGAAAAACTGTACACCATTCGGAAACCTCGCTGAGACTACTTTGTAAGCTAAGGTTAATGTCAGCTGATTTTTACCCGAAACATGGACGCTCGTATCGTCCGCAAACAGGTTGCAGTTGACATCAGTGTTAGTAATATGCAAAGGCAAATCAATCAACGGACATGCTATTGAACAAATCCGTTTTTTTCCCCTGGATTGTGAGTCCAGCTACCGGGGCCGGGACGGGATTCGAACCCACGACCCGGCGATTCCCTTCGCTCTCCTGCTCCGACGTTTAACCGCCTGAAGTATTTCGGACTCTCGCACATATTTATGCACATGAGTCAGCAATAAGTTTCAATATTCAGAAGAAAATTCCGATGTCTTAACTACTTTTGATAATGATTTTTGAATTTGAAGTAAAGAATAATTGAAGATGTATTTGTCATGATTTTGTTCTCAAGTTTTACACTTAAAATATTCTAATTCTTAAATATTTTAATAATTAAGGTTTTACATTATTATGGATATTTAATAATTCAGTTTGATATTACGAATCCGAACTCTAGGGAAGATTCAACGAAAGATTTAAGTTTATTCAAATTCAGAAATGTTCTAAACTTTCGCGTAAATTTCACCAGATCTGGGTCCACTTCAGAACAGTATCTATTACTAGTTAATCATCAAGAGCCCCAGCAACTGCTACTTGAGGAACTGGAGCGGGATGCCATCACCCTCTGATTGCATCACAGTACAACGACAGTGGAATGCAAACTGCCTGAAGCTAAGAATGAGATTACAATATGTCACCATTCACAGTTGTGAAAGGATTATGCATTCAGTTGTATTCGGCCACAATGACAGCCCAAATTTCACGAACAGCAGGAGAATATCTTGCTCCGCAAGAGGACATAGATTCTCATAAGCCCCTGCATATGCAGGGGCTCATGAGAATCTATGCCTCTTGCAAACGGAACAGGCATGATGAGGGATGACGTTCGTCATAGTTCGCAGTCGTTCATTTTCCAGGGGAAAAGCGTCATCGGCCGTGGTCAGCGAGGGACATCGATTCTCATACGCAAAAGACATAGATTCTCATATGCCCCTACAGGTGCACATGAGAATCAATGTCTCTTGCATATGTAATGGATCTTATAAGGGATTACGACGGTGCCAGTGTCATTGCGGTTATTGTCGTTCATTTTCGGCGGACGTGCCATTGATAAAGTTTGTTGTACTGTATTGTGCAGGTTTCCTTTGGCTATCAATGAATGAACCCCACTCGACCTCCCTAGCTTCAGGCGTATACAAGTTTAGCAAGGGACACATATTCTTATGAGTCGATGGAGTGTGAGGGTCTACGCCTCTTGCAACTGTGTTACTTTGAAAGACTTCTCATCTCATGATTGATTATATCATTGTTTGTCACAAAAACTGGCCAGCCTGAATGCTCGATGGCTGCTTGACGATCTCTCGTTGAGTGCTGAAATGCTTGTTATTTTTGCATTTGATCTCATAAGTATAATTATTGTGCTTCAGACACAAGGTGCAGTAATTTTGTATTTTTACAGTTAGTGTTAGTAAAGGGTCAGTTCCACACGGCCGTAAAAACCTGCACCCCGTGGTCGCCGAACCTAGTAAACACGAGGCTGTCGGGCCGAGGTTGGCCCGCGCACCACTGTACCCTGGCCAACTGCGGCCCGATGACCTTTATGGGTTATGTCCTTCGACTCAGTCAGTCAAAGTCTGACGCGCCTAGCGTGCTTCTGTTACAATCCCGGCAGGGTGACTGGTTGACAAAGTCTGGCCACACGGACATCAGATCTCAGATTAAATCTTATTAAACCAACTGCCCCTCAGGCAACCCTATCAACTCGGCCACTTGATTGTGCAATTTGTTTGTCATCGAATGACCAGGCCCCAGACGCGTCTGGTCAATTGTTGACAAACAATTGCACAATCAGATGGCCCTCCTGCCGGTTAGCTGGTGTGAAATGGGTTGCGCGATAACTTCTTAATTCATTGTGTGCAAGGGCACCACGTCTGGTCGGTTGCTGACAAACAATGCGTAATTAAGCCGTGTCCTGTACCTCACACAGATGGCGTCTGGTCGTTTGTTGACAGACAAACAATTGCAGTTATAATGAAGCGGTCGGGCATAATACCAGTTATATTAGCACTGTCAGATTGCGGGATATTGCCTTTTGTGTGCGGTGCTATTTGATTTCTCTGTAGGCGTGCCTGTTAGTGACGTTGGTTGTTGTCTTATTCTTATGAGAGCGTGTGTGTGTTGATCGTGGAAGGGATCCGATATTCGTTTGAGTTGTTTTGTATGGGAATTACGTACCTTTTTGGTAAGATTCAGTTTCTTTTGAACGGAGAATTGCGATGGATTTTTGCTGTGACGCGTATTTTCGCTACATTACAATGTTGTAAAATTTGACTTACATTAGACTGGAAGGTTTGAGCAGGGTCGCGATTTTTCTAGTGACCTCAGATATAACGTTAAAGTTGTTGGTTATATTTCGCAACGTTTTATCGAATGCACCTAGATGTTAAGTTAATTCTAGAGTGTTCTTTTTAATGAATATTGATGAGTTTTGGTTACGTTTTCTTTTCTGATTGGTTGAGTTGTGTGAATTTGCTGGATTGTTCTGGAAATCTGTAATAGTATAAAAGACGGTGTTAGAAAATATGTGTGTACATTGCACGAGAGACGCAGTGTGTCAAAAGTGTTGATGCATTGTAGAGGAAATAGTGTATCAGTGAGTGGATGCATTTGTGGATGCGTTGTGCTGAGATTGCATCGCTGCAATAAAATATTGTTGGAACTGTTACTCCAGTGTGGTCTACAAACTTTTGCCACGTGTGACGAGTTGTAGCTGAGTGAAGTTTCTTTACAAGAACCTTACGTGTATACGTCTCAGTGGTGTGATTGTATCATACTACGACTACGACTACCACGTAACAGTGCCATAAATGGTAGTTTCATGATTAGGTGTTACAATTACATATAGGTGTACCGTTTATATGTCTAAGAACTCAAACGCAATTATTAACGTACACGAGTTGATTTAATCACTCACCGCCTCATCGCATTGAACTACTTAACCTCCGGGGCAAGGCGAACGCTGCCCAGCATGAGCCCCCGCGACAGCGGGGGCTCATGAGGATTTACGTCTCTTGTTACTGAAGTTCTATGTTATTTATGTCTGTTTTGGCACATTTACATCTGTGTTCTTCAGGCGAATTTCGGTCAGTCGTTTCCGACGCGCAATCCGTGATCACGCGAAGGGGTTAAATGTTCTGATTTGTTTGTGTGCTTGTCTGTGACTTTGGTTAAGGTTCTTGGTCGTACATCACAGCCGGTCACATAACCTGTACATAGGTCAGCGAATACAGTATTTAGAGGGCTCGTTAGTGGTGGCCGTTTAGTGAACCTTTCACGGTGATAACATTACAAAATTTACATTCAAGTCATTAACTCATTCAGCCCGGACACACCACAGGAAGACATGGATAGAGCATGATAGTTCAAGGGTGGTGCCAGAATAGCTCGGCGCCCATAGTCTCCAAGCTATTCTGGCATCACCCTTCAACTATCAAGCTCGATCTGTCTCTAAAATTGTAATAAAATCCTTCAGAGGGCAACTTCAAAATTTGGGGATTTCAGTCCTAGGGCAGAATGGGTTAAGATTTCAGGAACGTTGTGTGTGTGTTGTGTGGCACTTCCTCAGTTTGTATTAATTACCCCCTCCCCTCGCCGGGCCCTCCCCACCGCCGCGCTCCCACCCTCATTTTTCGTGGGTAAGGGGGGGGGGGGTGGGTGGGAGGGGGGTGAGGGGGGAGGAGTAAGCTATATGACTAGATGATTAGTAAGAGACGCAAATCCATTTCAAGGTGCTTACCCTCTCTTTCTTCCCACCTCCAATGAAAACCACCATCATTCTTCTACACAACAGTTGCTCCCCAAATATATTACAGGTACATGAACCAGCCATCAGACACCTGTACTAACCAGACAGATCACCAGGCACCGTCACACGACCTTGCGTCCAAACCACAAACTGCGTCACATTGCGGGAATACCTACTTGACGCGAAGGACACAGGCAGGATTAGTAAACCGCACTGACGTAGGTATTAAAACGCTCAATGACCACTTGAAAGAGGCACATGTTCTCATGAGGCCCCTGCGACTGTAGGGGCTCACGAAAATCTGTGCCTTTTGCAGATGGATTGAATCCATGCTGCGGCTCACGATAATCTATGCCTGTTTAGAGGAATTGAATGACAGCATGACATGAGACATGAGACATGCACTCTAGCAAAGTTCGTATTTGACTGCTTCTCCATAAGGGAGAGAAACGTAACGATCATACAGCATTGATACTGCGTACCATCCTCTCTCTTCTTTTCTTTTTCACGCCCCGGACCGTCGGAGACGCTACAAGACCGGACGGAACCACGGACCACGCGAAAATCATCGGCGGAGGAATAATACACGGACGGGACTCCACGAACAAAGACGCCGCGCGGTGAACACCAATGACTACTGAACTGCCGACAGAAAAGTGCCAAATTCCGTGTAGACTGAAGAAGCTTAAATAATGATATAAAGTAATGTACATGATAGTTAAGTCCGATCTATCTGTGTCCTTTGGCCCCAATGGGCCCCTCGACAATAAACGTTGTTCTGTTCTGTTCTGTTCTGTTCTGAGCGCACAATTGATAAAGTGGTACTACTGAAAGGGTCCTCAGGCTACCGCGACCTGTACATGAATGCGCACAATACGTACAAGGACTACGAAAAATGTTCTACAACAGTCGAGCAGCATCATGTGGCGGATACGTCTGCTGGTCTGTGATTTTGGACCTTACGGCCGGAGGCCGTAAGGTCCAAAATCACAGACCAGCATACACGTTTTAAATTAAGGTTGAGTGTACAGTTTTTGGGTTGGTGACGGCGCAATTTACGTAGCCGCCGCTAGTCTGGTTAACGTGGACCAATAGTCTGGTTAACGTAAACCTATAGTCTGGTTAACGTGGACCTATATGTAGTTACGTAGCCTACGCTTGACCATGGACCTACGCACGACCAGTGAATGGTAGGATACGCGGGTAATGCGTTTTACGGGGATACGAATATCTTCATCTGAAAGAGATGTTCTGTATTTTGTCTTTTTCACATAGGTGACCACTTACAGAGAAATAGAGCTGTATAAAAATTGTACGTGTCCTCGTGCCTGGAAAACATTTTACAAAATAGGAAGGGGAAAAACACTAGTAAGAGAACTGCTGAACTACAGCTAGGGGTCAATGATCACAGATCTAGTTGAAAGCACAAGGAAAAATGATGGGATGGTTTCGTTTCATTTTACAAAATGTTTGTTTTATTTGGGCGAGACCAAATCAGGCAGTTAGCATTTTGTGCAGTGTGCGCATGACTTAACCCTTGGGTTATCGGTAGCGCCTTTTGACGAGGTGATTCTTGCATGAATTACCTCGACAAAAAGCGCTACCGACAACTCAAGGATTAACTCATTACATCCTGATGCTGATTAAAAAAAAAAACCCACCAACTTATTCTCCTATGAAGCTACAGATGATAAGATAGATCAACAAGTTTAGTTCCAGGGTGGTGCCAGAATAGTTTGGCGCCTGGTGCTCCAAGCTATTCTTGGCACCACCCTTGAACTATCATGGTCAAATTTATTTCAAACAATAGTGTGTCGGAATGAAAAGGGTTAAATAGCCTAATGGAAAGTCAGGCTATGGAGCTATAAGGTCCTCAACTCGGTTCACCCCTCAGCTCAAATGCCAGCGCACAGTTACAGTTCTGGTGAGACGCGTGAAAGGTCAGTTATTTATTTTGGCAGCAGGCAGCGCACGCTTCTGGTCACTTAACTGCCTGTAATGGGTTAACTCATTCTACCCCAGACACACCACAGCAAGATATGGATCGACCATGATAGTTCAAAGGTGATGCCAGAATAGCTTGCTGGCATCACCCTTGAACTATCATGGTCAAGCTGTGTCCTGCACTGCAAAGCAGTCTTCAGAGGACAACGGCAACATCTGGGGATTTCGGTGTTGGGGTAGAATGAGTTAATGAAATCTCACGAACCGCGCGTATGCTGCAATTACCGCCACATCCCTTGGTCGTGGTGCTCCGCTGAGCAAGCCTGACCAACAACGGAACCATTTTCCCCGTAGTCTGTTCAGTGCCGAGAAAATGTGAACACCACTCAACTCCAAGAGGTATAGATCCTCATGAGCCCCCGCAATCGCGGGGGCTCATGAGGATCTATGCCTCTTGCTGACACCACTTTAAATACACGTTTTACTTATTATTATTTTTTAAAACTTATTTATTTATTTATTTATTATTTTTGTTGTTGTTGTTGTTGTTGTTGTTGTTGTCTTGAATTAACGGAGATTGCAGAAACATAGTCTACGTCAGGTGGCACTGAACGGGTTAAAGTTAAAAATCGCATTCTAAAATATCCCATCAAGTCCTTTATCACTTTTTTTTTTTTTGCCGTGGGACGCGTACATTAAGTTTGAAATGAAAGAACGCTTCGGGGAGGACGCTGGAGTGGATCGCAGACGGGATTTTCCACAAATACTATATCAACTTGACTGGCCAACTGTAATACCCAGAAAACAAGATCACAAATACAAATACACGTAAAAAGAGCTAGTGAGATCACTAGGCTGAGTGGATTTTGAGGGTTCAGCGATGACCCGATATGACGAAAATGAAAATCGTTGCAAACATTTATTGTCTGACTGTTGACGCTGGAACCAGCAAGCTCTGAAGTCCAGAGTGACAGTGCTCCAGTGAATGTGTACTGTGCAGTGACCTTTCTGTTGCCCTCCTGGATTTCTGTTCTTAACATTCTTTATCACGCCTTCGATCTGAGGGAAAGCTGGAGCCGATCTCGGTCAGCAAGAGGTATAGATTCTCATGAGCCCATGCGGTAGCAGGGGCTCATGATAATCTATGCCTCTTGCAGATTTGAGCAGATAACCAAGGCATAGTTATGTGCTGCCATGGAAGATATCACCGTCCAGGTTGTGTCATCGGTTGTCCCAAACGGGCGACTAGACGTGACGCAGCCAGCAGGAAACCTTCATCGCCAGCGGCTAGAATCTGTGTTTATGAGCGAGGACTATAAAACGCCCAACATAACTATTACCATTAATGATGGCCGCGACCGACGGTCAGTTTTTCAGGTCACTCGGCGACTATGGCTCGTCACAAACCATATATCGTCCAGCGTCACTGTACGTCAATGTCAGTGTACTGACGACGTGTCCCCAGATAGTAATAAAGTTATACAAAACTGTCATAAGATGGTCTGGATGTTCGTTCGTTAACATTCGAGACGTGCCGCCTCCGGATACGCGGCATAAGCCGCGTATCCGGAGGCGGCACGTCTCGAATGAGTTAAACTTTAAAGTCCCTTGGAACCCTACGGCTATCAGGGATGTTGCGCAACGACCTATATATACTGTTGTCTCAACGTCTGCCACTTCTGTACTTAAAGCCTGATTAGTCAAGTCATGTCAAGGCAAAATAATTTTTTTAATCCGCTCATGGAAATTAACAGCTGTGGTATCACAGTCTTATCACAATCACGAATACATTATGCATTATAAGCGGTAAAAATCACTACAAAACAAGCACACTCACTACTAAATAACTAAATCCTCACAGCAAGCCCCAAACAAAACCAACAAAAGCAACCCTTAAATATCCGTCTATGACCCATTAAAAGTTATAGTTATCGTTCTTTAACCCTTAGGCTGTCGGTAGCGCTTTTTGTCGAGGTGATTCCTGTAGAAATCACTCGACAGCCACAGGGTTTACTGAAGCTTGGGGCCAGTGTCTGTTCATTTATATGTTTGCATCTAAACAACTACAGTGACACTGGAGAATTGAGTTGTATCGGTCTTTGTTCGCTAATTTTCGTCACTGTTCGCCGATTTCTTGACCGTTTGTCTACGACAAAGCATCTTGTCTTTATGTTGTCTGTCTTGTCTGTGCTTCTGTGCTGATACTTATTAGCTTAAAAAAAAAAAAAAAAAAAAAAAAAAAAAAAAAAAAAAAAAAAAGCTCTATGGTGTGCTGGTCTTTGATTTTGGACCTGACGGTGTCTCACCGTAAGGTCCAAAATCAGAAACCGGCACGCACGTATCCATGTACATGTACGTCACTGACCTAAACATGTCAATCTGTCCTTGTTCGTTAAAATTTTCTTCAGCCGTGTAACTTTTCAGCCTGACTGTTTACCACGATGTGTCAGATAGCCGAGCCATTTTGGACAAACTATCATTCCAATCTGGATGATCTTCATACCTACAACATAAAATGTGTGCCGGTCTGTGATTTTTGACCTTAAGGTCCAAAATCACAGTCCAGCATGCATACATCTTTGAGGAAGAACTCTGTGTTTCTCGTAATGTCCTCGGTGCAGGTGATAGATTTATTGATTTGTCGTTAACGGTATTTTTGCGTCACTGTAATTTCGTCACTGAATTGCAGGTTGACTTTACAACGTCACGCGGATAAGGACAATTTTGCTATATGCAGAAGGCAAAAGATAGTAAGTCCATTTTTTTGAAAAGCGAGATTTCCATTACTATACAATGAAAATCTTGCTTTTCACCACAAAATAGGCTTACTGTCCTTTGACTTCGAAGGACAGACGTTTTGCTAGTTTTGTAAACCTCAGCACCGAATAGGAGATGGATCCACCATGGCAATGAAAGGGAAGTGTCAGATCACCATGACGCCATCAGAGGTGGAGCTAATCTTGAACTACCTCGGGTACACTGACTCTTGAGGTAATGCCATGATTAATTAACCGCTTCCCAGCCACTGGTCGCATATTTTGTTTCTGAAATATTTGCTTATTCAACGACCAAAAGCCACAGCCGTCCGATGGACAAATTTACAAAGTGGTTTCAGCAAGAGGTATAGATCCTCATGAGCCCCCGCAACTGCGGGGGCTCATGAGGCTCTATACCTCTTGCAAATGGTTGTGCTCATTATTGAAGGGGTTAAGAAATAACAGACAAAGAAAGAAGCAAGCTTTAAAAGGACAAGCACAACAAACCGCGTGTTGAACTTAGTGTGTTGTGTTTGCTTCTTCTAACTTTGCATTTTTATTTCATTTATTATTTTTTTTTTTTAAATTGGGAACTTTTTCCCCATCTTACACGCTTGGCAGTCACGTTTTTCCGTCTGGATTTTGCTGAGGCTTAGTTGTCCCCACAGAAGATGACGTATTGATTGTAATATGTTACTACATGCACAGTTTGTTTCGTAAGGCTGAACTCCAGTCAGGTGACCAGATGGACGTATTTTGACAGGTTCTGCGTCATCTCGAGCTCCGAACAAGAAGACCGTTGTCGTCGGATGCTGATGGAGTAATCATACATACTTACCTGGTTTGACACGCTCGTGATGCGACGGTGACTGATTAAATCTTCCTCAGGAATGTACCGTAAACTTCGCTCATAATAAGGTCTGATATAACACAAGTCGTGTAATAACACTTTTGCACAGGTCCCGACCACAGTTTATCTATATTTTTCTCGATTTACTACATTTTTGTTTTTTCTTTCTTCCACCACAGAGTTCTCTGTAATAACGAAACAGACGTTGATGCTACATCACATGAAACAAATTGTAGTCTTGACCTTTAACTCTTTCGAGACGTGCCGCATCCAGATTCGCGACTTTACGCCCGCGAATCCGGATGCGGCACGTCTCGAAAGAGTTAACCTGTGATTTTATGATCGCATAAAAAAAGAAAGAAAACAAGTACAAGATTATGAAATGAAATAAAATGAAATAAAGTTGATATTTATCAAGGATAAAATAAAAGGTACGCAGACCATTTTATCTACCGCATTGAAAATACGGTAGACTTTAAGATGGGGCTGGTCGGAGCGGGTTCCGTAGAATGCAAAGGACATAACAGACCGGCGGGGCTCATGGTCTGGCAAAGAAGTAACAAGATAAAAATGACGTCATGCCTAGACACTCTAACCTTCCTGTTGAACGCCGTTTTGGCGCGAAGCGCCGTATATGTGTGTGTGTGTGTGTGTGTGTGTGTGTGTGTGTGTGTGTGTGTGTGTGTGTGTGTGTGTATGTAAACACACGAGAATCTCCGATATTACTGTACGGACAAACTTGAAACTTGGCAAAATACTTTATTAAGTGGGTGGTTAAGAGAGCTTCCGAGCATATTGTAACTGGGTGTTACATTGAAGACCGTTTATAGAAAGTCGGTTGACCCAGATTAGAGTCCGCAATTTTGATTATGTGCACTTGAAATTTTGGATATGGCTAGTTTGTAGAAATACATTGGATGAGTCCGTTAGCCAGCTTTGTACCTCTTCAACTTTTTCGAAAATAAAAGTTCAATGCGGAAAAAAATGTCAAAAGTAAGACTCCTCGATTTCATCAGAAGAATCAGACGGTGACGTAAAAACACCAAATGCGTCAGTGTTTTATGCAATGCTCCTAATTGACGCAAATCACCAGCACAATGTTCTCTTTCGTTTATTTTTGTATGATATTTGCGAACGTATCAGCCGGCACCCAAGACAGTGTATCGCCCTCCTCACATCACCATTGGCGAGTCTGAACTAAAGTCAGTGCACCAGTTTACTTACCTTGGCTGCATTATCACGTCGGACGCCAAGCTGGACAAGGAGCTTGACAGCAGGCTGGCGAAAGCGAACAGCGCTTTCGGGCGACTTTTCAAGCGGGTGTGGCACAATCAACAGCTGAAAACAGGCACCAAGATCAGCGTGTACAGAGCTGTGGTCCTCACCACCCTGCTGTATGGTTCCGAGTCCTGGGCCCTCTACCGCAGCCAACTACGACTCCTCGAACGCTTCCACCAGCGCTGCCTGCGCACCATCCTGGGCATTCACTGGAGTGACTATGTCACCAACGTCGAGGTCCTTGAACAGGCTGAAACTGTGAGCATCGAGGCTTTGCTGCTGCGGACACAGCTCCGCTGGGCGGGGCATGTCTCCAGGATGGAGGATCATCGCCTACCAAAGATCACCCTGTTCGGCGAGCTTGCTACTGGACACCGTGACAGAGGGGCACCAAAGAAGAGATACAAAGACTGTCTCAAAAAGTCACTTAGTGCCTGCCAAATCGACCACCACCAGTGGTCTTCGCTTGCTGCGGACCGTGACACCTGGCGCTCCACCATTTACAAGGCAGCTGTCTCCTTTGAGGACTCTCGCAGAGCTAGCCTTAAGGACAAGCGGCTCAGGAGAAAAAACAGAGATGCCGCAACTCAAAACCCTGGCCATTCCTCCCCCTGCAGCCACTGCGGTCGAACCTGCCTGTCCCGGATTGGCATCCGCAGCCACGAACAAGCCTGCAGACGTCGTGGGCAACTCCTATAAAATCTTCGTTCGCGAAGTCAAGCCAAGAGATTGTGGAAAAAGTGGAATATGCATGCAAGCTCATACAGAAGAGGCTTTGTGGGCATAGGCCATTCAGTCCGCTTTTTCTTCAAAATGGCTGTGGCTACGCCAGCCCACAGAACATATAACCGGTAGGAAGCGTCGTGTGTCTGCCGTCTGTGTTTGTGTGTGCCATTCTGCCGTTTGTGTTTGTGTGTGCCATTGCCGTGCGGATCAGGCCTGGGGGTGGTGGTGGTGGTGGTGGTGGTGGTGGTGGTGGTGGTGGTGGTGGTGGTGGGGGGGGGGGTATGATTAAAGGGAGATACTGAACTACGATGAGTTCGTGATCCAGCCTTGTACCTCTTCAACGTTTTCAATAATAATTAATTCATTTTTGCAGGTTTTTGAGCCACTATTTACTCTCATCAAACAGCCGGTCAGCCCTTGGAGAGGCTGTGTGGAATAACTGAAACAGTAAGCTTTGGAAGAGCGTGTCTTTCGGATGAGTGACGTGAAATATCAAATTCGTCACAGTGTACACGGTGTCGTGTAACCAGCGATGCCATGACGTGAAGCTATAGTAGTGACGTCATTTTGTTGCTCGTGCTATTCTTCTTTTTCATAATTCCTGTCGCTACTCCAGCCCACAGAGCGTACTAATGGCGGGAAGCGCTGTGTGTCCGTCTTTATTTGTGCTCGCCGGCGTGTGTGCTGATCAGAGGATGGCTTAGAGAGGAGGAAATGGATCAGAAGGATAAGCTTAAAAATATGAACAACTCTGAATGTTCATAAAAGAAAAACGCATTGGCACGTGAGCTCCAAACAATACGGTAGACTTTGGGATGATATCCTCATCTTGTTTACCCTTGCTCTTGCTACACGCGAAAACATCACGGTTGAAGTTAAACTTGAATATTTAAAAAAAAAAAAAAAAGGTACATGGAATCTCTCTCTCTCTCTCTCTCTCTCTCTCTCTCTCTCTCTCTCTCTCTCTCTCTCTCTCTCTCTCTCTCTATCTCTCTCTCTCTCGCTCGCTCGCTCGGTAGACTTGTATTTGTTTATGTACCTAATCACCTAATCATTTATCCTGAGAAATAAAGTTTTATTTCATCTCATTTCTCTCTCTCTCTCTCTCTCTCTCTCTCTCTCTCTCTCTCTCTCTCTCTCTCTCTCTCTCTCTCTCTCTCTCTCTCTCTCTCTCTCTCTCTCACTGTCTCTCTCTCTCTCTCTCTCTCTCTCTCTCTCTCTCTCTCTCTCTCTCTCTCTTCGTTCTCTCTCTCTCTCTCTCTCTCTCTCTCTCTCTCTCTCTCTTCGTTCTCTCTCTCTCTCTCTCTCTCTCTCTCTCTCTCTCTCTCTCTCTCTCTCTCTCTCTCTCTCTCTCTCTCTCTCTCTCTCTCTCTCTCTCTCTCAAATAAAATAGAGAAGAATGGTTATGGTAAATAAGCACACCATACGGTATACAGTTACGGTTTTGAAGCGTTGCACTTCGGGAACGAGTTCTTTCAGAACAGTACGTTACCACGGTGGGTAATCAGGAGTGTTTCAAGGGTAAACGATTGTCCATCGTAAATAAGTTTAGCGTCAAAGAGCGTCAGTTTTGTCGTGTCATGATAATTGTCCATTACTGCGGGTTGATGGCCACCGGCTGAACGGACTGACCAGTCCGAAACAGACCAGTGCACTAATGACTCTTAGTACAGTATAGTGTGAGTGACACTTCCAGGTTTATAATATGCCCCCTAGTGCGCAAGAGTAAACACTACTCATCCGCAAGACGCGTAGATCCTCATGAGCCCCTGCATATTGCGGGGGCACATGAGGATCTATGCATCTTGCTAACTCCATTCTGAAACATACTTATCCCTCGGATCTTGCCTTTTTGGGAGGAGAAGGAAGCAATGCCTGCAGACTCTAGGGTCATAGTAAAATTAGAGCCCCTGGTGTAGGTGAGTGTATGCCGTACATACCATGATCCCACTTGACAAAGTGTTGAAATGAACAATAGCCTACTTGAGAGGCTCCGGCGCAGCGTGGAGCCGTCATCTTAGTAGAATCATGTGGGTATTCTGTGGTGCCGACATACGTCAGGATTCAATTGATCCGTGTGGTCATTCGTTGAAAGTAATAAAACTGGTTTACCCCCCCCCCTCCCCCCCTCCCAGGTGATAGTAATCCAGTTCAGTGACCAGGTTTCTTCCAATCGGCACACCGTTGTCTCGGATAGGTGCCTAACATAGCCGACTAGCGAATGACAGGACCGTCAGCCGGCACGTACTGTACGCGCTTTCGATCACCTGCAAAAATGCTGCCAGAAAGATTATGGACTCAAATGTCATGATGTTATATGCACATGTTAACTCATTCAGCCCGACGGCTGTATTTCCCAAATTTTGGAGGCGTCATCTAATGAATAAGGCACCAGTTGCAGGAGATGGATCGATCATGATAATTCAAGGGTAGTGCCAGATTAGCTTGGCGCCGACAGGCGCCAAGCTAATCTGGCACTACCCTTGAATTATCATGGTCGACCCATCTCCTGCTGTAGTGCGTCAGGGCTGAATGGGTTAACACTATATATTCTTCATACACACAGCAGTTTTTCAGTTAAATCTGCACTACACTGAGAACACGGGTCATATATATTTGTTGATCAGTTACGAGAATCGAGAGCTATTTTCTGGATTAAAAGCAAACTGACGCAAAGGAATAAGTTAATTCTAGTAAGTTTAATGCAGATACGCATCCTTGCTTTCTTCACGGTCTACATACATAATTTGGTGACCTAAGATACTTTAGCATTTTCACAGTTCGAAAGTATTTCTAATCAGTGCAATTTCATTGCATATGAACAGCAAACTGCCTGTTTTCGTACTGCCACCTTGGGTAAGAACCAGCACAATTGATTTTTGTGTGTGTATAAGCAATGCTTTTACGTGATTAAGACGCCCGCTGTGTAAATACCAGTTCAGTTGCGTGATTGCTATGAATACAGGGATAACGGGGTTTTTTTCCTGATAATTTTGTTGATCCAATACGACAAATCACTTAGATATTTTCGATATGGGTAGTAAATTGTACAAGAAGTGCCATGGCACGCAGGCAGGCACGCACGCACGCACACAGACACACACACACACACACACACACACACACACACACACACACACACACACACACACACACACACACACACACACTGTCTTGTCCTGTGCTGATACTTATTAGCTAAGAAAACAACATCCATGGTGTGCTGGTCTGTGATTTTTTACCTTACGGCACCAAAACGTTCTGCCAGGAGGTTAGAGTAACGTAATGTTTACAGGAGGATGGGGGGGGGGGGGTGAGGGGGGGGGTGAGGGGGGGGGGCGAGGGGAGGGGTGTTTGGTTGAGTGTCACATTACGGACTCAAATGTGAGTCTACCGACTTTCCATAAAAGGTCGTGGCTTCTAGGAGACCTCCAATTGCAATGTGCTCGGAGTCTCTCTTATGCACCCTTTGAAGAAAGCATTTCCTCAGTTTGTAAGTTTGAAATCCAGACCAAAAAGGTGACTGCCACTCAATCTCGGACATTCGGGCTAAAGGCCTATGGCTCATGCAGGCCGGCAACATCTGGGCTCGCAAAGACCGAGAATAATTTCTGATTAATAAACCGGGGACTGTTGCGACACTTGGGATGAATATGAACTTACCTGTGAACTTACCGCAAACAGTACCATAACCATAGTGTTTGCTTGACTAAATACTTAATATCATTTAGTCACTCTTTCTTAAGCATGCCCAATGGGATGCCTTTATGTAGTTTCCAGGCTATTCCTCGTCCTTTGCTTTCCTTCCCCCCTCCCTCCCCCGTTTTACCTCCCCCTCCCTCTTTCCGTATAGAAAGAAACACGCTTAGAAATGACAAGCACAACATATTTTATAAACTGTTTGACACGTCCTTTCTAAGCGGTTTAACCCATTTAGCCCTGACGCACTCATCACAGCAGCGGATGGGTCGACCATGATAATTCAAGGGCAGTGCCAGATTAGCTTGGCGCCGACAGGCGCCAAGCCAATCTGGCGCTGCCCTTAAATTATCATGGTCGATCCATCTCCTGCAACAGGTGCATAGTCGTTAGATGACGTCTCAAAAATTTGGGAAATGCGTGCGCCGGGTCTTTGGTGGGTATTCTTTGGAGTCTAGCCAAGAAATTTTACCACCAGCACTACAGGCAATGCATTTTCCTGGGGTCGCAAATTGTGTTTCGAAATATATTTTAAAGTTCAACGTCACTTGAAAGATCTTCATTCGTCAAAGGAACGTGGATGCAAAGTAGTGTCAGCAAGAGGCATAGATCCTAGATAGAGGCAGTTGCGGGGGCTCATGAGGATCTATGCCTCGTGCAGTTGGGTGGAGTTTAAGTTTTCTAGCCAGGGGAACGGATTAAGTTCACGTCGATTTTTCAGTACCTCCCACGGAGAAACATGATTATAGGTTTCAGTTTTACACGGCAGTGTAGCAAGAAAATGCTTCTTATCACCACCAGCAATACCTTTGACATACTTGCTCTCTAATTCTCTTTTTCATCCAGCTACATTCCTTGGAATTCCTGAACCACTCTCGAGTAGATTAGCGTGAGTTTGCAAAAAAGAATTCAAACCGGCGAAACCTGAGACCTTCAATTCCAACGACGCACCCGGCCGATCTTATGACACTCCCATTGTGGAACTTGTCAGCACCCGGGCCGGTGCAGATATCGTCTTCTTGCGATGGAGCCCCATCGGCTTTAACTGACCCCATGACTTGTGAACAGCGTGATTTTCATTCCAATGCCATGGAAATCTAGCTTTTCGCCCCCAAAATGGACTGATTTACTATCTTTCGGCTAGTTCCAAGGGCTGCGTTAGAAAACCGGCTGTTCTCACTTAAAGAGTGTGTCGATCTTGCACTGAGAGGCATAGAGGCCGCGTTCGACTCATTCGAGCCATGCCGCATCCGGATACGCGGCACGCCTCGAATGTGTTAAATGTAACTCCTTCACTGTCTGCGGACGCACTGACATTGTGTTTTTTGTAATCTGTGTTAACGTAACACCAAAGAGCCCCAAACGTCCAGGGAACATGCATTCAAAATGGTGTCAGCAAGAGACATAGATCTTCATGAGCCCCCGCGACTGCGGGGGCTCATGAAGATCCATGTCACTTGCAGTTGAATTGCGTTCACTTTTTTTTTTTCTTCTCGTCAGTGGAGGGTTTAGACCAGCTGACAAATACCGAAATAATTGGAGCAGCGTTAGAAACAGATCTTCACGGCTCTTTTCATCTCAGCAGCTATCAGTACGATGTATATAGAGACCCTGCTGCGGATACATGGTCTCATGAAAATCTATACGCCTCTCCATGTGGACGACACTCCTGGTCCACGGATCACGGAGATGATAATATGGTAAATAAATAAATAAAGCCAATCCCAACACAGCAAGAGACATAGACTCTCATGTTCCCCTCCGGTCGCTGCCGGGGCTCATACAAATCTGTTCACCTGGCCGCAAGATGGCATGAAGGCAATGATTCCTGTGACTTTTCCTCACCAATCTCATGGCAGGGCGGATCAGTTACCTCGCAGGCGGGGGGGGGGGGGGGGGGGAGGGGAGGGGTTCCTACTTTTTGTTTGGGACCTTCAACCTGACTAAAAAAAAGACCTCCCGACGCTAGACCTTGCTTCCAGCGGCCGAAAAAACTGGGGTGAGGGGGCTGGCGGCGGGGAGGGGGGGGTGAGGGGGCTGAGGGGGGGGGGGATGGGCAAGACTGTCACCATTTGCCGAAATACGAAATATCGAACTATGGGGGAGGGGGAGGGTGTTTGAAACTCCTCCAAACCCGTGGAAAACCCCCCCCCCCCCATCCCCACCCCAGATCCGCCCCTGCATAGCCCTAGGGTTCAAGATAATCTGCGCCTGTTTCATACGGAAAAGGGATGGCGCGGGGACTGCCACTCTACTTGGTGGGATAGACCGCCCCAGCAGGGATCACCACACACTGTCAAACGGGACAAAGAAACCGGGTGAAGATGATACTCTTATTCTGACACTGGAATCTCCCACTCTCGCGTACATTCAGCTTGCGCTAACGGCAACGTCGACTGAAGAGCAGCAGGAGCCAGTTTACATCGAATACTTATTAGCAAGAGGCATAGATTCTCACGAGCACCTGGGACTGCAGGGGTTCGTGTGAATCTATGCCTCCTGCCGAAAGAGCCAGATTTGATAACAGGCTGTGCTGTAGTGAGTTCTTAAGTTCGTTTCAAGAGGAAAGAATTCGCATTTTAGAATTAGCATAGTCTGCTCAGTGGTGAAGCACGAAGATACTGGATCAATGTGATTGCTCAGGTACCCCAATTTAGCGCTACCATTGAGCCATAATAAGCCATTCTCCATTGTCTCTATGAAACGGACTTAGAGAGCGATTGACATATTATTTTGAGTCGTCTGCTTCCTTATTACCCAAGACTAGCAATTTAGCACTACTCTTTAACTAAAGCGTCTGAGCTATGGTCCATTTATTTTCTGTCACATGGGCTCACTTTTTTTCATTTTAGCTATTTTATTTTATTATTTATTTTATTATTTATTATTGTATTTATTTCATTTCATTTGCGTCTTTAGCAGCCGACTCTAAAAGAGTCGTCTGCTAAAGAAGCAGACGACCCAAAAAAAAAAAAAAAATAATAATAAGAGAGAGAGAGAGCTATTGGCTGTAGAAGTGGTAGGGGTGTCACCTTCATGGATTTGGGGTCTTCGCGTTCGAAGGAGAGTGCTGACAATAGGATGTTAAGGTTTATATACGGGTGCGACATGTAAAGAATGCGTACAAGACCAAAACATTTTGTTGACGGACAAGCATTAATTTTAACCCCATGACTGCTACTGACGATACCGCCGAACTGTCTCGTCAGCAGCAGACACGGCGTTAACTCATTCTACCCCAACACCGAAATCCTTCAATGTTGCCGTTGTCATCTGAAGACTGCATTGCAGTGCAGGACACAGATCGACCACGATAGTTCAAGGGTGATGCCAGAATAGCTTGGCGCCCATAGGCGCCAAGCTATTCTGGCATCACCCTTGAACTATCATGGTCGATCCTTATCTTCCTGTGATGTGTCTGGGGTAGAATGAGTTAATCAACGTTCTGCGTTCAATTCGAGCGTGACAATTGAAAACACGCGCAGTTTCTTTTTGTTTCCCCCCAAATCTATTGATATCGACGATTGCGATGTTGGGTTACAGTCGATATACTCAGATGCGCCTTGTGAATTTATTTTTAATCAAAACTGGATTATGTTCACGAGAACGTGGGCGATCACAAAAGCCTTAACCCCTTGACTGCACACCGACCGACATTCGCGTGGAGAACACTGATGAAATGGGACCACACGTGGACACAAAGAACACAGGACTAACAAGAGATCTACTCAGAGATAAATCTTTGTCAGCCCACGCGACTGCAGGAACTCAGGAGAATGTATGTCTCTTGCAGATGGGTAAGGTTCGCCTTGTCCTGGCAATTAACCCTCTGGGTGTCGGTATCGATTTTAGTCGCGATGATTTTTTACAACCGCTACCGACACCCAAAGGGTTAAGGCATTAACTTCGAACGATTTCTGCAATCTTTTCTACAAAGAACAAACTTTGTTTCTTACGTAGATGCATGGACGACGCATCGCAAGTACTCACACCTACTCTATACGAGCAAAAGAAATGCAACATCACTAGTTGCATTCTAGTTCATGGGTAGTGCCAGATTATCATCACCTATAGTCAATCTCAGTTGCAGATACCCCCCCCCCTCAACACAAACACACACACACACACACACACACACACACACACACACACACACACACACACACACACACACACACAGACACACAATTATAACCTGCTTGTCAACAAATATTTCGCTGTTACCTTATATTACGGTTGTACTTCAAAAGTCTGAAAGTTTAAAATCCGCACAATGTTTGACTTCTCCTGTTTCTTTACTTAGTGCAGCATTAGCCCCTACACTGCCAAAGCAGACACGAATTATACATGTCATTGAGGACACAGTCAACTGGACGCCAAATTATCCCATCCAATCAAGAAATACAGCTATACAGCAAAACATGTCTGGCACTACCAGTCTTTTCAATAACCATGAAGTGACTATTATGGTCAATCAGTTTCTTATGTTTTAGTTTCCCCAGACTATTCAGCCTGGCACTACCCTTAAACTACCATCAGTACCATGCTGTAAAATGTCTAGAGGGACTAAGATGCTCTGGCACTAACCATGAACTATCATGCCGATCGGTACCTTACCTACTCTTATGTGTTGGGGCGCCTGGAGGCATTAAGACGATATTCTTGCACTACCCTTTAACTATCCATGGTCAGTCAGTTACCTGTTGTTAAGGGAAACGTGCATTTAACGAGCACATGCGCTCCATGCGTAGCATTCCAGGACACACTAAAACTGATGTAGCCTGATGCACATTTCTCTCCCCTGACAGTGCTATAATCTACTTTACTTTGTAACCTTCCTAAAATATTAGCACTGGCAGTCTCCCCTTTTCTTTTCATTTACTACTACAATATCGACTGCAACCCCTTCCCCCCTTTTGGTAGGTTCTCTTTTAGGGTGCATGGAAATTTGGCTCTAGGTGGTGGCATGGAATGTATGCCCTTGCAGACACCACAGTAAAATGTGGTTGTCTTTGCAGGTGGGCAGAAATTCCTGCCTCCTCCAGTATCGCCGATGGTGTGCTGAGGAGGTCGCCAAGACCGAAACAGCTGTCCGCACCGGCTAAATATCTGGACCCCCCTCGGGGGGACCTAGATTTAAATTTCCATGCACTGAGTGGCTGGAACAGTGGGATATGTGATACGCCCCCCTTCGGGGGGGCTTCCATATGCATTGCTTTCAGTCACTTGTTTAGCGCCCCCTCTCTTTCCTATCTCTTTTTTTTTTTTTTTTTTTTTTGTGCTTTGGCCACAGTAGATCTATGATCACTGGTCGATCATGCACATTTCTCTCCCCTGACAGTGCTATAATCTACTTTACTTTGTAACCTTCCTAAAATATTAGCACTGGCAGTCTCCCCTTTTCTTTTCATTTACTACTACAATATCGACTGCAACCCCTTCCCCCCTTTTGGTAGGTTCTCTTTTAGGGTGCATGGAAATTTGGCTCTAGGTGGTGGCATGGAATGTATGCCCTTGCAGACACCACAGTAAAATGTGGTTGTCTTTGCAGGTGGGCAGAAATTCCTGCCTCCTCCAGTATCGCCGATGGTGTGCTGAGGAGGTCGCCAAGACCGAAACAGCTGTCCACACCGGCTAAATATCTGGACCCCCCTCGGGGGGACCTAGATTTAAATTTCCATGCACTGAGTGGCTGGAACAGTGGGATATGTGATACGCCCCCCTTCGGGGGGGGCTTCCATATGCATTGCTTTCAGTCACTTGTTTAGCGCCCCCTCTCTTTCCTATCTCTTTTTTTTTTTTTTTTTTTTGTGCTTTGGCCACAGTAGATCTATGATCACTGGTCGATCATGCACATTTCTCTCCCCTGACAGTGCTATAATCTACTTTACTTTGTAACCTTCCTAAAATATTAGCACTGGCAGTCTCCCCTTTTCTTTTCATTTACTACTACAATATCGACTGCAACCCCTTCCCCCCTTTTGGTAGGTTCTCTTTTAGGGTGCATGGAAATTTGGCTCTAGGTGGTGGCATGGAATGTATGCCCTTGCAGACACCACAGTAAAATGTGGTTGTCTTTGCAGGTGGGCAGAAATTCCTGCCTCCTCCAGTATCGCCGATGGTGTGCTGAGGAGGTCGCCAAGACCGAAACAGCTGTCCACACCGGCTAAATATCTGGACCCCCCTCGGGGGGACCTAGATTTAAATTTCCATGCACTGAGTGGCTGGAACAGTGGGATATGTGATACGCCCCCCTTCGGGGGGGCTTCCATATGCATTGCTTTCAGTCACTTGTTTAGCGCCCCCTCTCTTTCCTATCTCTTTTTTTTTTTTTTTTTTTTGTGCTTTGGCCACAGTAGATCTATGATCACTGGTCGATCATGCACATTTCTCTCCCCTGACAGTGCTATAATCTACTTTACTTTGTAACCTTCCTAAAATATTAGCACTGGCAGTCTCCCCTTTTCTTTTCATTTTGATGTAGCCTGAGGACACTGACAAGATACGAGAGGTGGTTTGGGTGCCTTTGGAGAAGACCCGGGGAACAAAATATTACTTACTTACTTACTTACTTACGCCTGTCACCCCTACCCGGGTATAGGCCGTCGACGAGAGACCTCCAGCAACTCCTGTCCTGTGCTTCTCCTTCGATTTTACTCCAGGTGGTTCCCAGTCTCTTGATGTCTGCTTGGAGGTCTCGACGCCAGGAGTTAAGTCTTCTGGTAGAAGAACCTTCCTCCTCCAGGAATGGAATTACTGTTAGTCTTTTCGTCGGCGTTTTTGTAGCTATTTCCTTTTTTGCAGGGTGGGGAAGCTACCCCCACGCCCAACCCCCTTACTAGGAGGACCAGGGGTTTTCTGTCGGGGTCACCTTCCCTTAGACCATGTTGGTTCACGGCACCTTATTTCATTCGGTGCACCCCTCTCACGAGGGATCCCCTATCCACCACCCAGGGGACGCGCCTCAACGCCATATGGTCCCAGCGCGAGGAACAAAATATTAGAATAACAGATATAATATCATACACACTGCTCTTAATTTCACATTAACACTGACAGCTGCAAATGTGCCTTTAGCATATAAAACCATACTGTTGCGCTGTAGACATAATGTCTAAGCTATCGCAAATACAAGCATGTAAAAATAAAACTGGGTTGGGACACCCTGGCACTGACGTCATTTTTGCGATAGTCCCAAAGATACGCACCCACTGAGACACCACGGTCGGAATTGCGCCCCTTTGACGAGTGAACGACGCTCTCTCACAAAATCAGTCTTAACTCGCATTTTGGATGTTTTGACATATATACATTTCTGAAAACTACAGTGTTTGCTGATTACTGTGATATATGGCTGTATGCTGTAGTGCAAAAATTGTAGAAGCTGTTAGTGTTTAAAGTTGTTAAAGCCTCTGGTGGCCATTTTGAGAAAACAGCCTGGGAAGTTTCTGTGTGCAGCATAATTGGGGCCAAGGGCAGACTTTTAAAATCATTTTTAACCTATTTAATGGCATTTTTCATGATAAATATTTTAACCATACGATACTTTGGTGTATGTAGAATACATTTCTGCAAAAAATTGAAAATGCCCCAGATTGACCCCCACCACATATGTACGTCTGATTGGCTTGCTGCAAGTTAAGACTGGTTTTGTGAGAGAGAGTCACCATGTGAAAGTATCATTAGGAAAGGTAACTCCTCACTGACCACTATAAACAAATGCGCGATAGTCCATCTGAAGAGTAAGCGTGGGGAACTGTGACAAGACGGTTCTGAATTCACTGCTTTTCACGTGATTTTGTCTCATTTTATGCACTGCACGCCGCGACGGAACGACAAACTTCACAACGACAAATTTATAGAAGTGAACATATGACGGGCAAATCACTGATGTCACGGGTTTTGACACACCACCATCGGCAAGCTTTGACTGAGGAATTAGTGTACTGTTCAGGGGTAGTGGTTGTTTAATGTGCAGCGGGGGGGGGGGGAGGGGGAGAAGGGGGTGTTGGGAGGGGGGAGGGGGGGGGAGGAGGGGGCGGGGAGGGGGGGAGATTGCCTGCATATTTGTGGCGAGAGACTAACGGACCAAGCGTGGACCGAAAACCGCCGATAAGCCCCACTATAGCTGACTTGCACCTGAGGAGGGGGGTGGGGGGTGGGCGGGCCGGTGTTTGCAGGGGCTCATGAGAATCTACTGTGCTGCGGGGGGCGGGCTGAGGGACTGACGAGGGACACGGTTGGGGTGGGTGGTAGCTGGAGCAGACGAGTACCATCCACAGACCTATCTCGCTATCAGACAATTGAGCACGTAACCAGGTGTTGGTTGTTTACAGACGATTTGAAGAATTGGACGAAATTCATACATTTGTTCAAGATTACTTATGGTCGACATCAATCAAAAATGTGGGCGAATTCGACCAAGAAAGTGTGTGTCGACCACAAATTATGGTCGAAATATGTCAACAAAATCAATATTGGTTGAGTTGACAGTACAATTTTGAGTGAGATAACGCTATTTTCGGCGGCGCATTTATTAAGCAATTTGTGGTGATACGATATTTTGCTTATCTCCCTTTTGAATCCTCGATGGTTTAGAGGCCGTATTCTGGCTCATATTGTATGCATTGAACTACCCTAATCAGCGCGTTTAGTGTAGTATCCTTCTCTTTATAATAGTCTAATAGAAGGGACTTTTTAGGATAGGTCACAGTGGAGCGGGTTCAATAGGAGGGCAGGCCTCAACCTCAGACATCTGAAATAACAAGACAAAAATTTCGTCGTTGCAGAAAGTATCTCAGTTTTGCGCGAAGTGCCACTATGTGTTTGTGTGTGTGGGGGGGGGGGGGAGGAGGAGGCTGAAAAATAGACGGAAGAAAAGATAGAATGACACAGAGAGAGAGAGAGAGAAAGAGAGAGAGAGAGAGAGAGAGAGAGAGGAGAGAGAGAGAGAGAGAGAGAGAGAGAGAGAGAGAGAGAGAGAGAGAGAGAGATAGGTGGGTGGAGGTGGGGTGGGGTGGGGGGCGTGAGAAAGGAGGCTGAACTGAAGATAGATAGACAGGAAAATGGATAGATAGATAGATAGATAGAGAGGAAAAGACAGGAGGGATTGGGGGGGGGGGGGGAGGGCGGCGGCGAGAAGCAAGCTAAAAACGAGATAGGTAGTAAAAAATATATATATAGATAGGGGGTGGGGGGGGGGGAGGAGGATGGAGGGCAGTGAAGATATAGCCTATAGGCATCCCACTGGGCCTTCCTAGAACTAATTACTGCATATTGAATAGTTTGATATTTCTTTGCATTTAACTATCTTGACAGTCACGTTTGTCTTTTGCATTAAATTCAGGTGTACATTGCTGTAAAATTGAAACCTATGATTTAAGGGCGTGCGACTATATAGGAGGAACTGAAAAATCGTCTAAAACTTTGCAATCGTATAAGAGTGATAACAGTGCTGGTATGTGACTTTGGACCTTACGACTGCACGCCGTACGATCCAAAATTAGGGGCCAGCATAATATTATATTGCTGGATCAAAAAGTCAGTTTTCAATCCACAAATCTGATTATGAAAACGTCGGAATGTTGTTTTTTTTCTTCTGGATTTATGGAAAGAAATTTGAAGTCCAGAGCTTTCATGTGTTTCATTGCATTTTCTTTGTTGTTGCGATTATGACCGGAATATAATGGTTGTCGCCCTTGTTTCACTGTCCGTTTAAGTGCATTGAATGCGCACTAGAAGAAGGGACTGCTGATGTTTCAAAGGGCAAAACCAATATAGCTTCTGCTGATGGTGTTGCATGACCCATTCACTGTCTAGAAAAAGTAAAAACAATTCAACTACAAGAGACATAGATCCTCATGAGCCCCCGCAGTTGCGGGGGCTCATGAGGATCTATGCCTCTTGCTGGCGCCATTTTGTACACGTCTTCCTCTTTGGACGGAAGGAGCTCTGTGGCTTTGAATTTTATAAAGCAGAAACCCTTAATCATGTTTCTGTCATACTAAAAAATCGACGTAAAATTAACCCCTCCAGTGCTGAGACAAAATAAAAAGGCACCGAACTGCAAGAGGTACAGATCATCATAGGAATGTTGCCACCGAACTGCAAGAGGTACAGATCATCATAGGAATGTTGCCACCGAACTGCAAGAGGTACAGATCATCATAGGAATGTTGCCACCGAACCGCAAGAGGTACAGATCATCATAGGAATGTTGCCACCGAACCGCAAGAGGTACAGATCATCATAGGAATGTTGCCACCAAACTGCAAGAGGTATAGATCATCATAGGAATGTTGCCACCGAACTGCAAGAGGTACAGATCATCATAGGAATGTTGCCACCGAACTGCAAGAGGTACAGATCATCATAGGAATGTTGCCACCGAACTGCAAGAAGTACAGATCATCATAGGAATGTTGCCACCGAACTGCAAGAGATACAGATCATCATAGGAATGTTGCCACCGAACTGCAAGAGGTACAGATCATCATAGGAATGTTGCCACCGAACTGCAAGAGATACCGAACATCATAGGAATGTTGCCACCGAACTGCAAGAGGTACAGATCATCATAGGAATGTTGCCACCGAACCGCAAGAGGTACAGATTATCATAGGAATGTTGCCACCGAACTGCAAGAGGTACAGATCATCATAGGAATGTTGCCACCGAACTGCAAGAGGTATAGATCATCATAGGAATGTTGCCACCGAACTGCAAGAGGTACAATTCATCATAGGAATGTTGCCACCGAACTGCAAAAGGTACAGATCATCATAGGAATGTTGCCACCGAACTGCAAAAAGTACAGATCATACAGATCATCATAGGAATGTTGCCACCGAACCGCAAGAGGTACAGATCATCATAGGAATGTTGACACCGAACCGCAAGAGGTACAGATTATCATAGGAATGTTGCCACCGAACCGCAAGAGGTACAGATTATCATAGGAATGTTGCCACCGAACTGCAAGAGGTACAGATTATCATAGGAATGTTGCCACCGAACTGCAAGAGGTACAGATCATCATAGGAATGTTGCCACCGAACTGCAAGAGGTACAGATTATCGTAGGAATGTTGCCACCGAACCGCAAGAGGTACGGATCATCATAGGAATGTTGCCACCGAACCGCAAGAGGTATAGATCATCGTGAAGTTTTCAGAAGGGGTTATAAGCCTTTGCCCCGATGGCATGCTAAAATGGCGTTCCCCAGATGATCACCCTTGTCTCAGGAACACAGATGTACGTAGCAATCTCAAAAGGCATATTTCCTCATACGGCGAACAAAACCTCATAAGAGTCTATGTCTCAGGCAGAAAAGTTGAGCTTGCTGCAAACCGACTCACCACTTCCTCAAAATTGCATCATATTAATTAGTCTGCAGGTATGTGTTTTGGGACCTGACGGCGGCATAGAAATGTAAGGTCCCGCAAATTGAAATTATCAGCACACTTATTGACAACTTTCTCCCGTCTGCAAAACACTGAGATGCTCATAGGTCGCTTGTAGAGGACCATCGGCATCCAGGCTCTTTGTGATAATTCGATTTTAAGTCTGGGCACCATTTGGGTCCTTTGAACTGAAATCACAATATTTTCCATTTACATATGTGGTCCTCCGGAGGTCATCTTTTTTTTTTAGCTTACATCAGCCAGTATATGCAGCAGCCCAGCTTCCTCAGTCAGTGCGTACTTTGAAGTCATAGGGCACGACGGACCCTTACGCGTTCATCCGGCCTATCCTTTGCACTTTGGCTCGGTAATTGGTACCGATTTTGTGGGGCGTGCAGTTAATTGGTGCAGCCTGCGACGGTCTGCACCACCGACGATTTCCTCAGGAGAAGCCAAGATGCTAATAAATGAAACTGAATTGTGTTAGCAAGAGGCATAGATTCTCATGAGCCCCTGCATTCGTAGGGGCTCATGAGAATCTATGCCCCTTGCACATGGAAGGTGGTTGCCTGAAGGCTTTGGTCTGCAGTTTTCGCGCAGTTTTGAGGGCGTTGGGTGTCGCGTAAATGTGCTGCAAAACTCGATTACTTCGTCATCGAGTGGTGCACATTTTCCTAAGTGATCCCACCCTCACATTTACCACAACAAAAAAAAAAACACACACACAAAAAAAATCGATGATGTTCGCATGCAACCTTGTAAGTGACAGTTTGGCGCGAAATTGTTATTTGATGCGGTTGCCTGCTTTGCGTTTACCCCCCCCCCCCTCCGCCTTTCCACTTCCCTCCCCCCCCCCCCCCCCCCCCCCCCCCCGCCTTTCCACTCCCCCCCCCCCCCCACCCCTCCTATTTTCCGACGAAGACTCGAGCCTGAAGCTCAACAAGGGAGGAAATGCTTTGTGAAGAAAGCTCCGTATCACATATTCTGCCCAGAATATAAACATTTCTTTCGTTTTCCTCGAAAACATAGAATTGTTTGTTTCGAGGTTGCATATGAACACATTCGAATTCGAATTTACGTTCTGCGCAATTCCTGAACAATTAGCAAGAGATCTCGACAGGCGCCTTCCAACTCATTCGCGGAAGTCAGTGGGTGTAAACTATTTAACGTTTGATTACGTCTGATAGGATTACGGATATGCTTCATGTATCATGGCACCAAATTGTCATTCTTGCTTGCATGTAGTAGTCAGTTATTCGACTTTTAACTCATTCGAGACATGTCACATCCAGATACGCGGCATAAAGCCGCGTATCTGAATGCAGCAGGTCTCGAAAGTGTTAACATAAGTTTTCTTCTGCTTTCAATGCTTTATTGTTTTCTTCTGCCTCAGTTCATCTATGCTGTATCATTTGGAGAGGGACTGTGGGTGGCGGCGTGAAAGCTTTTCTCTTTATACTGTGATGGGTTTCACCTTAAGGCATTCGAGACGTGCCGCCTCCGGATACGCGGCTTGAAGTCGTGTATCCGGAGACGGCACGTCTCGAATGAGTTAACCTCATCATTCGTGATCTTGCAAGGTTTATTCCCCAAGAGTGTCATGGCTACCTTTTCTTTTGTGCTGTATAGTTATTGGCAAATCGCGAAAGGCCATTGCTATTGATAGCAGTAGATTGTGCAGACTTCACGCGTATAGGGGGGATAATCCAAGGTTAGTTTTATTTGCCTTTCTTGCCTAGAACCTGCCAGATCCAACACCCCGACCATTGACAGGCACGCCCTTGACCTATGACACTTCCGGCCGGGGATTCAAAGCGAGGTCACTCATAAGGTCAGGCGGCATGCAGGAGAGACAACAGAGAGCGGATTGTCCACCAGGGGGCGCCTCTTGTCTCCAGATGAGAGAAAGTAAACCTCGCTGGGTAAATCTCATTCGGGACAGATCTTGTTTGTAGTTTGAAGATTGAATCCTCACAAATGCCCGGCCTCAGTGATGATCGAAGGGTTCATACAATTTCTAGACAAATCCAGGAGTGTCTGACCGCTGTCCGACGAACGACAAGGTGAGGTCGGAAGTTCAGTAAGAAAGCCTGACGAAGGATGTAAACGGCACAGCCTTTGTCATTTTCGAGAAGGTGTAACCCTTTCAGTGCCGGGATTAAGCAAACATCACCCGAGTGCAAGAGGCATAGATCCTCATGAGCCCCCGCAGATGCGGGGGCTCATGAGGATATATGCCTCTTGCTGAAACTACTTAGCGGTGTGTGTATCTGTGTTGCTTGGGCGGCTGAGGCTCTTTTGGCGTAGAATTCACAATGGTTTTAGAAGCACAGTCTGCGTCAGCTGCTAGTGAAGTGGTTAACATCACCTCGGCTAGAGGAACATTGGAGTAAACGCATGCAGCAAAAGGCTTAGATCCTCGTGTGACTCTTCAGCTTGCGAGAGGCTTAGATCTGCAGAGTGACTGTGGTGTCTCAGATGGAAACAATCTTTTTGTGCATTGGTTCTCTTTGATGTCATTATTATATATGCTGCTTCGGAACTTAGATGAATCAGAAGGATAGGCCAAGAAAAATAGTATCCAGAATTTACGCTTGAATACTTATGTTTGTATGCGCGCGCGCGCGTGTGTGTGTGTGTGTGTGTGTGTGTGTGTGTGTTTGTGTGTGTGTGTGTGTGTGTGTGTGTGTGTGTGTGTGTGTGTGTGTGTGTGCGTGCGTGTGTGTGTGTGTGCGCTCGCGCGTACGTGTAGCAGTGAATATTTATCATTATGTTATATATACTATGTCATTGTCATACATCCTCATGTGGCATTTAATTGTATCTGCGTGTGTTTACTGCGATACTATTCATGAAGTTTGTTTTTATTTTTATTTTTATATTTTTAGGCTGTATATAACTTAATTAGATAATTTTCCATTTTCAGTTATTAACCATATGGCTGTTACCGGTAGTAGTGGGAATCAACTCGACAAAGGGCGTTACCGACAACAAAAGGGTTAAAAAAGACATGCCTTAGACTACCTGAATGGCAAGATCTCAGTATGAGGTGTCTCGGAAGGAAACTCTTTCTGTGGATAGTTTCTCCTTAACCCATTACATCCTGAGGCCGAATTTTTAAATTTGCTTATTGCCCTATGAAAGCTACATTACAGGTTGGTAGATAGAACAACTATTTTAGTTCAATTGATTGATTGTACATTGCTTAACGTCCCGACAGCAACAAGGCTTTCTCAGGACGTGCCTGCACTGCTTGTGAAAAAACTAAACAGAACATTGAATGTATGTCGCTAGCCGGTCAAATACGTTAAATAAACCTAACACATGGGGCCTAAATAAAGCTAAGACCATTTAGCAACACACATCCAATATCAAGAGCTACAGGCAGTGCAGACAGTAGGGAGAGTTTTAAAAAGGCAAATACAGGTGAATGGACAAAGGGTAGACAGAAACACATGCCCCAGAATAGAGAGAAAAACCCACCCTGCGGGGCTGACCAGGGTGACCCTGGGAACTAAAAAATACCTAACCCCACCCAAGTCCCCCAGGGCAGACCCGGGTGGGGGTATTTTAGTTCAAGGATGGTGCCAGAATAGCTTGGTGCCTGAGTCGCCAAGCTATTCAAGCACCATCCTTGAACTATCATAGTAACATTCATTTCAAGCAATAGTGTATCAGAATAATAAAGGGTTAAAGTCATTATTCATATGTTGATTCGGAAGTTCAATGAACAAAAACAGGACAAGAAAATACACGTTAAGCCCAGAATTTACCCGTGAGCACTTATGTATGCTTTGTATGTATACATGTATGTATGTTAAGATAAACTGAATTACCATGTATGCAAAAGCATAAGGAGTTTTGCTGCGGCGTATGAACGAGCATCCATTGTTAAAATCAATACATAAAACATATAAACATCAAACTGGAAATTACTGTCCCGGGACAAACAGAACCTGATCAACATTTGTCCCTGTTGACACATATTACTCCGTGCAACTACGAAGGTGGGTTTACAGACGGAACAAATATATGAGAGCATCACAGAGGTCACCCCGGCCCACCATAACTTAGAAATCAGTTTGAACGGCCAGGGTATATACACACGCAGAAAGAAAACAAATTGTAACCTGTTGCCAGCTTCCGAATATAGAACCAACAGACCAGCACAGTAAACATTGTTGCGTACATGCACTTTTGAGGATGGTCCGGCCAAAAACCACTGAACAGCACTTGCATCATTAGCACACACAGGTCCGGCCACCGGAGGAAGAGCTCTGGTGCGGGCATAGAAGGTGCCAACAAAAAGTGTACATCATGTTTTCATTTGTAGAGAACACTTCCTGTTCCTTAATGTCGGACAGTGTTTATGTATCCGCAAAGCATGAGCTGACGAGAAGAGGCATACATGGATCCTCATCAGTGCAGCCTTGCATGTCCCGGCTTGAGGAAGGGACGTATCTTCGTGAAACCTGCAGAAGAGTCCATCCAGCCGCGAGAGACGTGCTATGTTATCATGAGGCTGTAGGCTGCAGATACTGACTTGAATCTATCCCTCTTGTTGGCCGCAATGATGTTGCTTCATTTACTTTTGCGTCCCACTCACCTAACAAAGCAAAGTCTTTCGGGCCGACGTGGGTCTCAGTTTGCCCGCGCACAGTTGTGCGCGGGCCAACTGAGACCCACGTCGGCCCGATGTCATTTTGAGCACTGGGATACTTCTTGACATTTTTTCCTTACCCACTTGACAGCCAGTGGACGTGGACCATGTTTCTGTAGAAATCTTTCTTAATTTAACGCCAAAGATCCCCAGCCTTCGCCGTGAACATGGACACACTCTGAATGGTGTCAGCAATAGGCATCGAGACTCATGAGCACCCGTAACTGCGGGGACTCATGAGGATCTATGTTTTTGCAGTTTGTTTGTGTTTGCTTTTTCTCGGCATTGAAAATAGTTACAAAAATCATTTTACCTCTGGCAAAATCTAGGCTTTTGGGGGGTAGGGGTTGGGGTGGGTGGGGGTGTCGAAATCTACCATTGTAATCCGTAATGGGCAAGTGGCAGACGGGCTCACACGTGTATTTTGTGGGTCAGCTTTTCTTTCACGTTTGAAATTTTGCTCTCTACGTTCATCAGACTGAGGAGGTGATCGGGCCTTTAGTCTACTTCATCCTTTGTGAAAATTGCCACAGTGTCGGGGAAGATTCTATCAACATTGGCTGAATGATGTTGGGCCAGAAAACGGAGGAAGCGGGAGTGTGAGGGTCAACATACTTGTATTCCATCAGCCTGCGACAAAACAATGTCTTGGCCAGCGCGCCGTCTCGGGTCGTAACGTAGCTGTTCCCTGTCTCTGTCTATGCCGTGACGGTCTGCCTGTGTGTGTGTGTGTGTGTGTGTGTGTGTGTGTGTGCGTGCGTGCGTGCGTGCGTGCGTGCGTGTGTGTGTGTGTGTGTGTGTGTGTGTGTGTGTGTGTGTGTGTGTGTGTGTGTGTGTGTGTGTGTGTGTGTGTGTGTGTGTGTGTGTACGGCCGCAAACTATAATTGCCGCTCTTCCTGCTAGAGTGTTTGATGTTTGATGTCACTATGGCCCGCGATCAAAAGCCAGATCGAGACAACATTGACTATGGCCCCGCTTGTGTGTCTGTGTGCTGGTCTGTGATTTTAGACCTTACGGCCTGACGGCCGTAAGGTCCAAAATCACAGACCAGCACACATGTCATGTCCGGGTCATTCCTCGATTTGCTGTGACAAGCGCCCCCAATCTAAAAATTGACTTGCGACGGCAGGACGCCGACGCGTCTGAATTGTTGTGTGGATGTAGCAAAATCAAGACAATCCCTTATTTTCTTGTCATTGTTTTAACACAAGCTGTAAGGCAATAAACTATATCCGTCTAATCTTATTATGCAGCAATGATCGTATAATGCTTACCTGTGAGTTTAGACTGGGTAAGTGTTCAAAAAAGGTACGTATATCGTTATCTGTTACGAAATCTTGAACGCAAATTTGAAAAAAAAAAAAAAAAAAAAAAACCCGGACGGATTTCGCAATCACACGGTGTCAATGACACGACGTATGGGCGTTACAAAACAGTTTAGCAGGACGCGGCTTTGGCAGCACACACGCAAACAAACAGGATCAAGAACTGGCCCTGAGAGTGGCCAAGCAAAGTATCGTACCTAGCTACGACAGACACCTAGGATACGGTTCGTTACATCTTGTTGCGATGTCTGTGCCAATCGTGGCAGGTTGTGTTCCCAAAATCTCTATCAGTCCACCCCCAGAAAGCATTAGGTGCCCAAGGAATACGGACTATGCAAAATTGGGTTAGCAAGAGGCATAGAACCGCATGAGCCCCCGCACCTGCGGGGGTTCATGCGGTTCTATGCCTCTTGCAATTGGGTGCTGTTCCCTTTTTCTCGGCATTGACGAGGTTAACATGGATGTCGTGTCCGAGTGAGAAGCCTCCACACAAATTCTGCACGCAAAAAAAAAAAAAAAAAAAGAAGATGGCCATGCAGGATTTCTTCAGTTCTTCCCTATTCTAGACTGAACTCTAGCAGACAATTTGTGCGTGACGATCACAGACGTAAATGGCGAATGCAAGAGGCATAGGTATTCACAAACCCCTGCAGTCTGTGGGGATGCGTCAGGATCTATGTCTCTTCCAGATTGATTTCTCATGCGTCCGTCTTCACTATAACTCCAACCGGAAACTTCCTGCGGTATGAAAATGGCGCCAGCAAGCGGCTTAGATTCTCATGAGTCCCCGCAGGCTGAGGGGGTTCATGAGGATCTATGCCTTTTACAGATGGCTCAGTGGTTGATGAGGATAATTGGGCTTGATCTTCTAAAGCGCGCTTTCCCCCAGAATAGAAGTTCATCCGGCTTAGTCTGGCTCCAGTCCACTACTGTATTGTAGTGCGTGTTGTTTCAGAAATACATGTCGTGCTAGCAACAGGTTAGGTAGAATGTACGGTGGATCGTCAATTTCATACCTCGTTAGATTCTAAGCTGCTTTGTCCTTTTCCTTGCTCGTTCTTTGTCCAAAGGCTGTCGACGCCATCACTGCGTCGTTAACACTAGTTAGGTATGTATGTTTCCATAGTAACCTTACGGTCCAAGAAGCCTGTCAGTTTAATGATTTTACTTCTCCCCTCCCTCCCCTCCCCAAATTACCTGGCTGTCCACCTACACACAAATATTTCAGTTGAAAATGGTCACAAACCAGATAGGTGAGGCTAGCGCTGGCAGAATTGTACACAAACCAAGAGGAATCACTCAGCGCCGGACAGACAAACAGTTAGATCCCCTGCCCCCGCCTAACAGTTATCTTTTTTCCTAAGTTCAGCTGCAAATAGAATCTGAATACATTATTCTTGTATTTGTCCACAGATTATCACGAGTGCTTTCGATATCCTCAATATCAAAATATCAAAATCAATTCTCAATGGGGGTGCCTGATAGGCGGGGGCAGGGGATCTAACTGTTTGTCTGTCCGGCGCTGAGTGATTCCTCTTGGTTTGTGTACAGTTGAAAATGGGCCAGCTCACTAGTTCCGTCTCACTAGTTCCGGTTTGGCTTTATATCACCTTACACCAATTAATTTATCTCTGAAATGCTCAGCTATTTTTTTTCGACCAACATAATATACTTGTATGCAGATCTGTGTCCAAAATCACAGACCATTAGAAGTTATGCCTGACGTTTAACCCACTTAACCCTATGACCTCATTTCCCAAATTGAAGCGGTGTCATCTAACGACTATGTACCAGCTGCTTTATATGGATAGACCATGATAATTCAAGGGTAGTGCCAGATTAGCTTGGCGCTTGAGGGCGCCAAGCTAATCTGGCACTACCCTTGAATTATCATGGTCGATCCATCTCCTGCTTTAGGACTCTCCGGTTACATGGGTTAATACCGGTCTTTTATTAGCCCAGCACCTCCAAGAAAACATTGTTCATAGTAGTCTGCTTTGTGCAGTTAGTGAGTATTCGTTTTTTCTTGTTCAGAAATAGGATTGATAGAAAAATAGATGTCCTAGCGTGTGATTTGTTTTCCTTTTCTTTTCAGAATCATAGACCAACGCACACTATTTTGTGTTTGGTCAGAAACGCGTGGACAGTGTTAACTAAGTGTTGAATCGGTCTCAGTTCGAGAACTGTTTACACACCATGTAATCACTGACAAAATAAACGGCCATCTTTGGTCCATGAGAGGGTGGCCATGGGCACTAATGGCCTCTGATGACAGTTCCATTGCATGAAATCATGCCACGCGGTCAGTCGGTCAGTATAGTGGGTAAAACTTCCGCGCCATTGAAAGGTCAAGATATGTGTGCCGGTCTGTGATTTTGGACCTTACGGCTAGAAGCTGTAAGATCTAAAATCACAGGCCAGAACACACATTTTGAACTGTAATCCGTCCCAAGTTTTCTTTGAAGATGAACAGATTATCTCGTTGAGTAAGGCGGATTGACAATCAACATATCCTAATCACCAACCGCGCCTTGTATGATCAAATCGCCCTTTTTAGGCTGCGAAAGAATAGCAGGCCTGAGTTGCTTGAGTGAGTTTAGTCCTGCGGCAAACCACTAAGTGAGGAGCTCCGCTATATGGAAGCACCTTGCTTAGTGACTTGCGCAGTGGCTTACCGCAGCTCCTTGAAATCTTAAAATCTTAGTGGCTTGCCGCAATAATTAAGCTATCTAACCTAACTGAGCCCAAGGCTCATAAGGATCTATGTCTTTTCATCAACTGACCCTATTTACCTCTATTGAGGATATCGAAAGCACTCGTGATAATCTGTGGACAAATACAAGAATAATGTATTCAGATTCTATTTGCAGCTGAACTTAGCAAAAAAAGACGTCAGAGGACGAGACCTAAAGTTTGTTACTTTAACTCATTCTGCTCGGGACACACCACAGCAAGATATGGCTCGACCATGATAGTTCAAGGGTGGTGGCAGAACAGATTGGCGACAAGCTATTATGCCACCACCCTTGAACTATCATAGTCGATCTGCCTCCTGAATTATAATGCACTCATTCTGCCCCGGCCGAGACACACCACAGCAAGATATGGCTCGACCATGATAGTTCAAGGGTGGCGGCAGAATAGATTGGCGACAAGCTATTATGCCACCACCCTTGAACTATCATAGTCGATCTGCCTCCTGAATTATAATGCAGTCCTCAGAGGATAACTTCAAAATGTGAGTATTTCGTACCTGGAGCACACTGAATTAAGTACCTAAAGACGAAATACTTTTAGAAAGTGTGCTCGATCCTTCAGAAAAAGCGTCAGTTGCTATATCAAGTATATGCTTTATCAATTGTTGTTAAAAGAAACGTCCGATGTTTTAGTTAGTTAGTTAGTTAGTTGGTTAGTTAGTTAGTTAGTTAGTTAGTTAGTTGGTTGGTTGGTTGGTTGGTTGGTTGGTTGGTTGGTTGGTTGGTTGGTTGGTTGGTTGGTTGGTTAGTTAGTTAGTTAGTTAGTTAGTTAGTTAGTTAGTTAGTTAGTTAGTTAGTTAGTCGCGCCACAAGAACGCGAGGCTTGTCAGCGTTAAATTTGAAGCCAGCACATGCCTGATATTAATGTTTCGAATTTTAGCATGGATTCCGATTATCACGTTGCAGAATTCCATACCCAACAAAGGTAGTTGTGTATGCCTGGAATTATAATCATTGCATGGACACGTTTTCAGCGTAACACTACTAACCCAGTTTTGAAATCCCCTACATTGTAGCAGTGACTGATGTTCCCTGATTCGCATTAGTTCCGGTCACGGGACCCTAGCAAAGGGGAATAAACCCTGACGACTCCCTATTGTAAAAGGGTAGAGACGCAAGCAAATGGAGCTCAAAGAAGAGGCATTGATAGTGTATTTCTAATCCGCACATGCGAGAGGCATAGAGTTTCATGAGACCCTATGCCTACTGCATATGTAACTCCTCTGACTTTCTCCTTTGTGAGAAGTAGAAACGTAAGCAAATGGAACTGAAAGCAAATGGCATTGATGCTTACAATCCTTATTATGAACAAGAGGCATAGATTCTCATGAACCCCTGCAGTGCAGGGTCTCATGAGAATCTATGCCTCTTGTAGATGGAAATTTGTTTCTGTAGGGGCGCATGGAAGTCTATGCAGACGGAAAGAGCCAACTGAAGGGCCCAGGGACTGTTCGGATAAAGACCATCCTGTTCTTTGTCACGAGAACAGATCTCTCTGTCATAACGAGTCTGGTGACACGCGTCGTCAAGAAAAGAACTGGGTTGTAATATATAATGGCCATGGGTGTAGGAAGATGTTCAGACAGAAGATGGGTCTAAATTCTGTTTCACGTTGTAAAGATTCTATGTGAATTTTGAATTTGAATTTATAAAAAAATGTTTGCAGTAAAGAGGCCAACATAATCAAGGACGAAGCTTGTTTCTAAATGCTCTAATTGCTTTGTCTGTCTGTCGGTCTGCCTGCCTCTGCCTCTGCCTCTGCCTCTGTCTCTGTCTCTGTCTATGTCCCTCTCTGTCTCTGTCTCTGTCTCTGTCTCTGTCTCTGTCTCTCTCTCTCTCTCTCTCTCTCTCTCTCTCTCTCTCTCTCTCTCTCTCTCTCTCTCTCTCTCTCTCTCTCTCTCTCTCTCTCGTCTCTAACCACTCTCTCTCTCTCTCTCGTGTATAACCACACTTCTCCTGACAGTGCCGTGTCGTACTGGATGGATCTATTCCTTGGGGTCCTAAATAAGCATGCGCCCATACGAGAAAAACGAGTTAAGCACTCTACCCTGCCACCCTGGTTAACAGTAGATATCAAACAGGCCATGTCATTTAGAGACAAACTTAAGACAGAAAAACAGTTTGATGAATATAAGAAACAACGAAATCGTGTTAAATACCTAGTGAGAGCGTCCAAAAAAAACTGTTCTTCCAGGAAATGATTAGGGACAAAATAGATACAGCATCGGTTTGGAAAGCCCTGAACGTTATAACGAAGGGCAAATCAGCCCCTGAAATTCCATCCCATTTGTCAGCTGATATATTAAATAACCACTTCCTATCGACAGCTGAAACACTTGCTCAGTCAGCTGCAAGTAGTAACGCAGAGTACCAAGTTCCTAGTGTCCTGGAAAAATACTGTGAGGCCAAAAATATACTGCAGACATTCATCATTCCTGATATTACCGTCGCTGAAGTCGGCAAATATATTTCTAGCATCCCAAACAAAAAGTCCACCGGGATGGATGGTATCGACAACAAAATTCTGAAAATGTCACTACCATATACGGTAGAGGCACTGACTTATGTCTTTTACCTTTGTATAAAACACAGCACGTTTCCAACTATTTTCAAAGAGGCCAAGCTAATTCCAATCCCTAAATCAAAAGATCTTGAAGATGTAAATAATTAGCATCCTATCTCACTTTTGTCGGCCCTGTCAAACCCCTTGAAAAACACATACAAAAACACCTCGATTTTCTAGAAAAGGGCAATTTCATAAATATTCATCAGTCCGGTTTTAGACCGAAACACTCATGTCAGTCAGCACTGACACACATTGTAGACAGCTGGCTGGAATCAATAAATAAAAACCTGATGTCTGGAGCTGTTTTCTTAGACCTACAAAAAGCATTTCTCTTAAAGAAGCTAGCAGCATACAATATAAGTGAAACCGCCTTAGCATTCTTTAGATCATACTTAAAAGACAGAAAACAAAAGGTATATACCAATGGAAAATACTCTAAACAAGGACAAGTTAGCTGCGGTGTCCCCCCAGGGGTCAATCTTGGGACCTCTTCTATTTATAATATTCATTAATGATTTGCCTTTGCATATTACTAACACTGATGTCAACTGCAACCTGTTTGCGGACGATACGAGCCTCCGTGTTTCGGGTAAAAAAAAAACAGCTGACATTAACCTTAGCTTAGAAAGTAGTCTCAGCGAGGTTTCCGACTGGTGTAGAGAGAATCATATGGTTCTTCATCCAGGAAAAACAAAGAGTATTTTATTCACTACACGACAAAAACACCAACGCCGACCACAGGCGTTACATTTACAACTGAACGCTAAACCGATAGAACAAGTCACAGAGCGTAAATTCTTGGGAATACACGTTGACGAACAACTATGTTGGGAGACGCATATAAATACAGTCTGTAAAACCATTGCTAAAAACACTTTCCTGTTGTCCCAGCTTAGACAAGTAACGGATACACATACTCGTAAACTATTTTTTTTATGCCCATATCAAGTCTCACGTTGATTATGTCTCCACAGTGTGGGACGGTTGTAGTGATGTTCACATGAACAGGTTAATCTCTCTATTTAAAACAGCTGTCAAAATGATAGATACGCGGCCCATTCATACCACAGACAAATTTAGACATCTAAACATTCTCGGCCTGCGTCAACAACTTAATTTCATCAAATGCATCCTCATGCACAAGATATTAAATAACACGACACCGCAGTATCTAACCACCAAATTTATGCCACAGCAAGAACGCGAACGGACCTCAAGGAACAATACTTTACCCCTACCTCTGCCTAGAATTGACCTCTGTAAAACTAGTTTATCATTTTCTGAGCCGTTTGTATGGAACACTATTCCTGCACATTTGAAGACTATAGCCTCGCTTGGAATCTTTAAAACGAAACTTTTCGATTACCTGATGAGCCAAACATAAAATCACTGGGCTTTTATTTAAACAAACCCTGATGGTTAATACTTTCATGTAATACATGCATTTATGTACAGTGTTTTTTTTTTTTTTTGTTTTGTGTGTGTGTGTGTGTGTGTGTGTGTGTGTGTGTGTGTGTGTGTGTGTGTGTGTGTGTGTGTGTGTGTGCGTGTGTGGTATAAGATGAATGTTGAGTGTTACTATTATTTTGTGTATATATTTTTTACATTTTATTATTATTTTGTTTTTATTTTTTTAAACATTATTGTTGCATGAAATAATGTGTGTAAATATAATTTATTATTATTATTATTTTATTTTTTTAAACCTATTTTATGTTGTAGATGTTAGCAACGGCAAGTTTGTAAAATGACGATTTGTTTCTGTCAAAACATTTTACCGTTGATAAATAAAGTTTTATCATCATCTCTCTCTCTCTTATGTACAGTAATTATATCAACAGCAGGTTTGTAAAGATAGCCCTACCCGCCTAAAACCTTTCCTTGAAAAATAAAGTAAATCAACCAATCTCTCTCTCTCTCTCTCTCTCTCTCTCTCTCTCTCTCTCTCTCTCTCTCTCTCTCTCTCTCTCTCTCTCTCTCTCTCTCTCTGCGTGGGTGGTTGCAATTGGTTAGTTTGAGTTTAACGTAAACGCCACCAGAGTAATTGCAGGCAGCCCTAATGGGCTGGTCATGGGGAACGGGGGCGGGTATTGCCTATGGAGTACGACCTGAACACTGATCAGTTCAGGCGGCAACTATGCCACTTTGATTCACCGGTACCTTTCCAGGGATATGCTTGAATTCAGGAAAAAAACAAAAAAACAAAAACACCAACGACATATCTTTCCCTCCCCTCTTTCAGTCTCCTAGGCCATGTCTCTTTCTTTATGCAGACTGATGTGCTTGGTGGGTCTGGTCGGGGTGCGTATGGTTTAACCCTGTGGGCCGGCAGAACTGTTGCTCACTTGGAAGATTTGGCAAATCCTGAGATGATGCCAAGCTTCATTAGCATTACTGATCCAATTTTTCTTCCCTGCATGCGAGGCCTACAATAGGATCCCACTTGATTAACTCATTCGAGACAAACGGCATCCGGATACGCGGCTTAAGCCTCGTATCCGGATGCCGTTCGTCTCGAATGAGTTAATCCCTGGACTGTTTACTGGGAGTTAAAGTCCGGCGGAAAAGACACGGCACCTTTCCGCCCAGCGGTATTGTCAGTAGCAGTCATGGGGTTAATCGTGAAGTCTTTATTCCCCCCAAAGACCAGTAAATGCTGAAGCCTTGCTTTGAGAGAAGATGGTAGGACCCAAAGTTCCTTTAGGGCCAAGGCACTTCCTACGCCACTGTGGTTGTTGGAACAGCATTGTTACTTCCTTCAGCCAATGTCTCGGCTGTTCGGATTTCTTTCTGCCAGGATGACTCCTGTTGAGTTTGTCCGATTCTTTTCTCGTCAGCGATATAGGCCTACAGAGGAGCTGCTCTCCGCAATGCATTGTTGTCCGCATTTTCGCTGGATTAATCCCTGTCACATCTTTAACTGCTACTGACGATACCGTTCGGCGGAAAAAGACGGTTAGTTACGCGTCTTTTTGCGTCGAACGGTATTGTCAGTAGCAATCTACAGGTTAACCTATTCAGCCCTGACGCACTAAAGCAGGAGATGGGTCGACCATGATAAGAATAAGAATAAGAATAAGATTACTTTATTATCTCGAAAAGAGAAATTCGCTTGTGGTACATTTATAACAAATAGTACAAACAAGACATAAAAACATTATAGCATAATTATGAACATTTTCTCCCTGCACTTGCACAGCTACAAATTATAATGCAAGGGGAGTGTCAGATTAGCTTGGCGCCTATCGGCGCCAAGCTAATCTGGCACTGCCCTTGAATTGTCATGGTCGATCCATCTCCTGCAACTGGTGCAGTCATTAGATGACACCTCCAAAATTTGGGAAATACGGCCCTCGGACTAAATGAGTTAAAGAAATATGTATTGCACTTATTATTGACACACGCAAGCCCGGCCCATTGTCATTACTAATCCCACCAAATTCAGATAAAACTTCTTTTTCGTTGAATATATTCATGTCCACCTGGGCGGCACTCGACAGAGCAGAGAGAGAGAGAGAGAGAGAGAGAGAGAGAGAGAGAGAGAGAGAGAGAGAGAGAGAGAGAGAGAGAGAGAGAGAGAGAGAGAGAGAGAGAGAGAGAAAGAGAGAAAGAGAGAAAGAGAGAGAGAGAGAGAGAGAGAGAGAGAGAGAGAGAGAGAGAGAGAGAGAGAGAGAGAGAGAGAGAGAGAGAGAGAGATATGATGATGAAACTTTATTTATCAACGGTAAAAAGTTTTGACAGAAACAAATCGTTTTTTTACAAACTTGCCGTTGCTCAATTCTACAACATAAAATAGGTTTTAAAAAAACAAAAACAATTATAATAATAATAGAGAGAGATAGACAGAGAGAGAGAGAGAGAGAGAGAGAGACAGAGAGAGAGAGAGAGAGAGAGAGAGAGAGAGAGAGAGAGAGAGAGAGAGAGAGAGAGAGAGAGAGAGAGAGAGAGAGAGAGAGAGAGAGAGAATGCGAAGTCATGTTCCGCTTTTCATGTTTCAACATTCTTCATTATTCAGTTTTGATTGTCCCCAGCTTTTCCAGGCTATGACAATGACCCAGCCCCAGTCAGATCAGTTATTCCCCTCTCTTCACAGGTATCCATTATGGCGTAGTGGGGACGACGACGGCGACGATCCAAAGGGTGTATTTGGACTCTACGAGTCACGGAGTTCTCTCTCAACACTTTAACTGCCGAGAAAAACTGAACAAGTTCCAGTTGCAAGAGACATAGACCCTCATGTGCCCCCGCAGTTGCGGGGGCACATGAGGATCTATGCCTCTTGGTTCAAACAATTTTTTTTTTGCATTTTTGAAAAGCTTATAAAGTGATGTTCAGGAGAGTGCCTCTTGCTGACACCACTTTGTATCTTGATTTTGGGTCGGCTTAGACTCTGGTTTCAAGCTTAATTAACCCAAATTTCACACACACAATCTGCATCCACTAGCATTGAACGGGTTAGCATACCGGATAGTCGGTAGTTTGGGTTATGCAGATACTATCCTTCATTTGAAGACGTCAATGAGTGCATGGAGTCTCTCAGTCAATTTTCTTCTGGCGCGCGCGCGCGCGCGTGTGTGTGTGTGTGTGCATATTGTACACACACACACACTCACACACACACACACACACGCTGACACAGACAGTGCCACACACATGCACTCAAACATTCCACTCCAAAAGGGCAACTCAAAGTGTTTGCACGGCCCAAAAAAAGAAAAGAAAAAACCCAACCGATCATACCTTCAGCTTCCTCAGTCAAAAGATATATATGGAACCGACATCTTCTAGCAAGATAACACGTTCTCATGACGCCCTACTGATGAAGATCTGTGCATCTTCATCAGTGCGATCGGGAAACGGCCATGCTTGAGATTCCGCAACCAGAAAGATCAAGTGCCGGCATGCAAATAGCTGAGGTGGCCCAAAACACGGGCATTTAGCACTAGTCTGTGTTGCGACATCACTAACGTTGCCCGACTTCTGGCGCGGTGCATGTTTGAAGGGGCTCCTAGAAAATGCTGGGTGCACGCACGGCTAATTGGCGACAAACGAGTTGCCTGCGGATAATTCAACACGACTTGTTGATTCTCTCACATTCAGGAGAGTGCGCAAGTGATGGGAATTGAACCAGTTGCACATCAGTCATGCGAATGCCCAGTGGGCCCCCTCACTTGAAGAAACACGGAGTAATGAATGCTGATTTGGTCAGCAAAAAACAAAGATTCGGCCTGTTGACTTTTGCATAGTTCAGGAGAGTGCACAAGTGCCGGTGGGAAGATGTCGCACCTTGAACACCCAAGGGTCCCTTCCCTGTGAGAAACACAAGAGCCGTACTGGATCAAAATTTGGTCAGTGCCGTGAGCAAGCAAAGCTACCTTCCCCGTGCGCAAAGGCCATCGGGCCGACGTTGACCGCCGTTGGCCCGCGCACGTTTGTGCGCGGGCTAACGGCGGTCGACGTCGGCCCGATGGCCTTGTGCGCATTGGGTTGTCACTGACGGCAGAAGACAGTAAGTTCATTTTGTGAAAAGCAAGATTTTCGATGCATTACAATGAAAATTTCGCTTTTCAGAAAAAAAAAAGGACATACTGTTATGTGTCTTCACTGACAGGGTATAAAGGTTGTCTGCAGTGGAAATAGTGATATTCTCAAAATGCATAGATTTTCAACAACCTCCGCAAGACTGATAGGCAGGTTCTTGAATAAAAATCAGTTCCTCCTCGCTTGCCGTTCTTCACAACTGTGTACCTCTTGCAATTGCAAGAGACACAGATTTTCAAGATGGGCAAACTATAACTCAGTTGAGGCGGATTTTGTTGCAATGGCGATGCGACAGCTCTCGTTGGACTTTAATGGTCTCTCAATATCTCAATACATTCTGCAGCGTGCGAGGACACACTGATGAGGATCTATGCCAATTCGGCAGGCAGAATGCGGTTGGTTCGCTGTTGGAATTAAAACTAGTATTGACTCAATATATGTTACGTTTGTGTGTGTGTGTATGTGTGTGTGTGTGTGTGTGTGTGTGTGTGTGTGTGTGTGTGTGTTGTATGTGTGTGTGTGTGTGTGCTGGTCTGTGATTTGTGGTCCTTATTTACGGCCTCCGACCGTAAGGTCCAAAATCACAGACCTGCACACATTTCTTCGCGCCTGTGTCACCGCCGGGAAGACAGACGGAGGCGAGGAGGTTCACAGGCTGACTCTGTCTAGACTGACTCAAAGAGAAAAAGTCTAGTTTAGCTGACTCCGGAGTTTTTCAGTCTTGATCTTTCCGCCGGGCCGCAAAGGACTGCTGATGTTTAACGATTGTGCCCCACACAGCAGTAAGCTCAATCAACAGTGCTTAATATCTTTATTCACTTGTTCGAGAGTGTGTTCAGTTTTATCAACATGTATGCCGGTTCCGAGAGTTTTTATTGCGCTGCCGCAAGCTTGCGTGCTTAGAGACAAGTTGGTTCAAACTTCTCTGATCTAGAAATACAGGTTCATTCAAGTCATTTTACACAATTAGCCGAGTTAGCACTGGATCTGATGAAAAGCCTTGGGTCGCAAAAGCTTCTTGGGCCGACGTCTCCCTATTGCTTGCCTGGGACCTTATGTACAGCCCTATGCCGAACGGCACAGCTCGTTTATAGTCATTATTTATTCACCCATTCCCTGCCACTATATGCACACTGTACGTCAGTACGTTTTTGTTTCTGAAATCTTGATTCATTCCGAACGGAACGACCAAATGCCAACGACGCCCCCCTCCCCCCCCCCCCCACCCCACCCCCCCCCCCCAAAAAAAAAAATAAAAAAAAAATAATAATAATAATAATAATAATAAAATAAATAAAATAAAATAAATAAATAAATAAAGTAAATTAATAAATAAATAAAATAAAATAAATAAATAAATAAAAGTAAATTAATAAATAAATAAAATAAAATAAAATAAAATAAAATAAAATAAATAAATAAAATAAAATAATTTTTTTTAATGGATACAAATTGGTCTCATCAAGAGGCATAGATCCTCATGAGCCCCCGCAACTCATGAGGATCTATGTCTCTTGCATTTGGATGGTGTTCACGTTTTTTCGGCAGGCAGGGGGTTCACTTTGTTTATTTCCATTCATGATTCAATCATCCGTTCATTCGCCAAGCTGTCAAGACTGACGTCTCTTCAGTATTGCCTCGGAAACAATGACTGAGTGTGTCTTTTTTTTTTTTTTTCCCGTTTTGCGCGGGATGGAAGCCCCTCAACCAGGCTGCTTAGAACTGAGAGTCTAGATTGGAGCGGTGTTGTACACAAGGTCATAGCCCGCGTGAAGCCGAGGCCCAAAATCCTGGGATAGCTGCTAGAAGCACCACCTTGAGTTGCGAGTTGCGAGCTTTTCACCACTGCGTCAAAGCCGCCCTCTCCCTTCTCTCCAAAATAGAAGCACCTGAAACATTGCAGATTGCACACTGGTTACCTCTCTCTATCTGCTACGCGTTATCAAGCGTAGCAGATTGAGCCCGGGAGGCGGCCATTGTGACTAAACAGAATAAATTCCCCCTATGTTAAGGCGTGCAAGAAGGCCGGTCTGGGGTGATGGAGGACGTCAGTGTGTCAGTGTTCCGGCATGTGTATATGTGTGTGCCGTGTGCGTGTGCGCGTGCGTGCGTGCGTGCGTGTGTGTATATGTGTGTGTGTGTGTATGTAAAGGGATCCAAACTCAGTGTATGTGTGTGTGTGTGTGTGCGGTGTGCGTGCGTGCGTGCGTGTGTCAGTGTATGTGTGTGTGTGTGTGTGTAATGGGGTCCAAACTCAGTGTGTGTGTGTGTGTGTGTGTGTGTGTGTGTGTGTGTGTGTGTGTGTGTGTGTGTGTGTGTGTGTGTGTGTGTGTGTGTGTGTGTATGTGTGTGTGTGTGTGTGTGTGTGTGTGTGTGTGTGTGTGTGTGATGAGGTCCAAACTCACCACAGTCACATTTACTTCTGTATCAGTCCAGCAAGACTGTACATTTGTCACTGTAGTCTGTTAAGAACGCAACCTACAGCTGGCAAAGCCATTTTATTGCTGAATCAGCTCCTTTAGTACCATTCAAAATGCTGTCGCGCCGATGTCGACTGTGCCTTGGCCGCCAAAGTGCGGCCTACATAGGCCCGATGGCCTTTTGCGAAGCGGGTGGAACCTGGCACTGAAAAGCGATCTATTGACTCAGTACATTCCAAGCAATTATCATGGGTGCAAGAAAACCCCAGAGAGAATATCAGACGAAAAGCCTAGTAGGAATCTGTGGCCAAAAACAGTTAACTAGACCCAGTCAGTCCTTCACAGATTCCCCTCCAGCTGCACGAGACAAAAATTCACATGAACCCATGCAGTCGTAAGGGCTCTTATGAATCTGTATGCTACTTGCCGACCCGGCAAGATATGGCTGCGTCTTCTCCTCAGATTTAACCCATAAATCCCGCGGCCGCATTTCCCAAATCATTTTGGAGGTGTTATCTAACGACTATGTACTAGCTGTAGGAGACGGATGGACCGATCATGATAATTCAAGGGTAGTGCCAGGTGAGCTTGGCGCCTTCAAGCGCCAAGCTCATCTGGCACTACCCTTGAATTACCATGATCAATCCATCTCCTGCTGCAGGGCGTTGGGGCTAAAAGGGTTAAGGTGTTGTTCTGGGGTGAGGCATACACACGTGGAATAAGGTATATTCGTTGCTGCACACCTGTTTTCATTGGAGACTACAACAAGAAACTTCCGATCGCAAGTCAAAACATGATTACAGCAAGAAAACATCTGCGCTCCATTTCCAGTGACAGATGTGGAAAGGTGGAATCGATCAAGCTGACGCAAGAGTAGTGCCTGATTAGCTTGGCGCCTCTCTCACTACCCTTGAAGCATTGTGGTCAATTAATCTCGAAGTGACTTAGTAGTAGCGCTGTTTTCTGCAAGGGAGTTTGAAAGTCGTTGTCAGCCCGGGTATTGGTCGACTCCTGAAGTGAAACGACTAAAAAAAGAAAGTAAAATATCAGATCGGCCTTAGTTAGCCCGAGCACGGAGGCCTATCACAGGTGTGGGATGATCGTTGCGTATTTGGTTACCTCTCAACACGGCCTTAAGTGGCACTAGTGTCAAGAGATGATTACTAGGCACACGACCATCGGCTCACGCCTGTGCCGCTTGGCATCCGCAAACCGCAAACTGGGAAGGAGTCGGAGAAATCTGCCGCGGTTAATCTCTGATCCACATATTCGACTGTGCTGCATTCGGATATGCGGCTTTATGCCGCGTATCCGAATGCCGTGCGTCTCGAATGAGTGAAAAACATAATTGGCAGAATATTGAGGTTACGTTTGAAACGCCGGAACGACTACCAACGACACACGAAAGCGAAATCATGGCTGCTGACCAGCTTCTGTGATACTAAAAGCACAGACACGACACTGCAAAGATCTCCAAGAGGCACAGGTCCACTTAACCCATATCATACTAAGGTCAAAAGCTTCAAATCTCTCTCTCTCTCTCTCTCTCTCTCTCTCTCTCTCTCTCTCCTCTCTCTCTCTCTCTCTCTCTCTCAGTCTCTCTCTCTCTCTCTCTCTCTCTCTCTCTCTCTCTCTCTCTCTCTCTCTCTCTCTCTCTCTTTTTTTTTTTTTTTTTGGCCTCACACACACGCATTCACTTTTGATCGCTTCTGCGCGCGCTTACACACACTCTTGTCTCTCGTGTTCAGTTTTTCTCGGAGTCTCTCTCTTATGAATTTTTCGTTGACGTCATTTTTATTTTACTTTTTACCCACTTTTGTTCTTCGTTTTATTTTATTTTACGTCACCTCCTTCAGTTGCCACATTCCTTCTGCGAATAAAGATAAGTAGCGACTGATCTATCTGTTTGTTTTTCTATTTTGACAAAGGGTATTTACCCGAAATATTAATAAATTGTGTTGTAACCGTCTTTTCTAAGCGTGTTCTTTGCATTTTACACGCTTGGCAGTCACCTTTTTGGTCTGGATTGCTTCAAATTTGTACACTGCCATAATTATGCAAGCTACCTTATAGTACTTACAGATAAGGATATAGACCAATGGCTTTAGTTCAAGGGTGGTGCCAGAATAGCTTGGCGCCTAGAGGCGCCAAGCTATTCTGGCACTACCCTTGAACTATTCTAGTCAAACTTATTTCACACACTGGTGTATTCCGAATGATAAGGGCTAAGCCAGGAGGGCTCATGAGAATCTACGCCTCTTGGAGATGTTTGGAGTGTTGTCAATGCTTATGGTAGAACCTGGTTATCCGGTTGTCATGATTTGGCTCTCGTTCGTTATTGGGAGTCGTTCGGCGTAAACATAACCTCACTAATTTTGTCAAAAGCTGTCCAGGTGTAGTGGTTGAATTATTGGCTCTGGGTCCCAAGAAATGTTAAATTGAACTGTTTCTGGGTCTTTTGTCGTTAACAGATTATGGATGTCTATGCCAGTGTTCTTGTTACAAGGTCGTGTAATATGATTTTCTACAACGCAGGTCATCTGAGACATTACTTGAAATGTTGCCTTGTTTGTTTGTTTGTTTGTTTTTCTTGTAAAGTAAAATCGTCCAATCAGCCTTTCCCTGTGTCTTTAAGGGTCATTTATAGTTTTGGTACTTTTCTGTATGTATGTGCGTTTTACGTTACATATTTTAATGGTGTTTTTATGTTTTTTTTTTAAACATTACCAGTACGGTTGCAATAAACCCATGTCTTATGTTATATGTCTGAACGTCTGTAAATCTGCATGTCTGTCTGTCTGTATTTCTCTTTTCAGCCCCTCCTAACCACCACCTTCACCTCCCCCCCCCCCATCCCCACCCTAATAAATATATAAATAAATAAAATAAATGAAATAAAGTAAAATAAAAAAATAAATAAATATAAATGAAAGAAAACAAAACAAAATATACAGAAAAAAGTAAGTTCACACCCAGTCCGAAGCTCGTGCTGAGCGGCCTCAAAGTACGGGACGGCGTAATTCCAGGATTACCGTTCCTTTGTCTTCAAAGAGCTCTTCAAACTCGGAACACGCAAAAGGAGCTTAGCCGCATCACCTTCAACCTCGCCGACGTTCTCTATCCGAACATCCGCGGCGCAAAGAAATGCTGAAGCCGAATCGTACCCAGCAAGAAGCATAGAATTTCATGAGTCCCTGCGAATGCAGGGGCTCATGAAATTCTATGCTTCTTTCAGACGGAACAAAAAAACAAGTATTATTGACCGCAAGTTTGGCGCTCGGAGAGAGTTGCATTTCCGCATCATGTCCCCACATTCACGTTTGCTCACACTACAATGCTGGTCTGGACACAAGAGGAGCACTTGCCATTTCAAAATGGGCAAAGTGTTGGGCCGCTTGTCCACACTCGGCCCTTGTCGGCGAAGTTTGCCAATAAAAACTACCAACAGATACGTGTACACGCTAGGGTCTATTTTTGCCTCTAACTCAGCCGGAAATACTGATACAGGTGTGACGGAACATATAGCGGAAGACTGCCTGTCGAGTTTCTAGCTGGTGGTATTGCACAAACTGGATAGCATAGCGGCATTCTTTTTCCAGATATAGATACAAGATGCCAATAGATGGAGGGTACACTGTCCTGCCCACGACCTTGGTCAGTAGGGCACCGCGACACCGCGGTCGTCAGCATATGATAAGTGCCGCAATGTCCCATCCAAACTCATAGAGGAGCACAGACCCAGTAAGCACCTCGGGCCGATGTCTGCCGCAGAGGGCCCGCGCACTGCCGTGCGCGGGCCCATTGCGGCTGACGACGGCCCAATGAACCTTTGCTTACTAGGAACAGATCTCCGAACTGGAGTGCCGTGCAGCAGCAGAAGAAGAGTTGCCTCTCGCAAAGGCTGCTATCATCAGTTGACTTCAGCCAAAACCACTGAGGCTACAGCTATTGTTGTTATTTTGTAGCCATGTTTATTTGGGGATTATCATCAGCTACGGTAATCTCCTAGCAAAAACAATTTTTATTTTCTAGAATAATAGATATACCCTCCAAAAAAACAAAAAACAAAAAAATAAATAAATAAAATAAAATAAAATAAAATAAAATAAAATAAATAATTAAAAAGAAATAAATATATTTTAAAAAATATTAAAAAAATAAAATATAAAAATAAAATAAATAAATAAATAAATAAATAAAAATAAAATAAATAAAATATAAATCCTCTGACGTCAGAGTGTTCCACTTGGATTAATTAAAGCAGTCGCATACGCAACCTAAAATCCTCTAAGTCGGAGTACGACCACCTATATCGTGAGGTCACGCAATCCTTTTACCCTGCTGGGTGACCATGGGAGGGTTAAACCCAGTAACGCAACAACACCACCAACAACAACAACACAAAGAAGAAAAAGAAAGCCGTACAATTTTTCTTGACATCACGTCGTCTCTGGGTATTTCAGGCTTGCTTCCGCATGCAGTCGTAATTAATGTCAGTGAACTGAATCATAACGGATGCAAAACTAAAACCGCACTTAGTTCGAGCAATCTTTATTGACTTAACTGCATGCACAGTTTTTGGATAGCTGTGCCTCTGTGGCCCTAAATTGCTTGAAACTAAATCTAGAAAATTGAAACAAACTGGCAGCATGAACGATACGGAAAGATCATTGCTATATTGGCTTGAACTCTTCGTTTTCGAAGTCAATACAACATCAATACAATGTACGCAACAAGTTGGAAGGGGAAAAAAAAAACTTGCCAGCTAACAAATCGTTCCCGGCTTTCTCAGCTAAGGACGAAGACAACATTGGAGTGTCGGCATGTCGGGCGGATGTGGACTCGAACCGTACACACTCGGCAGCAACAGGTGCAGCCAAGACAGTCACCAACCGACTTCCTGTCATCTGCATGAGGTATAGATTCTCATGAGCCCCTGCAGTCGCAGGGGCTCATGAGAATCTATGCCTTTTGCTTCCGTCCAGTTGTTTCAGTCCTCCGTCCTAACTCGGCGAAAACCAGCGTTTCTCTTTTCTGCTCCTTTCGGGTTTTTTTTCTAAGCGTGTGGGTGAACAGAGAGATATTTAGAAACAATTCACTAACGCCCTTCTATCTACAAAAGGCTCAGATCTTCATGAACTCTACCACATTATTCATTTCGTGGGTCAGTCCCGTTTCTTTACAACTCCCTTCCTCGTTTTTGTCGAAGAATACGAAGACGTTTCAGACGTGCGACTGAACAAGGAGATATTTATTCGCGGGGTCTGCGATTTTGAACCTTACGGCTTCCAGCCGTAAGGTTCAAAATCACAGACCTGCGCTTCAAAGGCGTAAAGTCCAAAATCACGGACCGGCACACATATTTGGAAACAATTCATTCACGCAGCTTGCATGAAGGCTTGAGGACAACGACAAAAATAGCGACTGGGACAGGAACATCGGATTACAGGAGCTTCGTATTGAGCGTGAGATGGCAGCCTCAGCGGCAGATTATGAAAGGAAAAATGTGTGAAATTCATGTTTTGTTTGGGGCTGCTTTTTTGGTGCGATTCTTTTCGATTATGATCCTCAAAGGTTCGAGAGCTTTCTGTCTCTTCCTTGAATTTCCTCCTTCTGGGATAAGATTAAACACGGTGCTGCCGCGCTGCGAATTTTAACAGCCGAATGTCATTTGAACGATCAACAAGGTTCAATTTTTTTTTTAATATCATGGACGTGCAACTGCCGGGGTTAAATTCTAATATGGCTTGAAATATGGACAGCAACTGTCTTAGTGAAGAACACCGTGAAACAGACTTTTTCTGCTCGTACGGCATTAAATTCTCACTACCGGTGGAGCGGGCAGACAGTGTTTTTGAAATCATTGTCATTTCAACGTCAAAGATTTTCAGCCTTCTGAGAAACATGGATACAAAGTAGTATCCTCAAGAGGTGTAGATCCTCATGAGCCCCCGCAACTGCGGGGGCTCATGAGGATCTATTCCTCTTGTATTTGGGTGGTATTCAGTTTTTATCGGGAGAGAAAGATTTTTAAAAAATTAAAAAAAAAAATAAAAAAAATTAATAAACTCTTAATACTGATGGAACAGAACACGTCCAGAAACTACGTCTGTAGTGACGCAGTGTTCAAGATGCCGTGTCTTCATCATTCTGCTCTAGTGCAAAATGAGTAAGTCAGTGCAGCCGATCCTTACTTTTATGAGACATATTTATACAATGTATTTTCATAAGTCCCTGCAGGTCGATCACAGACTCTCATGAGCCCCTTGCCACTGCAGGCCCCTCGAGAATCTATCCTGCTTGATTAAAAGCGGTTATTACGCATGCTGACAGTCATCTTAGAGAGCCGGTGGCAACGGGTGACGTTTACATGACGAAGTATACCGAGTTCCCAACAGGTCATCAAGCCGACCTCGGCTCGATGACCTTTTGCTTACTAGGATATATACCGGAAGCTGTCGGAATGCACAGGAAGTACACAGACTCTGAATGGACAGCCGCCAGGACTTTAACCCTAGAAGTTGCTGAAACCGCGATAACTTTCTTTACATGGCTGGTCAACGTTAGACATATTATATCTTCATTTAGCCAAATAACCCCTCCACTGCCGAGAAAAAATTGCACACGATCCAACTGCAAGAGACATAGATCCTCATGAGCCCCCGCAGTTGCGGGGGCTCATGAGGATCTATGCCTCTTGCTGGCACTATTTTGTACCCATGTTTCTTAGACGGTTGATGCTGTTTGGCGTTGAATTAACAACGATGTTAGAAACCAAATCTGTGATCAGTGGCAACTTTTTTTTTTTTTTTTTTTTTTTGGCGGGGGTGGAGGAGGGAAGGGGGAGAGGAGGGGGGAGGGTGTTCTATGGCCCATTTAGGATGTAAAGGCTTCGCCTTAAAATATCTGACTGAGACAAGAGACAATAATTATGATTATGTCAGCCGAGCGTAATGACGTCATGGAACTAATTCATTATGCAGGAGAATGTCAGGTATTTCCTATAATCTAGACTGGACTCATTTACATAATTATATTACGCAAATGTCACTTAAATGAATGATTTATCTTACGCTTCCATTGCACACGCAATGACACAGGATATCTAGGACAAATGAATGAACGAACGAACGAACGAACGAATAATAATAATAATAATAATAATAATAATAATAATAATAATAATAATAATAATAATAATAATAATAATAATAATAATAACATAAATGAATACATAAATAAATGCATAAATACATAATTGAGCAACATTAGCAACAGACGGACAGAACGTTCTGAGTTATAAAGCTGGCACTCTTTATGATGTCCTCAACAGCCCGAACAGTTGCACTTCGGAATATCAAAGGTTGAGTGTCAGCCTTTCTCTCATGGGAATAAATCGCATCAAAGACAAAATGTTTCAATGCGCTTCTCAAGCTTCGAAGGCTCAAGAGGATCTGTGCTTGTGTAGTTTTTGTGTTTGGTTTTAACGTTTAGAGTGTTGATGTAAAACTCTTTTTTTTTCTTTTTTTTTTTCTTTTTTTTTTTTTACATCATATTCATATTTATGTCATCTTATAGTATGACCCCTTTTATTTTTTCGGACGTTCCTTTGAATTCCTCCTAGCATGACTTCGATAGCAGGATCAAGGACGCACCTGTCAGCACCGACAATCCATCTGCATGAGACATAGATCCTCATGAGCCCACGCGAATGCGTGGGCTCATGAGGATCTATGTCTCTTGCAGACCAGTATCCGTCTGCTGTAACCAGAGAAAATCGGCGTCATACATGACTTTTTCACTTATAGTCTACCTATACCATGATTGAAAGAATAGGTGTTTAGGAATTCTTCCAATCTTGCATGAGATATAGATCCTCGCATTCGCGGGGGCTCGTGAGGATCTATATCTCTTGCCGGCGGCGTATCAAGATGAAAGTTGCGGAACCTGGGCAGCTCAAATAATCATCGTATAGGATGACTGGAAGGATAGGCCCAGAGGAATTCTTCCCAGCTTGTAAGACACACATCGGACCTCCCTCGACTTTTACGAGTGCGTGCTGCCGCTGTCATAATATATAGCACCCCTTTGTTTCATTGGCGTCATCGACTTGGCCGGGTGGGTCGCAAGTTTGTCACAAGTGGCTCATAATGGCTATTGTTAAGGTCAAAACACTTAGATTGTCCGTGTCATCAGGTCTGCACTTTGCACGTCAGAACCTCTGTGCCCACCCCCCACCCCTGCCCACCCCTGTCCCCCCCCCCCCGCCCCCCCCCCCCCCACCTCCCCCCCACACACACACACCACCTGTCATGCTTCTTGCTGCTCAAAACGCCCAAAGAGGGGGAAAAAAGTTTTACACCCTAAGACAATTGCAAAAAGTGAGGACATTTTGGAACTATTTCTTACGGAATTGTTACAACATGCACCGAAAGCGATACGCATGTGAGGTCTGTGGTCTGTCTAAGCGTGTCGCAAAAATGTCTGCCTTGTCACCAGATCCTTGACGGCCAGATCATAAAATTTACTTACCGGCACTCGTAGACCGCAACAGATTATTCATTCAGCTGTCTTTGTGATGAGGGACTTCCCCTTGCTTTTCACAACGTATAGGGTTGACATACTGAGGCCTCCGCCCTGATAGTAAACTGACGAACATAAGAAATGCGATATTTTTGGATTCATCAACTTCAGTGTTTCCGATGATTAAAAAAATGTCGCATTTCTTTTGCTCGTCAGTATTATGCCTTTTACTGCCAGTGGACTTATAGTGTCTTTCTGAAATCATTGTTATTTCGAGGCCAAAGGACCCCAACCGTCCAAGGAATGTGGATATAAAGTGGTGTCTGCAAGAGGCATAGATCCTTATGAGCTCCCGCAACTGCGGGGGCTCATGAGAATCTATGCCTCTTGAAACTGAATTGTGATCACTTCTCGGGGGGTCAAAGCAATGAACGTTTCTGCTGTGAGGACGTCGAAATGGCTAGTTACGGAGCATGAGATGGATCAACTGTAATGGTTCAAGGGTAGTGCTTGATTAGCGTGACGCCTTTTCAGGCGTCAAGCTAATAAAGCACTACACTTAAGTCAATCTGGTCAATTCGTATTTCACGAGTTGACGTAGATTTCAAAGTTTCGCTCGTTTTATAATAGAGGTGAAAGGTTTAAATGAATATACTGACAGCTAAGACAAAATTACCACCCCCACCCCCACCCCCCCCCCCCGCCCACCCCACCACCACCATTTATTTGCCTCTCTCTCTCTCTCTCTCTCTCTCTCTCTCTCTCTCTCTCTCTCTCTCTCTCTCTCTCTCTCTCTCTCCCACGCGCGCACTACACACATAGGCGCGTACGCACGCACGCCTTCTTCTTCTTCTTCTGCTTCTGCACCGGAACAGGTTCATTTCGTGCAATCCGTCACTTCCGTCATACCAAACTTTGTTTTTCTGCACGATGTTGACGAAAGAGCGCACATTAGATGGGCCGCAACCGCAGCCGATGTCAGTCAAAGAGAATATTTTTGACATCTTTGCATACTCTGATATTACAATGACGTCAAAAACGTCACAAAAATATCATGTTCAACACAGGGGCATGCAACGCAGGTGCTTTGAGTGTTACAAAATTCTGAAGTTCAAACGAATTTTTGTGCAAATTTGTGCGTGCTTGGAGCTTTTTGCACTTATGTGATAACAGACTAGGGAATTTCAACCGGATTTTTTTTTTTTTTTTTTTTTTTTTTTTTTTTGCCTGTACTTGGGAGTGTACGGTGTTCAGCTATTAGACATTTTGTCTCTTTTGCGGAGAGTCTATTGTCTGCTTTCCGGCAAAGGTCACGTTCCGAACACAATCCATCAGCATAGCATTGTGTGCTGGTCTGTGATTTTGGACCTTGCGGACTAGGCCTCAAGGTCCAGAATCATAGACCAGCACACTCTCTACGAAGTTCGTCTGCAGGGAGCATAGATCCTCACGAACCTACGCAAGAACCTGACTCTGTTCAAAGGTCCGTTCGAAATACATTCATTGTGGCGGAAAGGAAATAGAAACAGAATGAGCACAGAGGAGGGGATCGAAGTTCTGGGCAAGAGTTTCGTGCCCCTGACTCCGTGTGTCCATAAGATCCTATTAACGCTCGGGGCGAGTCAAAAGCTCGAAATTCTTGTCAGAACTTGGATTCCTTTCCGATGTGCTATGAGGACAATTTCTTGCCACGAAGTCACAAAAGAAAGACAACTTCGATTATCATTGATATCATGAGCACAGTCAGAGGAAGATCAGCAGTAACTTGAGAGTCCTAAATCAGAATCAGGTCAAAGATAGTAGGCTGAGACACTTTATTGTAAGGAAAGACAGTAGGTTGCGCCTTTTTACAGTAAGGACGAAGGAAACCGTTTTTCTCTGGATCGAACCGATCACTGCCGCGTACGTCCTGGCAGCAGCGGTGCCGTTAACCTCTTCACTGTCGAGAAAAAGTGAACACGATCCAACTGCAAGAGACATAGATCTTCATGAGCACGCGCGTCTGCGGGGGCTCATGAGGATCTATGCCTTTTGCTGAGACCAATTTGTTTCCATGTTTCTTGGACTGTTGTGGCTTTTGTGGTTTGTTTGGGTGAACAAAAAAATTCAGAAACAAAAATGTACTTACAATGACACGGAAGGGTTAATAACGGATACGCATACCTAACGATGTCAATGGATGTCAGTGAGGCAGCTCCTTGCGAGCAGGAAGCATACATTCTCATCAGGCCCTGAGGCTCCGGCAGCCTGTGAAAGAACATGTATACTCCACTCGCAGATGGAGTGGGCTGAGCTGGGTGAATCCACGAGAATGTTGGAAGGACGCGCAACGTTTGGACATCAGATAAAAACAATAAACAATCAGTTCAAATTCAAACCACAGCTCACACTGGTTGTCTCCCTCGATTCGCTGCCGCTGATCAGCGGCAGCGAATCGAGGGAGACAACCAGTGTCATCCTCTCCTTTGACCACTCAACCAGATCAGCGAGTCACCTTAAGGTCAATACTCTTTGTAACTGGGATACCGGTATGTTTGTTCTTTCTTTGTTTTTGTTTTTCCTTTCTTTTTTTATAATGGCCGTGCCCTCAGGGTTCAAAACAAAAACAACCATTACCAGATGAATACATCATGTTCCCCTGCCAGCGCCAACTACGGGAGATGGATCGACCTTCTATGCTCAAGGGCTGTGCCTGATTAGCTTGGCACCTTTCCAGGCGCCAAGCTAATCAGGCACTGCCCTTGAGACATTAATGTTTTCGCGACTTGCACATAGCGACCAGCAAATATTTTTCAGTTGTGGAACGTTTCGCTTTGGCAGTGAAAAAAAACAAGTTACGATGGAATGATAGATTATACTGAGGCGGACAGCCCAACAGGAAAGTTAAATGACAAATTAGTTGCTTCCAGAGAGAGAGAGAGAGAGAGAGAGAGAGAGAGAGAGAGAGACAATGACAATGACAATGATGACAATGATCCTTTATTTGACAACGGTAAAAGTTTTGGTAGTAACAACCATTAGTTTCGAACTTGCCGTTGCTAATCTACTGATTACAGAGTTACTATCGTACTAATTGTTTTCTACTACTAAGAAGGAAAGAAAAAAAAATTACATGACACAGCACAAGCCAATAATGAAAAAAAAAGAAAAATAATAATAATAATAATGTTGGGGGGAAGTGACATAGGAATTACCAACTTTACTGGTCGGGCATAATGACATGTTGTGAGGTTTAATTAAAATAATATAATAAGAATACACACAACCTAATACGCATACATAACGCATGCACATTTGAGCACGCCACTCTCTATCTCTAATATACACGTGCGCACACGCACACACGCACAACGCACACACGTGCACACACACGCTTAAGCTAGTCAGTCATATGAGTAGCTGGCTACATACAAGCTGTACCGAATAAATATGAGTCATCAGTCGAAACCTGTGATACACGCAATTAATGATCTAATGAGAAATAGTATTTTTCAATATGTGCACAGTCACGGGGATGCTGCTGACAAAAATAAGTACTTGATGAGACTGACTTTAAACGAGGAGAAAGTAGCTGATGTCGTGACGTTTCTAGGCAAGGCATTCCAAAGACTAGAGCCAGAGAACGTCAAACTCGTTTTATAGAGATCAATTCTAGGTCGCGGCACAATAAGGGATTTTCTTGATCTGGAGTATGTTGATGACTGGACGGTAAATAGCGATGTGATATATCGGGGTAGCTTATCGTTTAATGCCTTGAACATAACCATTCCCTTATTGTAAATTAGATGATCTTTCAGGGGCAGAATTTTTAAGGCTGCCAATTTTTGGTCAGTAGTTAAGCTGGGATCAGGGAGTATTAGTTTGGCAGCTCTCCGATGTAGAGAGTTCAATCTTTTCAAATTGACATCTCTCGAACCATCCCACACAGTAGAAGCAGAGAGAGAGAGAGAGAGAGAGAGAGAGAGAGAGAGAGAGAGAGAGAGAGAGAGAGAGAGAGAGAGAGAGAGAGAGAGAGAGAGAGAGAGAGAGAGAGAGAGAGAGAGAGAGAGATATCCATCATTGTCGCGACCAGAGTCAATGAATCTCAAGCTGAACGTCATCCAGTGTTATGCGCCCACCAATGACAGTGACGAGGAAGAGAAACAAGAGTTCTACGACCGACTCCAGAGTGCCGTGGACAAATGTGCGGAGCGAGACATCACCATCGTCATGGGCGATTTTAATGCCAAAATAGGGGAGGACAACACCGGATACGAAGAGGTGATGGGGAGACAGGGACTAGGCTCGGAGATGAGTGAGAACGGGGAGAGGTTTGTAGACTTTTGTGCTCTAAACCGACTTGTCATTGGAGGCAGCATCTTCCCACACAGAAGAATACACAAAGCAACTTGGGTCTCACCTGACCATACAACAGAGAACCAAATAGACCATATCTGCATTAGCAAGAAATTTAGAAGATCCCTTCAAGATGTTCGAGTGAGGAGGGGAGCAGATGTCGCCTCAGACCACCATCTGCTTACCTTAAGAATGAAGCTCAAGCTAAAGAAAAGCCGCACAGAGACAACAAGAAGACAGCGCTATAATGTAGGCCTCCTGAGAGAAACTGGAGTTAGAGAAGAGTTCAAACTGGTGCTGTCCAACCGGTTTCAAGCGCTACAGGAGCTAGTAAATGAAGAGGAGGCGGTCACCACAGCGCAGCAGTGGAAGGCAGTTAGAGAGGCGCTGAACTCAACCTGCAAAGACACTGTAGGGTTCAGGAAACACCACCACAAGGACTGGCTGTCGGCACAGACCTTGAAGAAGATAGAAGCGAGGAAGCAGAAGAAAGCAGCGGTCAACAACAGTCGCACGAGAGCAGCCAAAGTAAGGGCACAGGGGGAATACTCGGAAGCCAACCGCGAGGTGAAGAGGAGTATCAGGGCAGACAAGAGGGCCTACACAGACAGCCTGGCAGCAGAGGCAGAAAAGGCAGCTGGCAGCGGCAACATGAAACAGCTCTACGACATTACCAGAAGATTGTCGGGTAAGTATGGCCATACAGAAAGACCAGTAAAAGACAAAGAAGGCAAGCCTATTGCAGACAGAGCAGACCAACTCGACAGATGGGCCGAGTATTTTGAAGAGTTATTGAACAGACCTAGCCCACCCGACCCCCCCGACATCCAGCCGGCAGAGACCGACCTACCCATCAGCTGTGACAGACCCAGCCGGGAAGAGATCAGAAAAGCAGTGGCATTTTTGAAGAATGGCAAAGCAGCAGGGCCAGATGGCATCCCAGCGGAGTCTCTGAAAGCAGACCTAGAGACAACAGTTGAGATGCTGTACCCACTGTTTGGAAAGATCTGGGAAGAGGAGGTGATGCCAGCTGACTGGAAGGAGGGGTACCTAATCAAGCTTCCCAAGAAAGGCGACCTCAGCAAGTGTTCCAACTACAGAGGAATCACCTTGCTGTCAGTACCAGGGAAGGTCTTCAACAGGATCATCCTAGAGAGAATGAAGAGCTCCGTTGACCCCCAGCTGAGAGACCAGCAAGCAGGATTCAGGAAGAACCGATCATGTACAGACCAGATCGCCACTCTCCGCATCATCGTGGAACAGTCTCTGGAGTGGAGCTCCCCGCTGTACGTCAACTTTGTGGATTATGAGAAAGCATTTGACAGCGTGGACCGAGAGACTCTGTGGAAACTCCTACGACACTACGGTGTACCCACAAAGCTCGTCCGCCTGATCAAGAGCAGCTATGATGGCATGACATGTCGCGTGATCCACGAAGGGCAGTTCACCAGAGAGCTCCAGGTCAGAACTGGTGTCAGGCAGGGGTGTCTGCTGTCTCCGTTCCTCTTCCTACTGGCCATAGACTGGGTCATGAAGATGACCACAGAGCACAGACGAAGTGGAATACAGTGGACACTGTGGACACAGCTTGACGACCTCGATTTTGCAGACGACTTGGCATTACTGTCCCACACTCATCAACAAATGCAGGACAAGACCACGAGGCTTGCTGACATCTCGTCCCAAGTGGGCCTCACCATTCACAAACAGAAAACAAAGACAATGAGGCTGAACGCAACCAAGGAAGAACCAGTCTTGCTTGCTGGCACCCCGTTGGAGGAGGTGGAGTCCTTCACCTATCTCGGGAGCATCATAGACAAAAAAGGCGGCACTGATGCAGATGTCAGAGCACGAATCGGTAAAGCCAGAGCAGCCTTTCTCCAGTTGAAAAAAGTGTGGAGTTCCAGAGAGCTGTCACAACACACCAAAGTCCGGATTTTCAACTCCAATGTAAAAGCAGTTCTCCTATATGGAGCAGAGACATGGAGATTGACAAAAACCACAGTCAACAGAGTACAGACCTTCATGAACAGTTGCCTTAGAAGAATTTTGAAAATCCACTGGCCAGAGAAGATCAGCAACGTCAGACTCTGGGAGAGAACAGAGCAGATAACAGCAGAGAATGAAATTGGGCGAAGAAGATGGGGATGGATCGGTCACAGTCTGAGAAAGCCAGCTTCCAGTATCACTAGGCAGGCATTGTCATGGAACCCCCAGGGAAAGAGGAAAAGAGGTAGGCCGAGAAACTCCTGGCGTCGAGACCTCCAAGCAGACATCAAGAGACTGGGAACCACCTGGAGTAGAATCGAAGGAGAAGCACAGGACAGGAGTTGCTGGAGGTCTCTCGTCGACGGCCTATACCCGGGTAGGGGTGACAGGCTTAAGTAAGTAAGTAAGAGTCAATGAATAACATACATCAACAACTGAAGCGATGGCTAACCAGATTGTGGGACCATTTTTTGCATACAAAAGAATCAGACCAACTAGACGAAAAGACACAACACTGGTAAACAAAACAATAAATCAAATATTCATATCTGATAATTTACACAGTTCGAAAGTACACGAAGAAAGATTGCGTTTCTACTGATTTGGTTTTATGGACAGCATGCATAAACAAAGAGAAGGTTAACCGCATTTGGGAACACGTACGCATATTAAACCAGAGCAACCATACAAATAAAAAAACTAAACAACGCTGGCGGAAGGGGGAAAAAAATTCATAAAATATTCATAGGTGATAATTCATCAAGAAAAATGCATAAAAAACATGAAGCATGTATGAGACATAGCTATCCTACATGGGTTTCAATGAATATAAATTCCGGTGACTTGCAAACACTCTGGCTGTCGGTAGCGCATTTTGTCGACCTGATTTACCTCGACAAAAAGCGATACTATATTCATTGACAGTACATTATTGATTTTGTGCATATTTACTAGCCTACGTCACAAGGCAGAACCCGGTCAATACTGCAGACGAGATCATCGGTGTGGGTACACGTGTCAGTGTAAACATGTATATTCTGACTTGAGCTGTTTACGCGGTGACCGCGCGCACGCGGTGGCGCATCGGATTTGTATTTAATCAGAGCACCACTCGTCAGGCCCCTATGAAAAGAACGCTGATGCAAAGACAATGAATAATTGTTGTGGCTGTTATGCCAGAAACACATTATCTTCCTGACAATGACGTTATTTCTTATCTGATACCACGAACGTTCTCTGAATGGATTGATGAATACGTATATATATATATATATGATGCGTGCTATTTTGGTTGGCAAAAGTTCCTCGGGGTGACGTCGGTCTTAGCTGAATCGTGCACGCCCGTGCGCGGGTCAGCTAAGGCCGACGTCGGCCCGAGGAACATTTGTAAACTAGGTAATAGGTATATACGCGCATGTGGATGGGTAGGTAAGAGAGCTGGGAATTTCGTATTTGTATGCATGGTACGTACAAGATTGCTGATTTTCCCGACGCGCTCATGAGCTTAGAATACAAGTTTCATTTGCAATCCAGACCACAAAGGTGGTTTCATTTGCGTTTGAGTAACCGCACAAGTGGTGGTGTATGTGTGTGTGTGTGTGTGTGTGTTTGTGGAGGGTTGGGGAGAATTGACGTACAGAGAGTGGTGGGCCCACGCCAGGGGGTTGGGGGGGGGGGGGAGTGGAGGAGGAGACGAAGGGAGGGGGTGGAAGGGAGCGTGCTGGTGCTTGCTTGTGTGTGTGTGTGTGTGTGTGTGCGCGTGCGTGCGTGCGTGCGTGCGTGCGTGTGTGTGTGTGTGTGTGTGTGTGCGTGCGTGCGTGCATGCGTGCGCGCGTGCGTCCGAGCGTGCGTGCGTGAGTGAGTGCATGTGCTCGCGTGCCCAAATGCGTCTTAGTTGAAGAAAGAATTACTAAACACTACTGTCCAAATACACGTCACCGGGCAATGTTAACATTTATCAAAACAACGATTGATTTAATCTCGACTTTAAAAAGTATAACAAGTTTCAAATGTCCAAGTTAGAAGCAAGAAGAGGCAGAAATTAACGTCAACGTGTTGATATAAAATTGCGATGGTCTGTGATTTGGGACCTTACCAACTAGGATCGTAAGTCCAAAATCACAGACCAGCACTCACATGTGCACGTGTCGTGCGTCCGTAACATGACCCCTGACCCCAATCTTGAGATGACCTTTTAAAGTGTTTAGCGCCGCTGTTTCCTATTTTGTCAATGAACTACTTCCCGGCAGTGAGAATATAGTTTCACATTTTGCGCGATAACAACACCATTTGCGTCATACGTTGCGTGGTCGCGTATTGGTTTTCAATCGTCCGCTCTCTGAATGGCGTTCTCCGGTGATATAAATTAGGCACATGCTTCAGCTGAACGCTGATGACTTCCTCTGTGTGAGCCCGGGGAAAATACATGTGTTGGTCTTTATTTTTTAACCGTAATCTCCACAATCACAGACCAAGGCACAATTATGTAAGGCCCGTCCCGCATCAATAGCTGCGGAAGTGTCATATAGCGTTGCCGGCCGTCGGCAACGCTATGCGACACTTTCACAGTTATTGATGCTGGACGCCCTTGAATGAGCTAAGGTAATATACGTAGCGTGGATATCGTTGTAAAGACATTACATACGAATAAAGTAATTGCTCATGGTTACTTGGTCTGAACTCTTTGTTATTTCGCCGCCGGCAACGCTGTATGACACTTTCGCAGCTATTGATGCGGGCGCCTTGAAAGAGTTAAGGAATTATTCTTATTTTGGACATCATTGCAAAGACCTTGTATATGAAAGAGGCATTTGCTTGTGGTTACTTGGCCTGTACTGATCAATAAACAGGCGATAGCTCTTGAGATGAGTGTAGAACTCACAAAATAAAATTCGTCCAAGGAATATAATCAAGTTTTTACGTAACAGCCTTGTCGCAATATTTTCAAGTACATTTTGCACGCGTATTATATGACATTATGCGTAACAAAAACAAAACAAAGTGTCACAAGAAGTTAGCAAAGATATCCTTTGGAGAGATAATGATAAATGAAAAGAAGAAAACAAGGGTATAGTTTTCATTTTCATTTTCAGAATAGACAACAGACCACCACCACATCACCACTAACACCACCACCGGCAGCAATACTGTTTATATATCTTGTTTGTGAAAGTGTAACGTGACAACTAAATTTCAATCTCCGGTTAGGTAACGGTATTTATAGGCACCGTGCGTGCTAAAATACGTCATTGGTTATCTGACCCCTGTTTTTGACTAACGACTAAAAAAACAGAAGTGTGGTTTCCTTCCGCCACCTACAACCTGTGACTTACTAATTATGCTGACGAAAGGATGTAGATATATATCTGAGTCATTTTGTACACAGGCAACTGACGAGCAATTCGAAGGAGCGTCAGCTTTGTGCAAATTTGTGATATTGGACCCGAATGTTTTAACATCTTCATTGCCGAGAAAAAGTGAACAACTGCAAGAGACATAGATCCTCATGAACCCCCGCATTTGCGGGGTTCATGAGGATCTATGCCTCTTGCTGAGACAATGTTATACATGTTTTTTGCCGGGCTCCTGGGGCTGTCAGTTTGGCGTTGAATTTACGAAGATTATAGAACACAGTCTACGTCCACCGGCAGTGAAGGGGTTAAAAGAAGCGACAAGCAATCATTTTGCTTCGCCATTCCCTGGAAATTAAGGCGGGGTGTGTTTACAACAAGATTGTCCGATATTCTTCAGTTGAATCCTATGCTGGATGAATCTGAATACACTGTTTGCAAAACTTTCCCACATTTTCCATATTACAATGACAAGCAAATGAAATGCGACATTTTTGAAATGATCGGAAACGCTTTTTCGTTTTTCCGATGATTCCAAAATATCGCATTTCTTTCTTTTCTTCAGCATCTTTAGAAGAAAAAGCCGTTGTGCGAAATAATTGTTGTTATCAGTCTTTCGAAAAATGACGGACTGGCCGAAAAGAACGCGATGGTCCACAGACATCAGACTGATCAACACTGATCGCTTTCGTGTCAAATGTCTGTGTGTGGTGGGCCCGCAACGTGTCGATGTGTGTATGTATGTGAAATCACAGGACGAAGAAACCAACACCAGTTAGGTTCCCAGACAGCATCATGGTAGTCTCTCAGTATTGAAAAATCAACATCCGCTGTAAAGGGACCTAACAGATATAGCCGGTTTCCTTCTTGTGGCGAGGCTGTGTTTCCTGTGCACATGGTCTCGTTCAGCCACACACACTCGCTTCCAAACTAGTTCACATGAACATAAATGCCTCTACCATTCTTTGGGTTTTCGACTATCTCACTAACCGCCCACAGTATGTCAGAATTAGTTCGGATCTAATCTCAGATCTACTTTTTACCAACACCAGTGCACCACAGGGGACTGTCCTGTCGCCTTTTTTGTTTTCTTTGTACACAGCGGACCTTAGAGCCACTCATGACGACTGTGTCATAGACAAATACGCCGACTACACGGCACTGACAGGTCAGATTACAGATGAGGACGACAGACACTATCGACAGGAGATCGACGACTTTGTAGAGTGGTGCGATAGAAATTATCTTGAATTACATGTTGGCAAAACAAAAGAGATGGTCATAGATTTCGGGAAAAGCAAACATCATCCTGATCCTGTTGTCATCAAGGGAACAGAAGTTGAGCGTGTAGAATCCTACAAGTATTTAGGTATTCTTTTTGACAACGCGCTCAACTGGAAACAAAACACAGATGCTATTGTGAGAAGAAAAAAGAAACGCATGCCCGTCTTTACTGTTTGCGAAAGCTGAGATCATTTAATGTAAGCCCTCAGCTTTTACAGATGTTTTACTGCTCCAGTATTGTTAGCGTTCTAACTTTTGGACTGACGTGCTGGGGTAGAAATTTATGTAAAAGAGATCAAGTTCGTCTTAACAAAGTAATCCGGAAAGGGGGCGGGGTGATTGGTAGGGCACAGGATACTTTGGACGCACTGTACAACAGACGGATTACGAACAAAATGGCTGACATTCTTGATGACCAGACACATCCACTTAGATATGAATTTGACAGCAGACGTATCGAACGAAGTGGCAGACTTCGAGTACCCAAAAGAAGTACATCACGTTATGCCAACTCTTTTGTCCCTCAGGCTGTTACCCTCTTCAACAGTAATATCTGTAGATAGTGTCTGTCAACATTCTTTTGTTTTTTAGTTCTAGCCTTTTCAGTAGTTCACTGCAACATTGCTGACACCAGAAGCACAGGGGAATCCACCATAAGTATTTCTGATGCCAAGAGTGATACAGTTCATCTCTTTAATTGAGAGTTATGGGTTATTTAATTATTTCAATGAGTGAATGATGATACCATGTGTTGTATGGACAGACAGCGAATTTCCCCATGAGGGATTAATAAAGTATTTTAGGGGACGTCGTCGTGTACTTAGTTCCCTGTACTTGTTTCATGAGCAACGAAGCCTGCGGTCGTTGACGTTTGGTACTACAGGTCAGTCTCAGTATACCGCGGTACCCGGGAGCCATGAAAATCACACCGCGATATTCACGATAGCGTTATTGTATTGTTGAATGAATTAACATAAATTAGTTGTGAGGAAAACCCCGCAGTTGGTAAGCAAAAGGTCCACGGGCTGACGTCAACCTTAGCCGACCCGCGGACGGCTGTGTTTCTAGGGCAGCCATGAAAGAACCCAATGCGCAAAAGGCCGTCGGGCCGACGTCGGCCCGATGATCTTTTGCGCACTGGGCAGATTGAATCTGCTAATCAACAGAGCAAAAACTGAAAGACGACATCCTAATCCATTACTGCGGAGAACTCGTTTCTGTGACGGTGTGTTTGTTAGTGTGGGGGAGGGAGAATTAGAACAGATTAAGACAGACATGTTCTAATGCTCAGTCCTCAAAAGCAAACAGACACACCCTACGTTCAGACTTCCGTTTGGTGCTGCTAATCACCATTTTCAAAAACAAAAGTCACTTTTTCTCGCGACACTAGTACCACACACTCTTTTCCGAAATTAGACCAGACAGGCCTCTAAACCAACTGGACCCTTCCCGTATTCTACTAGTAAACTTAGCGGGAAAACTCTGTTGCTAAACAAAGTTTTCAAGTTTTCAAGAGTAAGACATTTCACCACAAAACCCCATGGTGACATAAACGCCTAAAGAGCGAACTATCTGACGGTATGCGGAAAAAAATGAATACATGGACATGAGCAAGAGGAATAAATTCTCATGAGCCCCCGCAGCTTGCTGTGGGTGCTCATGAGGATCTGTACCTCTAGCAGATAAACTAACACTTGTTAGCACTAAAACACCAACGTGAAAATAAACGCCTACAGAGCCAACGATCTGGAGAGGAACGACGACACAAATGGACAAAACACTGGAGGCATAGATCGCCATGAGCCCCCACAGCCTGCCGGCTGCGAGGGCTCATGAGGATCTATGCCTCATGCAGATGAATAGGACCGCCTCAGATTTACACACCACGCCAAATACCATCACAGACGTGAGCCTCTCTTCCGCTTCCTCAAAGGGCTGGGAGGACTCAGATCTGCCCCCAGGAAAGACGCCTGCCCGAAATAGCGACCATGTGCCATCGGCTGTCAACAACCTAAGGAACGAGACTACACCAAGGTGTCAAACGCGTCTGGTAGGGACGTGGAAGAGGGCGCAGGTATTAGACAATCAGGACTCCTTCCAGGTAATGAGCAGAAGTCTTAATTCTCACGCCAAAGTTGGTTAGGTGGAGTGAACTGGGATTTGGGGGAAAATTTGTCTGTGGTGTCTGCGTGGAGCTCTCGTCGTGTAGGTGAACTCGTTCGCTGCCGAAAAAAAACTCAACACCAACCAACTGCAAGAGGTATAGATCATCAAGAGCCTACGCAGTTGCGGGGGCTCTTGAGGACCTATGTCTGTTGCTGAAGTGTTCTTTAATAAATATCCGGCTTCCTTTGACGGTTGGGTATCTTTGACGCGTAATATTAATAGTGAATGGGCTTAACTCTAAACTACATTATTTTTGTCATGAATTCGAGTCAACACACAATTGGCCGTTGAAACTTAATAATTAAAAAATGAAATAAAGTGTTTTAATGAGAATAACACTGTATTATTTTGCAGGGCAAAACATCTAGGCCAATCGTTTTTTATGTACAAGGCATTATTTATGAAGAAAGCAAGTAAAACTAAGTTTTGTTACGTTTAACTGACGAGCAAGTCTGGACTGCTGATGAATATAGCGATATTCTGGCCTGTGGTTGTGGACGGACCTTGCGGCCTAGAACAACATACGTCATGTGTCACATGACTGATACTGTACTTTGCGGTAGGCCGGAATATATTCCCTAGCTGAGCAATGCGCAGTTTGCGATGTAGGGGTGGGGGTGGGTAGGGGGGTGAGGGGGGGGGGGGTTGACAAGTATAGTTTGCAACATTTGATAGGTTTCTAGCGCATGTATCGAAGTAGATACTGATGTTAATCCCTTCACTGCTACTGACGATACCGCTCGGCAGTCAAGGAGTTAAAGCTTTCGGCCAGTGCGTGTGTTGACATTTGCTTCTTTGATCTCACTTGACCGACCAACAAATGAAACGGCCCAATGCTCACAAGACCATCGGGCCGAGGTCGGCCGCAATTGGCCCGCGCACGGCTGTGCGCGGACCAACGGTGGCCGACGTCGGCCCGATGGCCTTTTGCGCATGCGAGGGGGTGGGGGTGGGTGGGTGGGGGGGGTGGGGGGGGTGGGTGTGGGGGGGTGGGGGGGGGGAGAGAAGGTTACCTGTCGCGGTTACTTTTACTGGAAACGATGTGCGTGTTTTGTCTGTGATTTTATCCTCGGCCCCTCCCCCCCCCCCTTCCCATCTCCCCCCCACCACCACAACCACCACCACCACCACTCCCACCCTACCCCTTTCTCCTTATGACTAGACCCCTAACGTACCAAATCACAGATCACGACACAAGTTGTCAGTCTTGATTCTGACAATCTGTTAAAAAATCTGTCCCACTCGACCTCCAGCGTGTCATACACAGTATCCTGACCATGACGGAAAATGCAAAGAAATGCCTAACATAGAAAGAAACACGCTCAGAAAGGACAATTACAAGAAAATTGTGTTGTACTTGTCTTTTCTAAGCGTGCTGCTTTCTTTGTAGTTGTTTTTAAAAACTATTTTGCAATTGTCCTCTCTATGCGTCTTTCTTTTGGGTATCACAAACAAACCATGCTACGATATCCACCTGATAACCCTCCCCCCCCCACCCCTACCCCACCGCCCCCCGCACCATCCCACCTCCCCTTCCTTCATCGTACCTTCCATTTCTCGAGGTCAGTTGCACTATGAGTGAGCTTAGTCCTGCGCCAGCCACTAAACAAGGTGCTCCGCTATAGCGGGGCACCTTGCTTAGTGGCTGGCGCAGGACTGAGCTCATTCATGCAACTGGTCCAAGGTCTGTAAGTGACCAACTCTCGGCAGGGGGGGGGGGGGGGGGGGGGGGACTGAACGTGTAAATGTCCTATAGCTTTAATTGCCACAATACCCAATATAAACACCAGGGGGGGGGGGAGGGGGGGGGGCAATGCCCAAACAGACTTTAGTGGTCTATTGCTCCTACACAAAAGGTTGCGACTTTGACACAATATTTGCATTTAAAGTGCTCAAGAAAGGTTTCGTTTGCTCAAGTTGTACTGGAAATGAAACTGCGCTGATCTCTTCCATCTGCAGAACACAGAGGTACAAGCGGCTGATTAATGTTAACAGAAGGTTTAGGTCCTCATGAACCCTACTATTTCAAAGGTTATTGAATATCAGAGGCTCTGCGAGGTGGAAGAAAAGAAAAACAAACAAACAAGAACGTTATTCATATGGACGAGACGGGATGTAAATGGATTCGTACCCATATCTGCAAGAGGCTATATTTTCATCAGTCTTTGAAGGCTGCAGGATTCATATGTAGCTGTGATTGAGAGCGTGCTCACCTTTTCGATCACGGTTTGGTATGGTTCCATCACTGCCAAAGAGAAAATCAGACTGAGTAGGGTGGTCAAGACCGCTTCAAAAATCATAGGCAGAGATCTTCCTAGCCTGGACTGACTGTACCAACAGCGTCTCTTACGTAGGGCAAGTCTTATCTCCAGTGATTCCACCCACCCCGGCAATGAGCTTTTCCAAATTTTACCATCAGTACCAAAAACAGCAGATTCCGCAACAGTTTTTTCCCTCTGGCTGTTCACGCTCTCTCTGATTAACCGGACTAATTGGAGAGAGCGCGAGTGGCGAGGGAGAACGAATGTGTACAGTCAGCTTTTAACTGAATCAGATGTTAGTGTGTGTGTGTGTGTGCCACGTGTGTGTGTGTGTGTGTGTGTGTGTGTGTGTGTGTGTGTGTGTGTGTGTGTGTGTGTGTTTAGTCTTAATAATTGACATCAAGACAAATTCCAATGTTTTTATTGTTTTGTACATGGAAACATATGGCAATAAACTATCTTATCTTATTATCTTATTTCTTTTGTACAAGCGCGAAGACAAATCAGCGAAAGCATCAGTAGTCCTCATATCAGGAAAGTGGGATCCTCATATCATGAAAGAGGGACGTAAGTGAAATCTCCACGAGCCAGCAAGAGGCACAGAGGCGGATAGCAGGGGCTCATGAAGATGTATGTCTCTTGCAGATACAGAGGGTATCCGACCTTGGGCTGCGCACTGAGAAGGTGGAAGGCGCTGACCATTATGTACTTTGCACCTGTGTAAACCCAATGTGTGTTTTACCGTGTGGACAGTTTGGTATGCCATGCTTACGGTACCTGCAGTCCAAATCTGTTTGAACAGTCTGACCGACTAAACGTTCTATGGCTGTTTGTGTGTGTTGGGGGTAAAAGGGGGGGTGGGGGGGTGCGGGAGGGTAGAAGTGGAAGGGATGGTTGGGTGGTGGTGGATAAGTTAACCCATTTAGCCCCAGAGCACTGCAGCAGTAAATGGATTGACCATGGTAATTCAAGGGTAGCGCCAGATTAGCTTGAATTATCATGGTCGATCCATTTCCTGCAACTGGTACATAATCGTTACGTGACACTTCCATTTTTTGGAAATGCGACCTTGGTGTTAAATAGGGTAACCCATTCATCCTTGACGCATTACAGCAGGAGTTGGGTCGACCATGATAATTCAAGGGTAGTGACAGATTAGCTTGGCGCCTGTCGGCGCCAAGCTAATCTGGCACTGCCCTTGAATTATCATGGTCGATCCATCTCCTGCAACAGGTGCATAGTCGTTAGATGACGCCTCCAAAATTTGGGAAATACGTGCGTCCGGCTGAATGAGCTAAAGGCGGTATAATTGGGACATACACCCATGCATGTGTACCTACATAAACAAGCGCGTCTTATAACCGTGGTTGTGTGCTGGCCTGCGATTTTGGACCTTCTGGCCTAGAGCCGTAAGATCGAAACTCACAGATCCGCAAACATCTCTTAGTGTCATTGAACCTGAACTTGTGACGTGTGTCCGAGAGCTGGTTTGATTGCAATAATTGTTCGGTTTGGTTTGAAGTAGATCGAACCGGACTAGTCTAAAGTTACCGGAGTGCCATGACATTTTTAAAAAAAAATTCTCAATTTTAAGGGCATAGGCGGCATTAAATACCACTTCTTAAAAGTGTGAAGACCGACTCGTTTTAGCTTTTGTTCGTTTGATTGTTTGTACAGCGTGTTCTTAGCTTATGCACAATTAATGACCGAGCAGTATAATGCATTCTGCATAGCTTTTCAAAATTATTCAAAAACTATGCCTATATGCCAGTTTTCCGATTCCTATGCGAGAAATAACTATAATTGTTGGCACATGCAAGAACTAAGAATCTGCTTCTTTTGGCAATTTTTAACTTGCCCCACAAAGCAAAAGTGCATCTGAATCGATTCGGGTTCAATTTGTTCCCCTTTTTTAACGCTTAGCATATTCGGGCTTGAACCTACTTTTAACAGCAAGCCACAGTTTACATTTGTGATCCGTTTACTTATGTGTCGAGACGGAGAGGCATCGTGCAGATTAAACACGATGTCACAAGGGGTCAACACGGCCTCAGGCGGAAGCTGCGAATCTCTACCGGAAAACAATCACATTATCTCCCCTGTCTGACCTCTCCGCCAACATGAAAGAGCGCTGATCTGTGTGTTTAATTGTTTGCCCTTTTCACATCCACTGCCCAGATCGCTCAAATTATTTACTAGTGTGTAAGCAATACGTACACATCTCGTGGGATGAATCGACCATGACAGTTCAAGGGTAGTGCATGATAAGCTTGGTGCCTAGATGCGCCAAGCTTATCATGCCCTATCCTTGAGCTGTCGTGGTCGATTCACCTCCACAATTGGTGGTAGGCATGAAGGAATCTCTTCAATGTCAAGGCGATACGTGTGTTGAATTGTGGACCGCACAACGGAGTTGTCTTCCGCAAATCAGGATGTCACCTTGACCGAGATGGCTCTGGGCTGTTGTCTTGCCTTGACCTAGGCATGCATGTCCTTGAATTGAGTTGATAGCGACACCTAGTAGGTGAAAAACGAGTGACTGGAACTGATCTGAAAGCTGAAAAGGCTGATGTTCTTACACTTGGTACTCAGACCGCATAAAAAGAACCTCAGAGCCTCGTTGATTTCTTTTTAAATTCCGATTCAATTTTTTCTGGATTAAAAGCATTGGCAGTTGCCATCTTTTGTCTTAGTCAAGAACCGAATGAAATCGAAAAAATAAATGGCAATGAAATAAAATAAAATAAGAGAAAATCAAATGAAGTAAGATAAAACAGAACAGAACAGAACAAGCAAATCAAAGCAGAAAACCAACCGTTCAATCAGCTAGCCAATCGGTAGCCTTGCACCGATCCTGTCAGGTGAAATTCGGACACAAATTTGAGAGGCGGCCAGCTGAAACAGGACATCCTGACGGATTCATGAGGATTTCTCCTTGGATCAGTTTGAGAGCAATTCTAGCCTATCTGCAAGAGACATAGATTCTCATGAGCCCCCGCAATCTGCGGGGGCTCATGAGAATCTATGTCTCTTGCTGACCTCATTTACACCAGTCCTAATCCTCAAGACGAGTGGGCAACTGAGGGCTGGGTCTAGGACCGGGATTCAAGGCTTCAGTAACGTGCCCGTTCCATCTTCAAGACGCATAGATTTTCATGGGTCCCCCGCAACCTGCAGGTGTTCATGAAAATCTATGCCTCTTGCCGACCTCATTCACACCAATGCTCATCCTCAAGATGAGGGGGCATTCAAAAGCTGGATCTAGGACTGGGATTCAAGGCTTCGTAGCGGGAATGGTTTGCTGAGCATATTGGAAGTGTCGATTTTGGCACCTTACGGTCACCCTCTATGGCCAAGTTCAACTCGCACTACAAGAAAACTGGATCAGAAGAAATCACATCGGGATAGAAACTGTCCTTGTCAGCCGTGGTGCAAATCTGTTATGGTATGATCGACAGACTAGCATTCTATTCTCGTTTTAGAACCAGATGAATGGCATATTAATATTGACAATGCTATTTTCTCCCGAGCTTTGCACGTGAATGACAAAGATCATAAATATAAAACGCAGCTTTCAGGCTGTTTGGCATCATAATTCTGAAGCTCAATTTGTATAGATATTTCTGTAACAGTCACTCTTTTGGCCTGGATTGTAACCCTTTGGCTGTCGGTAGCGCTTCTAGTCGAGGTGATTCCTGAAGGAATCACCTCGACAAGCAGCGCTACCGACAGCTAAAGGGTTAATCAGGTACTAAATTTAGGCTATATTTGGTAGTCGATCAGTCTGGAAATAAACAGAGATTTGAAGTGATCTGTTTCAGAGTATTTTATTTTATTGTTCCTTGCGCTGGACATGCTGTTAATCTTTCAACCCTTCCAACAAAAGTCAACAGAATGTGGCTTTTTTTGGCTCAGAAATGGAATCTCGACATCCTTGAACATTTACACCATGTTTGTGTTTGTTGCGGGGATTTAGTGTGCGTGTGTATGTGGTTTTACTGTGACAGTGCACTTTTACTGGCCTGGCTTATACATTACAAAACGTTTAAAGTCTTACATCTGACCTTGAACTGAAAAGAACATTCATCGCCAAAGTGCATGTTAATTTTACATGGTGACCTCGACTTACCTCAGGACGTCCACTCGACAGTAAGTATGTTGCACACAGTTTTCCACCTTCCAGAATGTTTTATTTGCGTGCCACGTAATATTAAACTGTCTGCACCCAACCCCACTCCCCTCCTTACTCTTCATTCCCACCTCCCATATCTGTCATCGGATTCCTCCTCCATGTGCAAAAGGCATGGATTCTCATGAACCTCTGCAGATGCAGGAGCTCAAGAGAATTCATGCGTTTTGACGGCACGGATTTGTCCCGTTTACCTCATTTTATATCCTGACGTGTCCGTCGGAGGTGGTCTATGAACGTTGGGATCCAAGAACATTTTATCTTCTGCGCGTGTCGTGTAAGATTTTTGCACTTTCTTCGCACCCCCGCCTCCCCCCCCCCCCCCAAAGCCACCTCCCTCCCCCCCCCCCCCATCCCTGGACCAATATCTGTCACTCTCTTCTAAATGAGAAAGGCCCTTAGATTCTCACGAACCCCTGCATCTTCAGTGGCTCGTTCGTGTTGCTCTATGCCATTTTGCAGGAACGGCCCAGAAACGCGGTCTGGCTACAATAACTTTTTTTCCTGCGTGTGCTATATATTTATTATATGCCCCCACCCCCACCCCCACCCCCTCTCTGGACCAGTATCTCTGTCAATATCTTCCATCTGCAAAAGGCATAGATTCTCATCAGCCCTGCTACCGCAGGGCCTCATGGGAATCTACGCCTTTTGCTGACAAGAATCGGACATTCTGCCTCACCTCTCTGACTAATGTTTTAAGACTGGTTCCAAGAATTATGACTTACTCATGAGTGTCGCGCCATGTAGCACATGTTGCAATTAATAACGGGGACGAATGCTTAGTTGAAGGAGACAGGGGTGCCGGGAGTGGGGGTGGGATGCGGTGTCAGGGGTGGTGGGAGGGGACGAAAAATTAGAAAAATAAGCAAGAGCAACAACCTCACTTTTTTAAGACTCGGGTTACTCATTCAGCCGCAATCCGCAGCTTTTCGAATTTTTCCACTTTGTGCACTTTGCAAATGTAATACCCCGGACACGTGATCGCCAAAGCACTTGCCGGGAACAGTGCACGTAGGAACACAAGGGCCCTGAGGTTGGCTTCCTCTGAACATGTTGGAAACAGAATACAGGCACAGGATGGTCGAGGTTGCGTAGATCGATCTTCTCTGTATCCCACTTCCCCTGTTATAGATTACGCAACGATCATCTCACGCCTGTGAAACAGAGCATCTTTGTGCTCTACCTCCGTTTTGATGTGGGCCCTACTTTCCATGTAGCCTGTATTCGGCAATACTTTATTTGGGCCTTACGTTCTCCAAGACCAACACAAGGCGAGTCAGCGGCGCATTAACCCATTACATCCTGAGGCTGATTTTTTTTTTTAATTTGCTTATTGTCATATGAAGGCTACATTACAGATTAGGAGATAGATCAAACATTTTAGTTCCAGGGTGGTGCCAGAATAGCTTGGCGCCTCAGGCGCCAAGCTATTCTGGCACCACCCTGGAACTATCATTGTCAAATTTACTTCAAGCAATGGATGTATCAGGTTTCAAACGGGTTAACTCTTTCGAGACATGCCGCATCCGGATTCGCGGTGTAAAGCCGCGAATCCGGATGCGATACGTCTCGAAAGTGTTAAACCCTTTTCTGCCAGTGATCTCGAAACCACTGCACACTGACCTACATTCGCGTGAAGAACACATTGCGCAAATGGGACCAACTTAAAACAGGCATAACGAACAAAAGATGAACAAGAGACACAAATCCTCATGAGCCCCAGCGACTGCGGAGGCTTATGAGGGTTTACGCCTCTTGCAGCTGGGTAACGTTAGCCTTGCCCCGGTAGTGAAGGGGTTAACCCGTTGGCTGTCAGTAGTGCTTTTTTTTTTTTTTTTTTGGGGGGGGGGGGGGGCGACTGAGGTGATTCATCCCGCTCCCCTTCCCCATTTTAATGGTTTCATCTTTTTTTTAGAAACTTGGCATTAATTGTCTCTTTTTTACAATTCTTCTTGAAAGCCACTGTAGAAACTGTCCTTTCCTTAATCGCCCAGTACATACCAAATGCGCAAAAGGCCATAGGGCCGATGTCTGCCGCCCGGTTGGCCCGCGCACAGCCGTGCGCGGGCTCAACGGCGGCTGATGACGGCCCGACGGCCTTTTGCGCATTGGGTAATAGCCTACAGTGCGAGATTAGACAATGCCGCGGTTAGCAGACGTATCAGAGGATATAAATACCCAACAAAGAAAGGAATGCGCTTAGAAAAGACAAGTGAAACACTGTTTATTACATTTTCGGGTTAAAACACTTTTTTAAAAAAAGACATTCTGACAGAAATACAATGGACTGATCGTTATCTGTCCTAACCATTATAATTCGGAATACACCAGTGTGTGAAATATGTTTTACTAAAATAGTGCCGCAAGGATAGTGCTAGAATAGCTTGGCGCCTCTAGGCGCCAATTAAGCTATTTTGTCACCACCCTTGGACTAAAGTCACTGGTCTATATCCTTATCTGTAAGTACAATAATGTAGCTTGCATATGGCTGTGATGAAGCTCTATGCTCGTGCATAGTGCTCACACATTAGGTTAAATGCGGTACGGTTTTTGTTAACGGTTTGTTTTGTGCCGATAGTACGTGAGGCCGTGGTCCACGTGAAATCTTTAAGGGACGGTTAACACGGGGAGTTTTAGTGAGTACTGTTATAGTGAGTTCTAGGCGGAAGCTGTCTTGCAGAGCAGTAAATGCGTTAATGCGGGCTTTCTTGTCAGAGGAATCAGATGTGTTTGAGATACCTAGCCCGTATTCCAAGACTCTGAAGCCTAGAATTCAGGTATGTTTCTATATATGTAGTATTGATAGTTGTTTAGTTAAAGACAGTATGCGTTGGTAAGAATAATGTGGTTATACTATAGCGTTGTCTGGTTTGGTTCAGCTATGTTGGGTTTCGTATACAGTTATTTACCGAGATGGATGACTAAAAGAATGTGAGGTGTGTATGTCTAAGTCGCTATGAAGGTAGTACGTGGATGGTTAAGCATAGTCTTTTCCAGTGTATAGAGTAGTGTATAGCAAGAGTGTTAGGCTATAGTCTGTTTCAAGATAGTGACAGAGATATGGGGGTGTTACGGAAGTAGACAGTTTATGAAGCACGTGTGTGTGTGTGCCGTGTGAGTTATTTGTATCAGCCAGGTTACGTGACGTTTTTCATTGATCCAATATGTTGTGTGTTTAGCAAGTGTTACGTTGGGACTTTTGTTGTCGTATTCAGAGTGCTTGTAAAGAGTGGAACGGCGGACGCCGAGACGTCAGTCACAGGTGGGACCTAACGTGAGGTCATCCCTCCAGCTCTTCACTCAGAGTGAGTCTGATCGGGACCAAGATACCCGGATCACAGTGAGAACTGCGATACGGTGCGAGTACAAGGACGTCCGTGTTACAGACAGGACGACAGGAAAGAGCGTACAACGGACTTGCACGCCTAGACGTGAGAAGGACCAACGTAAACAGGCAATAACATCAAACAGGTTGGAGACTGAGAACCAACACCTAGCCTGGCGAGATATTGTGAATTGTGTGTGTGTGATGTTCGGATGTTAGTAGAGAAGTGTATATAGTTTTTTTTGAACCTTTTAGTGTATAAAAGTTACTTTAGAAAGGGAGCCCGTGTGTTGAGTTTTACCGCATGAATGCGCCCGTCTGAGTCAGTGGCGGTGTATGCGTCTGTTGTGCGTGAGTCTGTGCGTACGGCTGTGGGCAAGTCTGCGTGCGTTACAATGGCAGTGTACAAATTTGAATCTTTTAGCCTCAGTGTGATATGGGTTAAGTTAGACGAGTGTATCTTATTTCTTTCTTAGTTGTTTGTTGTTGTTTTATTTTTTTTTCATTTTTACATTACGTGCTCAGTTGCGCCCTTTTGGTCTGGTTTTCACTGTCAGAAATTAAGGTTTTCTCGTCCCGGATGCGACACGCAGTTAACCTGACATGCTTTTGCAAATGTAAACATGGATGAGGCGGCCAGCATACAGCAACACAGGCAAAGTGAAACTTTATCTCATACATCACTGACAGATAACATTTAAGAGAAACTTGAATGTTGGCGTATGACGTCAAAGCTGACCGGTTGAGCTGTCAGGCGTGACCCCAGAACTGAGTCAGGATACACTGTATCGGCACTTAAACAAGTTGTTGATGTTGCAGCCGGTAGCAGACACGTGATGCCGCCTGTCAGGCCCAGAGTGGAGCCGCATCGCCAGCGTTACGCCGTGATGAGACTTTTCGCTGCCAGCGGTTGCAGAATATGGTTCTGAAATTGAAAGAACTCAAACCGTCCAACGAACATGGATACATACTAACGCCAGCAAGAGGCATAGATCCTCATGAGCCCCCGCAACTGCGGGGGCTCATGAGGATCTATGTCTCTTGCAGTTGCATTCTGTTCACGCTTTCTCAGCCGGCATGATGGAAAGGGGTTCATTTACAAAAAGCAAACCACTGATGCGGCATCACACCTAACCAGAAGCAAACAAAAGTATGACCATGTAAGAGACCGGATATGACCTCTTGTGAAATCACAACTAGTGTGGAAAGAAGGTAAGGCCACCGACCTTAGTTAGCGGTCCGCTTTAATGGGTCTTTCATTTTAAGTAAGGCTCCAAGAGTGGTACGGAAGTTGGTAATCGAAAATAGAACGCTCCTGATTAAGCTAGGAGAGTATGAACTAGGTGTAAATGCAGGCGGCAGGAGGCATAGATCCTTCTGAGCCCCCGCAGACTGCGAGGGGACATGAGGATCTATACTTCATGCAACCTGATGGCATGCTATTCTCCTATTGCAGTCAGCTAATGAATGGTTTGTACGCCTTGTTTGATCGGCCTTCCATGAGCCGCTTACACAGTGATATGATGGAAATGTATTTTTTTTTCTTAAATGTATGTCTTCTTTCAGGCTCTATTTTCTATTTACTTTAATCGTCGCCGTCGTTTGTTCATTATTATTAACCCTTTTCATCCTGATACACCACTGCTTTGAAATTAGTTTGAATATGTTAACTTCAAGGGTGGTGCCAGAATAGCTTGGCGCCTGAGGCGCCAAGCTATTCTGGCACCACCCTTGAACTAATATGGTGTAATGTACTAGCTTGACTTTGTTTTGCATAGGGACCAGGAGAGGGAGACGAACGAGAGATGGTGAATCAAAAAGAAAACGAATGCGAGAGGAAAAAGAAAACGACTGTCATAATTATGATTATAGTTATGGAAATTTGGATGTCCTCCTCCTCATGAGAAAAAGATAATTACGGACCATTTAATTTCATTTAATTTTAAATGGTGTTGTAGTGAGCATGTGCCCGACAAGAAAAGAACCAAACGTATAAACTCTCGCTTTGCTCCCTTCGGTTCCTCACCAGCGCGTTGCGAACCGATTGTTTGCAATTAACCCATTACATACTTAGGCTGATTTTTGTTATGTTTGCTTATTATGAAGGCCGCTACATTACAGATCAGGAGATATTAAAACATGCTGCTAGCCCCGCTTAAATTAAGCGTTGTATGACCGGTATGGAGAAGTAAAGTTATGCCCGTGTAGAACCAGATAATTGCTGGAGTCTGCGACCATGCATTTCACTTTTAAACCATCCAGCTTCAGAATCGTCCAGGGAGCGTGCAGGTGTAGACAAAGGTGATTAACATTTTCGTTCTTCCCTTCTTTTTTGTTTTGTTTTGTTTGTTTTTGTTGTTGTTGTTGTTGTCCTGAGCGCCATTTCCATCAAACGTGGGCCGCGGAATCAGCAACTTAACCCGCTCAGTGCTAAGAACCGCCACCCAACTGCAAGAGGTATAGATCCTCATGGGCCCCAATTGCGGGGGCTAATGAGGATCTATGAATCTTGCCGAGACCATCTTGAATCCATGTTCCTGGGACAGTTAGGGCCGTTTGGTGTTGGATTAACAAAGATTGTAGAAACACAGTCTGCGTCAGCTAGCGCTGAACGGCTTCATTTGGTAGAGTTCCTTGTCTTTGGCTGATTCGCGTTTGCTCCCGGCCCAAAGACACATGAGGCATCAGGAAACCCCTTCAACTGACTTACACGCTTTTGTTGGCGCGGAAGGCGATTTGAGATGATTCCCCTTGTTAACACTAGCATGTCAAAGTATTTGTCTTTGAATAACGATTTCTCTCTCTCGTCTCTCTCTCTCTCTCTCTCTCTCTCTCTCTCTCTCTCTCTCTCTCTCTCTCTCTCTCTCTCTCTCTCTCTCTCTCTCTCTCTCTCTCTCTCTCTCTCTCTCGCCACCCCCACCCCCACCCGGGTCAGCCCTGGGGGACTTGGTTGGGGTTAACTACTTTTTAGTTCCCAGGGTCACCCTGGTCAGCCCCACATGGTGGGTTTTCCCCTCTATTCTGGGGCATGTGTTTCTGTCTACCCATGCTCCATTCAACTGTATTTTCCTTTTTTAAACTCTCCCTACTGTCTGCGCTGACTGTAGCTCTTGATATTGGATGTGTGTTGCTAAATGGTCTTAGGTTTATTCATCGTATTAGACCGGCTAGCGACATACATTCAATATTCTGTTTATTTTATTTTTTTAAATTTATTTTCACAAGCAGTGCAGGCACGTAATGAGAAAGTCTTGTTGCTGTCGGGACGTCAAGCAATGTACAACCCTCCAATCAATCTCTCTCTCTCTCTCTCTCTCTCTCTCTCTCTCTCTCTCTCTCTCTCTCTCTCTCTCTCTCTCTCTCTCTCTCTCTCTCCTCTCTCTCTCTCTCTCGCTCTCTCTCTCTCTCTCTCTCTCTCTCTCTCCCCCCCCCCCTCTCTCTCTCTGTATCGTCTGATGTATTTTTATATGTGTAGAGTAGCAGGACAGTTTGGAAGATAGGCATTGCTATGCCTAAAACGTTTTATCCTGAATAAAAGCGTTTCATCATCATCATCATCATCATCATCATCATCATCATCATCATCATCATCATCTTCTCTCTCTCTCTCTCTCTCTCTCTCTCTCTCTCTCTCTCTCTCTCTCTCTCTCTCTCTCTCTCTCTCTCTCAATCTCTCTCTCTCTCTCTCTCTCTCTCTCTCTCTCTCTCTCTCTCTCTCTCTCTCTCTCTCTCTCTCTCTCTCTCACAGGCATTATTATCTCAGGCATTGTACTATTTTTGTTCAAATGTGTCGTCTTCCTTTTATTCTCGGATGCCTTCTTTTTTGGTATGAATGATATCTATTTACTTACATGCATTTATCCCTGTTAAATGTCTATGCACTTACTTTCTTTCTGCCATTCTACATATCTTAAGCGTATCAATTATCCACCGCCATTGCATATTTAATTAGTTTATACTGGCCTGAACCAAAGCATTTTATAAGCTTTTAGCTTCTTTTGGTCTGGAGGAACTTCTTCATTCTGTACATGTGATAACCCTTTCAGCCCTGAAGCACTACAGCAGGAGATGTGTCGACCATGATAATTCAAGGGTAGTGCCAGATTAGCTTCGCGCCTGTCGGCGCCAAGCTAATCTGGCATTACCCTTGAATTATCATGGTCGATCCATCTCCTGCAACAGGTGAATAGTCGTTAGATAACGCCTTGAAAAATTTGCAAAATACGTGCGTCGGGCTGAATGAGTTAATTATACAACAAAACTATTTATCCCCTTCACTGCTAGCGATCATAAATTTCGCGTCTAAAGGCGCGGTACTGAAGTTGACCGACATTGGCGTGAAGAAACAGATGTAAATGGGACCCAAAATAGGCCAACACAACAACGGGCTAACAAGAGACATAAATCCTCATGAACCCCCGCGACTGCGGGGATTCATGAGGATTTATGACTCTTGCATATGGCTAGCATTCGCCTGGCCCCGGCAGTTAAGAGGTTAAACCACAATGGTTGTAGGCGTCTGTTTTTCCTGGACTAACAATACGAATACACGGACTTGTCTTGTGGCCAATTATTCACAAAGGCGTGATTGGAATCAGTTTTGTTTTGCTTTTCTTTGCTTAAATATTTCGCGGTTTTTTTTTTTTTTTTTTTTTTTTTTTTTTCGGGTTCGAATTTGATGGGTTTTATAGTATATGGTTTCGTTTCAGTTGCATTAACCCGTTCAATGTCAGATGACGCAGACTGTGTTTCTGAACTATTTGTTAACTTTGGGGCGGTCCGTGGCGCAGTGGTTAAGGCGCCTGCCACCAATGCCAAGGGTGCGAGATTCGATACCGGGTTCCGGCGTTGGACTTTTCTCCTCTGGTAAGTGTCACCGTTAATTCGGGCGAACCGTCGGGGGTTCTTTCTCCGGGTACTCCGGTTCTTCCACCCCACCCCCCCCCCCCACCCCCCACACTTTGGTACCGGTCTCAGGCCACTTTACAAATTTCAAATACAAGCGATCAAAAATCTCTGTAACTTCACTCTGGCCCTTCGTTTGTCTTGTACTGTGTTTGTCTTAAATGGCGTAAATCCGTGTCTGTTTCGTGAGTGTGACGTGTTGGGTTTCAGGCGCGGCGCTTTGAGTCGCGGATTTCCCCAAAATTGAGAAAAAGCGCCTATATAATAACGGTATTATTATTATTATTATTATTATTATTATTATTATTATTATTATTATTATTATTATTATTATTAACTGAATTCAACAACAAAAAAACCTAGATGTCCCAGGAACATGGATTCAACGTGGTTTCAGCAAGAGGCATATATACCCAGCCTTTATCTAGTGTTATCAAACGTCACTCTGTTTCTCATCATTTTTATGCTGATGACACAGAGCTGTATGCCAGTGCCCAAAGAAAACAAGTTTGTCAGATGTTCTAGTCTTTAGATCGGTCCTGTGTCACAGACGTTCAGAATTGGTCCACACAGAACAAATTGCAAATGAATAATGACAAAACTGAGGCCTTAAGATTTTCTTGTTCAACCTCCAACACTCCCAGACTCGATCAGGGTTGGTCAGAACAGCATCCCCTTTTCCGAGTCGGCCCGTAATCTTGGTGTTACTTTGACAATAGGCTGACCATGAGAGAGCATGTCAACAAGGTTTGCAAATATTCCTTCTTTGAATTGAGGAAGATCAGTTCAATTCGACACCTTCTCTCTACCGAAGCAACTAAAACGCTTGTTACCTCCGTTGTTCTTTCCTGCATTGATTTTTGTAATTCCCTTTTGGGTGGTGTTCCCCAAAATCTTCTTGATAAACTTCAAAGAGTTATGAACTGCTCTGCCCGACTAATTTACAGGGTACCGAAACGTGACCTGCACTGGCTGCCTGTATCTCAAAGAATTGTGTACAAGGTTCTGTTATTTGTTACAATGCTATTACCGGTTCTGTTCCCCATATTTGTCCGACCTGGTTCATATTTTCACGCTTTCAAGAACCCTCCGTTCAGCATCAGACACACGCATTTTTAGGGTTCCTAGGCGAAAGAAACCTAGCAAGGCCAGCTTGCCTTTTCCGTATTTCAGTCCAGTCTCCTGGAACGACCTTCCAGCCCACTGATGTCAGACATGCTCCAACTCTGTCTGCTTTCAAATCACTGCTCAAGACCTATCTGTTTTCTTATGCGTATAGTTAGATGCATTTTCAGTGCATTAGCAATCTTTGGCAGTAACTGTTCTTGTAACGGTGTGTGTGTATGTGTGAGCTTTCAGTTGATATGTGTCATTTTGGTTTTGGTAACATTTATTGTAGCGTTTTCTTTCTTGTATTTTTTGTTCTGTGATTTTTTTATCTTGATCTTGTAAAGCGCTTAGAGCACCATTCATTTGGAAGTTAAGCATTATACAAATGTACATTATTATTATTATTATTATTATTATTATAATTATTATAGATCCTCCTGCCCGCAACTGCGGGAGCTGAGGATCTATACCTCTTGCAGTTGGATGGTGTTCAATTTTATTCGGCACTGAACGGATTAAAATTATGATTTTAGTCCTTTTGATCATTAACTATCATTCCGCCGTCCCTCCACAAATTTCTATCGTGACAGTCAAACAAGAAAATACCAGGCAGACAATTTGAAGAAGTTATGCACGTGAATTGGCTTAAGGGAAATAATCGCTGATTTTATGAAGATGTAAAGTACAGTTTGTAACATTTACTTCCCTTAGATGTGGATACCCCGTGCTGCTAAGTTACTCTCAGTGCAGAGCCTAACTAAACTGTGAAGTTATAATGAAAGAGTCATGTCAAAATAAAGGCATTATCAGAAATGTATTTTGAAAGGTAGGTTTAGGTCGATGTACGCACTGTCGATTTATGTGTTTTCACGGAAATGACGAATGTATGTATTGTAGGATGAACGATTACACGAATAGGTGAGCGAGTTCATCCTTTAGTCTCGGCAACCCGGCCGTGTAGGCGGAAAAAAAATTCGTCAAACATCTGTGTCGCGGGCGATGACCGAAAGGTTATTAGAATACATTTCGTAACACTATCTCTCTCTCGGCTCTCTCTCTCTCTCTCTCTCTCTCTCTCTCTCTCTCTCTCTCTCTCTCTCTCTCTAGAGAGAGAGAGAGAGAGAGAGAGAGAGAGAGAGAGAGAGAGACTGAGCAACGCTTGTTAGTGAGGCGTCATTATCGACGACCAACTCACATGGCACGCGCATGTCAGCAGCGTATGTCGAACAGTGTCCAGGAATTTATATCTTCTTTCAAAACTGCGTTATTTTACAGATACACCGACAAGGAAAATGTTTTATTACGCACATATTCAATCCCATATAGATTATGCTCCTACAGTTTGGGATGGATGTAGCGATGCGTGCATAAAAAGGATTAATGCTCTTCATCGTAGAGCAGACAAAACATCCACCCGGATAGTAAAGAAAGCACCGACGACCGACTCAAAGCCCTCGACATGCTGCCTCTGCGTAAGTTACTCATGTACAATAAAGGCGTACTTATGTTTAAAATCTACCACTCTAAAACGCCTAGTAAGTTATCTAACGGATCTATTTAGCCCTGCTCATACACCTTATAAAACGACGAGGAACAATCTATCCATACCAAGGCCGCGCCTCGATATATTCAAAACTAGTTTGTCTTACTCAGGAGCCAAACTATGGAATCTGTTGCCTATCGACATTACTGGGGCTCCTTCTTTGTCCACATTCAGAGCCCGCTTATTTCGGCAGCTGAAAGAAACTTAAGCCCGTAGTTGTGTAGTTGTGTCGGCGTTTTTCCAGCGCATCGAGTTGTATTGTCGAGTTTGCTGTTGCTGTTCAAACTAAGTTTTTAACGTTCGTGTTTAATCAGGTTCTTAGTGTGTGTGTGTGTGTGTGTGTGTGTGTGTGTGTGTGTGTGTGTGTGTGTGTGTGTGTGTGTGTGTGTGTGTGTGAGAGTGACTGCTAACTTAGGTTTTTTATGCTCACGTTTTGCCTTTCCAGTTTTATTAGTTTTAGTCACGCACGTGAGATTGACTCTATGTGTGAGTGCGTGTGCAAGGACATGATTGAAAAAAGGTCTGTGTACCTAATCATTTATCCTTGAGAAATAAAGTTTCATTTCATTTCATTTCATCTCTCTCTCTCTCTCTCTCTCTCTCTCTCTCTCTCTCTCTCTCTCTCTCTCTCTCTCTCTCTCTCTCTCTAGTCTCTCTCTCTCTCTCTCTCTGTGTTGCGGGCGATGACCGAAAGGCCGGTTATTACAATACATTTCGTAACAGTCTCTCTCTCTCTCTCTCTCTCTCTCTCTCTCTCTCTCTCTCTCTCTCTCTCTCTCTCTCTCTCTCTCTCTCTCTCTCTCTCTCTCTCTCTCTCTCTCTAGTCAAATCAATCAAATGCGTTTCGCCTAAAACTTTATCCTGTCAATAAAACGTTTCATCATCATCATCATCATCATCATCATCATATCATATCTCTCTCTCTCTCTTCCCCCCCCCCCCCTTCACCCCTTCACTGATGAGGAAATAGTTTAAAAGTTAAAAGGTACTGTCTGTAATATTGGGATACTTACTGTCCGAAACAACTAAGCTCACAATGCTAGTGCCTAATAAACTTGTTGCCCCATCAGGTGCTCTAAATTTTCTTTTCAAGAAAATGTGTCCAAAATAACTTGAATACAAAAATATACCGAGCAACCGCTTCCCCCTCCCCCACCCCCCCCCCCCCCACCTGGCCACCCCAAGAGACTATACTGAATGAAAGAATGAATGAATGAATCAATCAATCAAGCAATCAATGAAGCAATCAATCAAGCAATCAATCAAGCAATCAATCAAGCAATCAAGCAATCAATCAAGCAATCAAGCAAGCAATCAAGCAATCAATGCAAATGCGGGTGGCTGATGCAGCCTTTTCGTTATTCATGCACACACACACAATCAGCCAGACCACACCGTTGACTCAAATAGGTGCATAACATAGCCGACTAGCGAATGATAGAACTACATGTATTTGAAACGGTACGTCCTAAACCCGCTTTCGATTACCTGCTGAAAAATGCTGCTAGAAAAGGTATGAACTCAAATGCATCTGATCATAATGTTACTGATATGCACAGGTTATAACACAACATTCTTCATACAGGACAGCAGTTTTACAGTCAAATCTGCACTCCGCTGACAACACGAGTCATATTTGTTGGTCAATTACCAGAATCGAGAGATACTTTTTTTAATTAAAAGGAGACTGACAAATAGGAACAAGTTAATTCTAGTAAATCCCATGCAAATAAGCATTTTCTGATAATTTTGGGAAATGTTGATCGTAAACGACAAATCACTCAGATATTTTCGCTATGGGCGGTAATACATTGTGCAAGATGTATCATGCGGCTCTTCCTTAACGGCCATTCAGCCCTGACGCATTACAGCAGGATATGGGTCGACCATGATAATTAAGGGGTAGTGCCAGATTAGCTTGGCGCCTATCGGCGCCAAGCTAATCTGGCACTACCCTTGAATTATCACGGTCGATCCATCTCCTGCAACTGATGCATAGTAGTTAGGTCACGCCTTCAAAATTTGGCAAATACGGCATTGGGGTTGAATGAGATAAATGTATCCGACAAAAGTGGAATAAACTTGAGTGTCTTGTGTTATAAATGCATTGTAGATGTGAATGATAAGAAGAAGAAAAAAAAGGTTGAACATATCTTTGCACAGAAAATGTGCTTTCTGCATTTATGCATCAGTTTGAGATAAACTTTCCCAGAGACTTATTTATCAACTAAACATATCTATGATCCTTTTTAAATAGAAGCATTTTCTTATTTTGTTTCAGCAAGAAGTATGAAATGTAAATGCCACCACTGTGGGGTTACGTTCTGGGAATTCAGCCCGCCACATTATAACACATTATCTGCAATAGGAGTCAATCCTAAATCAGAGTAAAGTCAAATGCAGTAGGTATAGTAAGGAATGAAAGTAGGACTAAATTTAAAGGTGCATTTTCGCTGGATCGCCCCGATCACTGCGGCATGCATCCTCGTTAGTAGTCGTACTCCAATATCGGAATCATACGACTACAAACTGTGGAGGTCTGTGTCGGTGAATCAAATTGACTTACAGATGGAGCGGAATGGACGAATCTACAGAATGGTTAAAATCCGCACAATGTTTAACTTTCTTCTTATTCTTCACTTTGTGCATCATTCTCAATGCGCAAAAGGAAACCGGGGCGACGTCGGCCGCAGCAGGCCCGTGCACGGATGTGCGCTGTCCAACGGCGGCCGACGTCGGCCCAACGGCCTTTGCGCACTGGGTTAGCCCCTTCACTGCTAAAGCAGACAACAATTATAAATGTCATTGAGAACACGGTAAATTGACACACCCCTCCCCCCCCCCTCCCCCCACCCCCGTGCAAGTGGCTCAGCAGAGCTTTTCTACAAAGACAGACAACGGCACAATTTCACTATTATGTTGTTAGAAAACTAAAGTAAAACGTCCCGGTGTACCGTGAGCAAAAACCACTGATCGGCCACGACATTTCCGTCATGCCCTTGAAATAGTATCCGCAAAAATGTCACATTTCACGCTTCACTGCGATAACATACACAACAATAGACAAACTAGACTAACCGCAGGGGTCACGAAAATTCTGGCAATCCGCAGCAAACTATCACATAAAGTCATAGTGTTCTGCGGCGCTTGAAGGAAAAGATGTTTGGTAACGTATCCGAGACTGTGGGCAGTGTGTACGGCGTCCGACTCGTGAGAAAACTACAAGGTAGCTTTTGTCTTTGAATCTTCGATTTACTGACAGGTGCAAAGCAGCGATTTCTTAACAACAGCGTATCCATCTGGCCAAAATTCCTTTTCGACCAGCGCGAGTCACTGAACACTGGACCATGATATCGAATGACTCATCCACACGTCAGTGGACGACTGGATTTGTGTCCCCGATGTCTCGCGAAATTTGTCCAACCGTTTTACTTCAATGGATTTGCGTCCACGATATCTCAGTGAATACGTTTCCTGCAGTTATGTCAGCGTCGAGTCTGGGTGCCAATTCTGGCACTATCCTTTAACTGTCATGGTCGATTAGTCCCCCCCCCCCCCCCCCCACACCTTTTTCATTATCTGCGAAGTTGCCAAAGAAACCTCATAAGGAGCATATAACCATCCTCTACAGATCATTCAAAAAACTTAACCAAGATCATTTTTTTGCATGACCTTTCCCAAACACCATTTTCCGATGTGTATAACTATAACGACCCCAATGTAGCGCTGTCCCACTGGTATAAGTTGTTCCTCGGTGTTCTTGACAGACATGCCCCGAGGCGCACTAAGCGTGTTAAACACCCCACTGTGCCTGAGTGGCTGACGCCGGGATGAGATTAAAACTGCGATGGAACTAAGAGATTTATTGAAACAACACTGAAAAGAAATTTGACGAGTACAAAAAACAGCGAAACACAGTTAAATCATTAGTACGTAAAGCACAGAGGCAGTATGCTGAAAAGATTATTGCGGGCGGCAAAGACATACGCAGCGTGTGGCAGGTGATTAACACATTTACTAAAGGACAATCTAGCAAATCAACGAGTGTCCCCCCGCACCTTACAGCTGATGTATTTAATGAACACTTTCTTAACATTGCTAAAACCCTGTCACAGACGAACACCACTGAGCCAGGTGAATACGTATGTTCAGAACAATTGAAACAGCACAGTCAGATAAACGCTGGCAATACTTTCTCAGTTCCCTTAATGACCGTCCTTGATGTGGGAAAATCTATAACCAACATGAAAAGTAAAACATCTTGTGGTGTTGACGGTATTAGTAGTAAAATCCTGAAAATTGGGCTCCCTTATATTGTTGAATCGTTAACCTTAATATATAACCTTTCGATTCAAAAGAGCATGTTTCCCGATGAATTGTAAATAGCAAAAGTTACTCCTCTACCAAAAAGCAAAGATCTGAGCAACCCAAGTGAGTACAGACCTATTTCAATCTTATCAGCAGTGTCCAAACCACTTGAAAAGCATATACATAATCATTTACTTCAATTCCTGGAGGAAAACCGCCTTATTAGTACAGCACAATCAGCTTTTCGGCCTAAACATTCGAGTGTCAGATAGCTTTAACTCTCATAACCCACAAATGGCTTACTGCCATAAATGAGTCCAAACTTTCAGGTGTAGTATTTCTAGATCTTAAAAAAGCCTTCGATCCCAATAACCACTCAATCTTACTAAAGAAGTTACCTTTATATCACATTGATTCAAATGCAGTCGCTTTTCTCTCGTCCTATCTCTTAGACAGAACGCAGAAAGTGTTATTGAATGGTAAATACTCAGCGGAAGGACTGGTGACCCATGGTGTTCCTCAGGGATCCACCCTAGAACCGTTATTATTCAACATCTTTATAAATGACCTTCCACTGTCAATATCACACCCCGACACAAACTGTGAACTATTTGCTGATGATACATCATTACACGTATCTGATAAAAATGTTTCAACTGTGAGCGCTGTCCTCCAACATAGTTTAGATGAAGTGTCAACTTGGTGTGAAGAAAATTATATGATTATTAGTATTCCTAAAACGAAAAGTATGTTGGTGACGACACGCCAAAAGCCTCCAGCATTTGGGTGTTGCTTGTTGTTAACTCATACAGCCCGACGCACGTATTTCTCAGATTTTGGGGGCGTCATCTAACGACTATGCACCTGTTGCAGGAGATGGATCGACCATGATAATTCAAAGGTAGTGCCAGATTAGCTTGACGCCGACAGTCACCCTGACACACGACTCCGTCAGCCCTCACACTAGACCGACAGTGATACTCGTAGCTCAAATGTGGTGCCTTAACTCATTCGAGACGTGCTGCATTCTGATACGCTGCAAAAAGCCGCGTATCCGAAATGCAGCACGTCTCGAATGTGTTGACAGCTCGTCGCCTTCTGCCGCCCAGCTATTCTGGCACAACCCTTAACTCATTCAGCCCGACGGCCGTATTTCCCAAATTTTGGAGGCGTCATCTAATGACTATGCACCAGTTGCAGGAGATGGATCGACCATGATAATTCAAGGGCAGTGCCAGATTAGCTTGGCGCCGACAGGCGCCAATCTAATCTGGCACTACCCTTGAATTATCATGATCGACCCATGTCCTGCTGTAGTGCGTCAGGGCTGAATGGGTTTAACTATATCATGATCAATCTACAACTGGTATGATGTAGGACGGCAATTTCCAAGTAATCTACATGGAGATTTAAACCCATACGGTTAAAAATGTATTAATAATAAAAATAAGATTTAAAAAAAAAATAAAATTGACCAGCATAAACGTTGGCGATTGAAGAATCTGATAAATTATGAAGTGTAATTACTGTAGATTATACTTGAAGTGTTAGTACAGCAATGGGAAAATAGTTATTACGGTTTCCCGCCTACCAGACGATTGCTTTAGGCTATTTCACGCCGGAATGGCCAGAAAAATGAACAACTATCAAAGAGGTCATTGTTTTATTCAGGAGAAACATAAGCAGATACCAGGGTGGACTATTTTCCCGAAGTCCTCCGCACGGTAATTGTTGTTCTTGAAACACTGTGAAATGGTGGTGAAGTCCCCGCCTGATTCTCTCCAGTAAGTGTGAGGTCCATAACACGTGTGCTGTCTGACCGTCTCCCTGTCAAGAAGGAAGCTCTGCTCGGGGTGCATATTGCATGCTGATCACAACAGACAAAGCATGCATTTTGGAGTCATTAGCTGATGCGTTTGTGTGCTGGTCTGTGTGTTTGTCCAGAGCCATAAGGTCCAAAATCTCAGACCAGCGCACTTTGTTTGGCCGTGAAGGGATGCCTAATAGAAAGATGCCAATTACTAACCCTTTGGTTGTGAGTAGCGTTTGTTGTCGCGATGATTCCTGCCAAAGGGTTAAGTACATTCCCATGCATGTTAATAATACTGGTTTGTCAAAACATGTTGGTGATGGCTCCAATGATACCCAGCTGCATACGGGCCCAATTCAACCTAATACGTCGTGGTCTAATAAGGTTGACGTTTTTAAGCTTGAGAGTTCTACTACAGGCGGTGCATTTCTGACACCATCCAAACATATCATAGTCGCCCTGAGTCACCTTCGAAACTCGGTCAGGGTCGAAAAGCGTAACCCTTTGAGTGTCGGTAGCTCTTTTAGTCGAGGTGATTCATACGGAACCAGCTCGACAGCCAAGGAAACGCAAAATGAACTAAATTTAAAGTCAGGCCACCTGGGAACGTGTGCTCAGACTTGCGGAAACATTAAAATGAATATGGTGGCGCTCTTAGAAGTACAGCCATTAAGTTTTGATTTTTTTTTTTTAAATTAAAAAAAAAAAACCCGAACAAGCATAACAGATTGCAGTTATTGAAATATTTTGTTCGTGACTTTTATTCAAGGCCGATACAAATATCACTGGGCATAGACGACATGGTTCCGCAGGAGCCAATCTATTCATACACTACACTTAATCCTTTTCAACCTGATAACCCACTGCTTCAAATTAATTTAACTCTGAAAGTTCAAGGGTGACCATTTTAGTTCAAGGGTGGTGCCAGAATAGCTTGGCGCCCAAGGCGAAAAGCTATTCTGGCACCACCCTTGAACTAAAATGGTTGCTCTATCTCCTGATTTGTAATATAACTTTCAAAAGACAATAAATAGATTTTTTAAAACTCAGGATGTAATGGGCTAAGCTGCCATGGTCGGTTCATCACCTACAGCTCGCGCTTGAAGCAAAAGTGTGAATTTAAACTACTATCGGCCTACCTGTCAATAAGCGGAGTCGATGCGAACACTCTTGCCAGCCAGGGGCCGTGTTGGGTGTGACCATGAACTCTGTTCCCTAGCTACCCAGCCCAGGGCCGAAGGTCATCAACGACTAGAAAGAGCACGTTGGGTTTGGAGGTCTGCGCGTTGGTCAACCAACTAGACATGGCGTCCCCTTGGCCTTTTCCCTCTGTAAGACAAACACATAGCGATAAATCATGAAAAAGTATCGCAAAATCCACAACAAAAGGGTAACTGCCGACGTGTAAAATGAAAATAATAATGATACTAAAATTTATAATAATAATAATAATAATAATAATAATAATAATAATAACCCAGAAACAAATAGAAACAAGCAACAACAACAAAAAGTCCCCTACCTCATATGAACGAGGACAAAGTGGTAAATAATAATAATTGAAAAAAAAAAAAAAAACACGACTCATGTTAACAAGGACAGTGACGTGTTTTATTTTATTAACCTGAGGCGTGTTTCTTTCTTTTTTTGAATATCTTCCTGCGTGCCTTATATTTTGAGAGCAAATTTGTCAGTTAATTGAATGAGTGGGTTAGTGATTTGGGTAGGTGATAATGCTTTCTGGTGCGTGTTTAGCTGATATTTGCTCTTGCTTGTGATTTGTTTTGTTTGTTTGTTTGTATGTTTGTTTGGTTGGTTGGTTGGTTGGTTGGTTGGTTGGTTGGTTGGTTGGTTGGTTGGTTGGTTGGTTGGTTGGTTGGTTCACGGCTTATTAAAAGGAATGAAAAAAAAATCAAAACAAAAGAAAAATCAACGGATGCCAACAATAACAACAACAACAACAACAACAACAACAACACACACACACACACACACACACATACACACACACTGACGTGCGGGCGCGCGCGCGTAGACATGTCATCATCATCATCGTCATTATCATTAACTCGTCATTATCATCATTGACCATGTTCTAATTTATTTTGTCAGATTCAGTCTGTGCTTTTTAATCGTTCAAATCAAGAGAAAGAGTTTATGCTATTCTTTATCTTATAACAAAATAAAGGTAGCAAACAGCATAAATTATAATATTGAAAGTTTAAATTATTTAATCTCCTTCAATGGACTGATTTGAACCGATTACTTATCAACTGTTAATCATTGTTGACAACCATCTAGGCATGGCAATCTGCATAATACCTTTGAACATCCTGTCGCATAACTATCAGCTGGTTTTAGTCTGCGCCAGTTAATTAACATACATTGCGCATTTTCGTCAGTGTCTATCGTCAACATATCCTCAAAATCATCCAACCGTATCGTCAGTCATCCAAGCGGAAGACTGCATGCTGATGATAGCCCGACTTGCAGCTGTTTGTGCCAGTCTCTGATTTTGGACCTTACGGCGCTAGCGCCGTAAGGTCCAAAATCACAGACCAGCACACACAGTTCTTCCAAATGTTCAGCTGTTATGTCATCTGCACTACTCAGTGTCGTCATGCTGCACGTAAACACCGATAGAGATTACGGAGAAAATGAAGGTTTCCTGAACCGCTGAACGCTGAGTATATTTAAAGCGTGCCGCATCCGGACATGCGGCAAAAAGGAGCGTTATAAGGATGCAGCACGTCTCGAATGAGTTAACCCATTTACTTACTTACGCCTGTCACCCCTACCCGGGTATAGGCCGTCGACGAGAGACCTCCAGCAACTCCTGTCCTGTAGTTAACCCATTTAGCCCTGACTTATTACAGCAGGAGATGGCGGATCGACCAATGATAATTCAAGGGTAGAGCCAGATTAGCTTGGCGCCTTCATGGATCGACCATGATAATTCAAGGGTAGTGCCAGATTAGCTTGGCGCCTTCATGGATCGACCATGATAATTCAAGGGTAGTGCCACATTAGCTTGGCGCCTGAAGGCCAGGCGCCAAGCTAATCTGGCACTACAATTGATCGAATGATCATGGTCGATCCATCTCCTCCAAGTAATACTGCCATAAAGTGGCACCTCAGTTAAAAATGTGGGTGAAAAGAGGCCTTGGGGCTAACTCGGTTAACCCTAAGCAACGTCTTCATTTCAGGTACAAAACAGTTATAATATAATAATAATAATAATAATAATAATAATAATAATATTTATAAAGCGCAAACTACCTGCAGACAAGGCTCTAAGCGCTGTACAATGCAAACCAAAGTTAAAAACTAAACACAAATCAATAGACAGCAGCAACATAAAATACAAATATTACAATACAAATTCAAAAGCCCTGTCCCCGTTATCGGTTGCTGGCTGGCTCTTCCTACTCCATGACTGACTGAACGGTTCCATGACTGACTGACTTACCGCCGATTCCAGTTGGAACGCATCTTGGTCGTTATCGTTGATGTTATAATTCATACAGACTAAAGAGATGTGAACGTGACAGACTCTTTTAATTCATTATATTTATTTTTATTTATTTTTGTTGGGGGGGGGGGGGTAGTGGGGGGGGGGGGAGGAGAGGGGGAGGGGGACAGTTGACAACAGCCTCAGTTTTTAGAAAAGCTGGAGAGGCTGATCCGCAAAAGTACAGATTTCCATGAGCCCTTCCCCCGTTATCGGTTACTGGCTGGCTCAAAGCGGTTTTTTTTTTGGGGGGGCGGGGGTGGGTGGGTGGCGGGGGGGGGGGGTGGTCTGGAACATCTCCCTCCCCACCCCCGCCCCCCCCCCCCCCACCCAACCCCGGCCCGAAATGCATTTTTCTTGTAAGCTAGAGTGGTCGTATGTGCCTTTTCAGATACATGTATATGAAATCATCTGCGGTTCACAGTAGAACCGTTAGTTTCAACACTGTTACTGCAGTGTTCGAGGCAATAAATCGAAACGGTCTCTGTATAATGCCTGACAATCCTCACTGCCCAGTGGCACTACCTAATGTCTTTGATCATATTGCGAATTCGGAACTGGAATAAGTCCGTTTGGAACTAATCACTAATCAGTCAAAGGACGACATCCCAGGTGCAAACAGGCACAACAGTCAAATATGTCAACATGTTTGCTAACACAGGACAAACTAGCTGATATTCAGTAACTCATTCTGCCCGCGACACCACAACAACATATGGCTCGACCATGATAGTTCAAGGTGGTGGCAGAATAGCTTGGCGCCTATAGGCGCCAAACTATTCTGCCACCACCTTTGAACTATCATGGTCGATCTGTCTCAGTCCTGAATTGTCATGCAGTCCTCAGAGGATAACTCCAAAATCAGTGTGGGTATTTCGTACCTCGGGCACAACGAGTTAAGCTAATATTAACACCTTCAACACAGGCGCGGGATGATCGTTGCGTCGTTGCTCCTAACGTACCCACGTACCCAGTAGTCAATAGAGATGTACTACTACCCGCGTCATGAGCAATGACGCAAGGATGGTCCCGCGCCTATGCCTTTCAGAGCAGATTGTTTTCGAATGATGATTTTTAAGTTCAACGTCAGAGATCCCCAGTCAGTCGTCAAATGGCACATGGATACAAAGCGGTTTCAGCAAGCGGTGTAGATCCTCATGAGCCCCCGCAACTGCGGGGGCTCATGACGATCTATGCCACTTGCATTTGGGTAGTGTTCAAATTTTCTCGGCAGCTGGGTGAACGGATTAACTGAAATTCTAGTCCATTTTCAGGGGAATTGTTGTCAAAGCCTCAGAGGACAACCTTTAATATACCATATTCATAGATGAGAAGTAGGTCAAAAATATGCATCTAATTTGACATTTGTAATCATAAATTATTTAAAGGGCGGACAAACATGCGAGAGTGCACGTATGAATTAAAACTGAGAGGCGGACAAACATGCGACATATCGCATGGAGAATAACCCAACCGTAAGAAGCACGCTTAGAAAAGACACTTTACAACACAATTTATCGTGTTGTAACTGTCCTTTCTAAGAGTGCTTCTTTCTTCGCTGGGTTATTCTCTGCATTTTACACGCTTGGCAGTCACGTTTGTGGTCTCTGGTTTGTGGCATGACACGTCTGCCTGACTAATTAAGTACTACTTACGCCTGTCACCCCTACCCGGGTATAGGCCGTCGACGAGAGACCTCCAGCGACTCCTGTCCTGTCCTCCAGGAAAGGAATTACTGTTTGTCTTTTCGTCGGCGTTTTTGTAGCTATTTCCTTTTTTGCAGGGTGGGGAAGCTACCCTCACGCCCGACCCCCTTACTAGGAAGACCAGGGGTTTTCTGTCGGGGTCACCTTCCCTTAGACCATGTTGGTTCACGGCACCTTATTTCATTCGGTGCACCCCTCTCGCGAGGGAGCCCCCTATCCACCACCCAGGGGACGCGCCTCAACGCCATATGGTCCCAGCGCGAGGCGACTAATTAAGTGACTGTGTCAAATTTGTGCATTCTTTTGACCTATTTCTCATTTACGGAACTCTGAGTGTTGTTGAGGGTTCTGTGTGCTAGTCAGGATCTGTTGCGGATGTAAGAAGGTGGTTAGAATTTTTTTTTTTTCCCAAGATAAATCAATGCTGTTATACATATAGCAGCTATTTGCGTAACATTGTTTCAATGATGGTGAAAGATCCGCGTCCGCCTATACGCCGATAGCGCTATGCAAAGGCGCCAGTCAAGTGCACGATGATTTAATTAACTCATCGAGGTACGAAATACTCACATTTTGCAGTTATCGGCCTCTGAGGACTGCATGACAATTCAGTAGACAGATCGACCATGATAGTTCAAGGGTGGTGGCAGAATAGCTTGGCGCCTATAGGCGCCAAGCTATTCTGCCACCACTCTTGAACTATCATGGTCGAGCCGTATCTTGCTTTGTGTTGTCGGGGGCAGGATGAGTTTAGTGTTTGCTACAGTTTCTTCGCGCGCCAGGTAAATTAACCCCTTCATTGCCAGGAAAATGTGAACGCGATCCAACTGCAAGAGGTATAGATTCTACAGAGCCGCCGCATCTGCGGGGGGCGTTTATGATGATCTATGCTAGTCTTGGTGGCACCACTTTGACTCCATGATCAGTCCTTGGACGGCCGGAGTTCCTTTGGGGCTGAATGAGCAGCTCACACAATCCAGTCTGCGTCAACTGGCAGTGAATGGGTTAAGCTCAATATATGGAATACAGCATTACACGCTTTCCTCCAGTTAACCTGAACGAGTCAAGTACAAGCTCATTGCAGGGGCGGATCTAGGGGGTGGGGGTTACAGGGGTTCCGGACCCATCCCTATCCCCAGACCCAATTTAAAAAAAAAAAATGCTACAACGAAGTCCTTTTAGGGGTGTTTGACTCCCCCCCCCCCCCGCCCCCCAGTTCCGGTTGTTTAATATTTTGGCGAATGGTGAGAGTCTCTAACACGCATGCGCCTTCTGTCCAACCCCTCCTCCCTCCCCCCCCCCCCCCCACTACGCCACTTTTCGATTTTTTTTCGGCTAGGTAACTAATCCGCTCCTGCATTGTAGCGAGCTTGCGCCAAGCGCGCGAAGAGGTTCACTGCTGGAGAATATTTACTGAGTGTACATCAACGCGCAAGTGACGGGTGCCTTTCATTAACGAGATGCTACCGGTTTTTAGAATAGCCGGCATTACACGCCATAACGAGGACAATTTCAGGAAACTGAAACTTCTAAGTGATTAGTCACCGATATGAGTGGACCCGGAAAAGTCTTTTCACCCTTCCCAACCACTGCCAAGTGTCGGCTGCGGCGGCGTCTCATCACTAGTTCCCAACATCACTGTGGAGCGACTAACCCATTTATCGCCAGGACCCTGCAGCAGGAGATGGATTGATCATGATAATTCAAGGGTAATGCCAGATGAGTTTGGTGCCTTCAGGCGCCAAGCTCATCTGGCACTACCCTTGAATTATCATGATCAATCCACCTCCTGCAACTCGGGTACGTAGACGTTAAGTAACACTTCCAAAATTTATGAAATGCACCCGTGGGGCTAAAGGGTTAATGCATTGCCGAGACTTATTACTGTTGGACAAAACCGATAATTGGCGAGTGACTTTTACTTGTTCAAGTCACGACGGCTAAGAGGTAGTTCATGGGTCTGCTTGGCGGCTGAACTGATGCCGCCAAGCTAACCTAGCGCTACCTTTAACCCTCATCATTCGGAATACACCAGTGTGTGAAATAAGTTTGACTAAAATAGTTCAAGGGTAGTGCCAGAATAGCTTGGCGCCTAGACGGCGCCAAGCTATTCTGGCACCACCCTTGAACTAAAGCTATTGGTCTACTGATATTCTTCTCTGTTAAGCCACTATAATGTAGCTTGCGTATGGCAGTGTACAAATTTGAAACTTTTAGCCTCAGTATGATATGGGTTAAGCCGCCGTAGTCAATCCGACATCTCTGGCAGTTGGCGCAGGTTATGAATCAGGTTAAATATCGGCGGCTAGACTGAGATCAGAGTGAGATATTCTTAAGAAGTGCCGGTTCGTGCGCAGCAGCTGAGTGAGGCGGGCCGGGATCACTGTGACTTCAGAAATTTGTTTCGTCGTTATGTGTATAACTACATACTATGTGCAGTCAAATTGTAACAGTAATATCTGACTAATAATTGTGCCTGCAAGAAGATGTCAAGTTTTTGTAAATGTCCGACTGCTCAAGTCACGCCACATACTGACACGGTATATCTTTCGGCATGACTAGTGGCAGCGGCACGCAAACAACTATTTTCATAGCCAGTTACTGCCTTTTAACCTTTGTCATCCTGATACACTACTGCTTGAAATAAGTTTGACTATGCTAGTTCAAGGGTGGTGCCAGAATAGCTTAGTGTCAAAGGCGCCAAGCTATTTTGATTCCACCCTTGAACTGAAATGGTTGATCTCTAGCCTATTCTGACGGTAATGTAGCCGTCATAATACAATAAGCAGTTCAAGTTTTTTTTTTTTAAAACTGATCAGCCTCAGGATGTAATGGGTTAAGCAAGACTTCCAGGAATAACTTGGCATTGTTTGGCTGCTAAATATAGAGATATATATCTGTGAGTGCCGAGTCGCAGCGGTCAGTCAAATGTTTCATGTTTACTCCAGCGATATATCTCTGTATGTAGAGTGACAGCAGTCCGCAAATAATTACATGCATTCTTGTTATACCAGTCACCGTGACTGATCTAAGCTGGGCTTCAAGAAAAACTGTTTCCAGTGACTATTTGCAACTGCGATTTTATGTGCGATTCCTGTTTGTGGTACACTGCGTCTTCTGTTCTTCCTGTTTTCAAATACGGGGCATACTACGTAAGTATACATATCAGAGCCAAACACAGACCAATGACGATGATGAATAAGAATCAAGTTATGCACACGTATGTAACTGCAAATCATGTTGTATGTTCCACGTTGAACGGTAAAACTGAAGCAAGCAATTTTGCGGACGGTTTGCAGAATATTGTACTATGTAGGGCCATATCTATTCGTTTCGATCATAAATCCGCTCACTCCATCCTTTCCTTGAAGTCTGGCCGTTGATTGATTGGTTGATTCGGATTGACTGACTCAGTGACTAACTGATTTGATTCCCTTCAAGTCAATTTTGCAATCCCGTTCAGCGCCGTGATAACTTGATCAGTATCTGTTTCAGTGTTCATTCATTCATTCATTAGTTCCTTTTTAACGTCCCGCTTGCACAAAAGTGATCGGGGACTGTTTGTTCGACGTGAACTTGTCTCTTGGCTGATTTCAATGGCAAGTACTGATTCAACTAGCCTAATTCAAACGCCAGTCATGGCCGCATTACCGTCGTAATATTCAGCGGTTCAGTTCAGGGTTCTGACTCCGCAGTGACTCAGCGGTTTAAGTCCGCAGTTGCCGTGACGCCGGCTCAGTGACTGACTTAGAAGCGTCGTTTCAGTTCGACGGAGTGACGTTCCAGCTTCGCCGGAAACTGACATATCGGCCATGCTAGTCACTTCGTGCAGACTTCACTACTTGATTCATCAGTAATAATTATTGACTGCTGTGGACGGGCTTGACTGCCTGTAGTCAGTAGTGCCGGGCCCGGCGGTACTCATGACAGCTCAGCCGGTTCTGTCAGGGTATCACGTCAGTCGACGCGGCCCGCCGGCCGCCTTTGCGGGCTTGGTTGATTAGTTCGGGTTTAACGTCCACAGCACCGAGGTCAGTGATCATGGACGGCCCTGACGGGCGCGTTATGGGGGACAGGAAAATCTATTTGCCTATGGAGTACGACCTGAACACTGATCAACTCAGGTGCACTCTAACTGTGCCACTTTGATTTACCAGGACCTTTCAACCGACAAGATATAAACAAATCCGTTTTTCCCCCCTGGATTGTGAGTCCAGCTACCGGGGCCGGGACGGGATTCGAACCCACGACCCGGCGATTCCCTTCGCTCTCCTGCTCCGACGTTTAACCGCCTGAGCTATTTCGGACCCTTCAACCCTTTGCAATTAGCGGGCCGGGCCGGGCGCCTTTTCAGTTCAACATGTGGATATCCTCTGGTTCAACTTACGGCCGGTCAGCCGTCCCGCAGCGGTCAGGGTTGTTGCTTTGTAATAAAAGTAATCAATTTCCTTGTCAGCTGTGTTGTCTTGCACCAAAGGTTAGCGTCATTTTTTTTTTTTTTTTTTTTCACATTTTAGTCGGAACATTTACTTCCTTGAAGGCCGTACTTAGTTGAGCCATCACTATGCTATGCTATTATTGAAGGGACAAGGACTTCCAGCTGGCGCTGATTTCGTCCGGGGGGGGATGGGCCAAGGGGTGGGGGGGTGGGGGGGGGGGAGAAGGGAGTTTAGTTCTGGCTGTCTGTCGCTGGTGCTCGCGCATCGCTAGTTTTACAATCTTGCATCATGGCTGCCCGCGCCCTATGGGGGTCGAGTCGTAGGGGTGGGGGGGGGTGGGGGGTGTTCTCCTTCGTTCTTGTCGTCATTGCAGTGACGGGTCGTTTGTTTAGATGTGTTGGATCAGGGGGTGTTTGTTAAGTAGTTGTATTGTCTGGTTTGCGGTGGTGTGCCAAGTGTCTGGGGTGGGGTTTATGAGACCTTCCAGTGTGAGAGGTGGGTTTAGTATGTCTTCTAGTCTAGCTCTGGCGTGGTTTATGGTAGGGCAGTCTAGCAGTATATGTTCTGTTGTGAGTGTGTGGCCGCATGTACATATGACTGGGTTGGGGTGGACCAGGTATCTCTCGCCCCCTAGTCTGATTCTTGTTAGTCGGGTTTGGTCTTTCCTTTTGCCTGAGACTAGTAGGATGGGTACGTTGTTTAGGACCCTCGTGAGGCCTTTACGTCTACCTCTTTTTGCGTGATGAAATTCTTTTTCCCATAGATTTTGGAAGGCTGGCCGGAGGGCGTTTGATCTTTCGGCTGCCGACAGGGGTAGGTCGAAGAAGGTCGATTCTTGGTCGAGGCCTTTCTTCGCTATTTTATCTGCTTTCTCATTACCTGGGATCCCTACATGGGAGGGAACCCAAATGAACTTAATTTCCTGGCCTAATTCTGTGAGTTCCGCTACTCTGAGTCTAATAAGATATGTTAGGTCTTCTCGGGAGGAGTCCAAGTTTTGGATCGCCTGGATCGCTGATAGGGAGTCAGTGACTATGAGAATTTGTTTAGTTGCATTCAGGTCTGCTTTTATTACTTTGATGGCTCCTAGGATTGCCGTGAGTTCGGCTGTGAAGACCGCCGTGTGATCCGGTAATTTGATGGCTCTGTCCGATTTGTGAGGAACGTGGATACCTAGTCCAGTTGCGTGTGTCGGCGTGGGTCGTGGGATCCATCTGTGTAGATGATGGTGTATTTATTGTACGTGGTTATTCTTTTTACGTCGAACTCTAGTCTCATTTTGGGCCCGTCTATTTCTTTTTTGAGCTTGGTTAGGTCCAGGTCTACTTCTATTTGGGGTAGTTTCCATGGTGGTACGCTTATTGGTGCGTTGGGTGCTTTATTTGGTAGCTTAAGATTTATGGATTCTTCTAGCTTCTGTACCACTGTTTTTATTTGGGGTTGTTGAGTGGGTTCGAATTTGGGTGTGTGGTTGGTGTTTAGGGTTTGTTTGGCCGGGTGGTCGTCCGGCATACCTATTGTTTTATAGAAGAGGTTAGCTGCTCTTTCTGCTATTATGATGTTGATGGGTCTCTGGCCGCACTCCGCCAGTACAAGGAGGTTGGGGGTATGTCTTGGGACTCCCAAGACCACCCTCAGGGCCCCGACCTGGACTGTCAGGAGTTTTTTTGTTAGAGTTTTGTTGAGGTTGGTGAGGAGGGGGGCTGCATAAAGTAGCCTGGACATCACGTATGAGTGGTATAGATTTAGGAGTGATTTGGGGTCCGTGCCCCAATCCGGCTGCTCCGCTTACTTTGCGCATTAGGTTGATTCCTTTCCTGGCCGACTGACAGATTTGGTTTACGTATGGTGCCCAATTATTATTGTGTGTGAATAATACTCCTAGGAATGTGACTTGTTTGCGGTATTCTATGTCGGTCCCGTCGATTTGAAGCTGAGGCACGGGGGTTATTATTTTGTATCGTTTGGCGCGGTTGGTTTGAAATATGATAGCCTGGGTCTTTTGGGTAGAGATTTTTAGGCCTGCTCTAACTAGCCATTTCTCGACTCTTGTCAGGTCTTGTTGGAGTTCTTGAAGTCCCACTAGTTCCATTTTATTCCCTTTCCATTTGTTCGTGATTTTTCCTGTTAGGGACGTGTCGTCCGCGAATTGCATTATGTTACTGTTCCTGACTAGGTGTTGTAGACCCGTGAGTAGGAGTGTAAATAGGAGGGGGCTGAGTACCGATCCTTGGGGTACCCCGTTGATCTAAGGTGTATTCTTTGGATATTGCGTTGCCTAATCTGACTACTATCCGACGGTCGGCCAGGAAGGCTTGGACGAAGTTGTACATTTTGTTGGATATCCCTAAGTCGCCCATCCTACTGAGTAATTTTTCGTGCCATACCATATCATAAGCTTTTTCTATGTCTAAGAATATTCCCACCATTTCGGTTCTCCTTTCCCGGTGCCGGGGTGTTTAGAATTTCTTGTTGTAGGGAGGCCAAATGGTCTAGTGTGCTGCGTTTTTTCCTAAACCCGCTCTGTTGGGGTGGTAGGAGTTGGTGTTTTTCGCAGTAGGACGTGAGTCTGATTTTGAGAATTTTGAATTGAGCCATCACGCCCACCTACTTTCGCTTTTCAATGCGGTTGCCCCCCTTGGCATTATAGGGGACGCGGCACGAATTTCTTGTCTGCTTCCGGTTTGCGATGGGGAGGCCCGATTCCAGGTAATAACATTTTTAGTTTGATATTGTTACCACAATCATCGGTATTTTTCACGCGTATTACGTTGCTTAGATAAATAGAGTGGACATTTAACTGATATATGATTATCCCATAAAATATCCAGGTCGGTGTCGGAGCAGTACACGACAAATAAATGGACTCTTACTCATGGCCTAGTCAGTCATTCGTTTTCTGATTCGAAGGACTACGTCTTTTTAAAAAAAAAAAAAAAAAAGTAAACTGATCAGCTTGCTGTATCGATCTCGTCTGTTCTTTTCTTAAAGAGAAATCGACACTGCAGATCAATGCAGTAGGGGAAAACGCGTTTCTCAATCAAAGCACTAACTGAAGGGCACACCACATGAATGTGATAAAGATTTGAAGATTAAACTCTGTGATTATGAGTGCAATCAGTTCTAGATCTACTGCCTACTATTATTACTGAGTGACATTTTGCCTCTGATACTACTTGCAGTTGAACTGTTTTAGTTAGATTTGTTTAAATGCAATTCAGCATTGTCATTTTTTTCTTGTCAGTTGACATGGAGGGCCAGGGTGCAGAGGCTGGTGGGGGTGCGGCACCAGATGCAGTCGCCTTGGAGAAATCACCACCGGAGCAACAAGCAGTAAGAAAATGATATTTCCACTTCCACTTTGGTATCAGTTTCAGCCCACTTAATCAAATTTCAAATACAAACGATTTTGAATTTCCAAAAACTACAGTAGCTCGCTTGAGCTTGCCCTTAGCACCACGTGAATGTTCTGTGTTTATGTACAGTGTGTGAGTGAATGCGCGTGATTCACGTGAGCGTGCTTGTTGGGTTCAGTTCGCGGCGGCGCTTTGAGCCGATTTTCAATTGGGATAAAGCGCCCATTTAATGCGCTTATTATTATTATTATTATTATTTTCTTTTTTTCAAGTCAGCACATGGCTGTACCTTGATGACACTTAACACAATAAATGTGCAAATGCTGAAATGGCCATAATTAGCCTGAGGTTCACAAAGACTGTACGTGGTATAGTAGCATGTATCATATTGAGTTAAAACGCCTAAATTCAAGAGTTGTCCTCTGAACACTACATGGCAGTTCAGGAAGAAGATCGACCATGACAGCTTTAGGGTGGTGCCAGAACAGCCTGGCACACAGGCGGCATGGGCAAGCTCTTCTAACAATAACACCACCCATGAACTATCATGGTCGATCTATATCCTGATGTGTATGTCAAATTTAAATGACTTTTATGCCCATCGTTTTCACCTGAAAGAAGTCTGACTACACAACTCACCCGCATTGCATGACTATGCAATAGCATAAAGTGTATGTCATTTTAAATGGGATTCTAGCTTCTTTTCCTGTTCTCTGTGTGTGTTGGTCTGTGATTTTGGACTTCATGGTCTTAGGCTGTGAATTCTAAAGTCACAACACACCAAAGTAGTCACCATCCTTGCAGCAACCTGCCTCCAAGGAGAGTGTCAGCAGTATCAGCAGCACTGCTTCAGCCAGTGGTACAGCTGCCCCTCGCAAACAGTTGAAAGGGAAACCCAAACCACTGTACTTCTGGACTTCAGCGGATGTCAACAAGTGGTGGCGAAAACATGGCGGTCTCTGTTACCAGCTTTATGGTGATTTACTTACAGAACATGATGTTGGAGGTATACAGAAATAATACATAAATGTCTAATTTTGTGTTTTTTTTTGTGTCCAATATTGATAACATTTGCAAAACATTTTGTTGATTGAACTGTGTTTAGTTGTTGCCACAACATTTCTGTACTTTTATTCCAAATTATAGAGAGAGAGAGAGAGAGAGAGAGGTCTATCTATTATCATCTTTTTAAAAAAGTTTCTTCTATTCATACATTGTCAGCATCAGTGCAAAGGTATTACTATTAGCTGATTGTACTGCTGCATTTAATTACATCTTTTTTCAATGCACCTGTTATATCTTGTGTTCATTTGTTTCTTTATTGCAACAGATTCTTTGGATGAAACGTATAATTATGTAATTGTTTTCCATTTTACAGGCAGGACACTTATCCGAATGAATGAGATCAAGCTGGAGAAGATTGGTATTACAAATGTGGAACATAGGTAAGTGATGTTTACTGTTTATATTTGCTCTGCTGAACTGATTAACCCTTTGTGTGTCAGTACTGGTTTTTGTCACGATTCCTGTAGGAATCATCATGACAAAAACTGCTACCCACATGCAAAGGGTTAAATTATTTACCTGTTTTTTGCATGTGATATGGTACGTAACATGATTGTCCAGTGTTGTAACATGCTGCCATGCTGGATAGCACTAGCAGCCTAAAGTTCTTTTTAGTGAAATCAACTGATAAAGTAATTTCCTTATGCTTGTTTGAATAAACCCATTTACCCTTGATCTACTTACTGCAACAACCATGATAGTGCCAAGCTATGCTGGCACCACCCTTGAACTATCATGGTTGATCTGTCAACTAAGCTGCAATGTATACATGTCCTTAAGACTCAGGGAATTAATTAACATGGAGTTCTGATGACTGGTATTTTTTTGCCTTGCAGACATGAACTGATGCAGCACATTCTTCGACTGCGTTTAAAGCACGAAATGGCAGACTTGAAAAATCTTGAACAGCGTGGTGAGTGTGTATAATATTTCTGGATTTTTAAAAACTTTTTAAAACAGAATAAAAAGATAAAAGGCAGTTTGATAGATGTATCCACATACATTCAGGTTTTAACTCAATACGTGTAACACACAATTACTTTTAAAGGCATCAATAAGAACTTGGGGAGAATGGTTAGCAAGGATAGGTTAAGGGTTGTGCCAGATTGACTTGTACGTACTGGCCAATCTATCATCCACTGTGGCATTTTAAAGTTGAATTTGCTTAGCCATCTCTACCTTGTGCAAAGGCATGATCTGCAGTTTATTATATTCTCTTATCCTTCTCGCTGCCTTTTGTACATCAGTGTGTCTGACTAATCATAAGAATAATCAATAAGATGTTCACTCTATAATAATGTTGCTATTCCAGGAGTTGGATTTGAACTGAAACTCCCAGATCCCCTGCCAGCAGTGGATAAGGGAGAAAAGACGGAGAAAAACAGCAAGGACAAAGTTGCCACCAGCAGATGATACGCTTTACCAGCATCCTGTTTCAATAGATTTAATCCTGCAAAACAGTGCATTATTTGCTATAAACGTTGCTAGATTGTCCAAGTACATTCATTGCTATTCCAGTTAAGAGTTACAAATTTGGGACTAACGGTACACTCACCCTTTGGCTGTTGGTACTGATTTTTGTTGAGGTGATTCCAGGCGGGATCACCTTGACAAAAAAATTATACCGACAGCCAAAGGGTTAATTCACACCTAAAAATGATTGTTGCCCTTGGAGATGTTTGTCCCAACTTTGGAAGATGTCTCTTATCACTGTGAGCCAGCTGTGGGAGATGGGCTGGTCTTGACATTTCCAGAATTGTGCTAAACTTTACAGGTGAAAAGCTAATCTCACACTAGCTTTAAATGGTCATGGAAGACCCCACACTGATTGTCTCCCTTGATTCACTACAGCAGTAGCAAACCGAGGGAAACATCCAGTGTGTGCAGGCATCTCCTGCTGTGGTGTCTTAATGGTGAATGTGTTCAACATATCACCATCTGCCAAGGATCGCAAAAAATGCATTTTTTTGTTGTTGTTGGTGTTTGTATGCTTTTTGACATTGGTAAACCCTTGTTTCAGGCATCTGTGCATGTGCAAAGGTGTTTTGAGACAGTCCCCGCCAGTATTTTTCCAGTCCTTTATGTGTTTTTGCCAGTGGTCTGTGTGCACAGAGGCAGAGTGGTGATACTAGGCAGTGCGACCTCTGATCTGCATAAGGCATAGATCCCCATGAGCTCATGCAGGCTTTAGGGCGTCATGAAAATCTGTGCCTCTTGTGGAAGAGAGTTTTGTAGAAATGCTTTGTTGTGATTCATCACATGGAGGTAACAACGTTGTGATACGGCTTTTATCTCCCTCTTCATAACTTTCCAAACTTTGAATACTGGTGGTGGTGAATGACAATTTTGCCTTACAATGTTACTGGCAAGTGGGGAGGAGAGTTGGGGGGGGGGGGGGGGGGGAGGTGGATTGTATGGGTAGCTAGTAAAGAAGCATTGTTTCATATAAGGTGAAGGTACTTAACCCTTTAGACCCTTTTGCAAGACATAAATTTGACTATGATAGTTCAAGGGCGGTGCCAGAATAGCTTGGCGCCTGAGGCGCCAAGCTATTCTGGCACCACCCTTGAACTAAAATGGTTGACCTATCTGCTAATCTGTAATGTAGCCGTTATAGAAAAGTATGCAAATTTTTAAAGATTCAGCCTTGGGACGTAATGGGTTAAAGTTAAAGCAATCTTCTCCGGGCAAGAAAGGGTCAGTAGCATACAATATCTCCTGTAGAACTTCACAATAGTGCTGCTCAAAAGAACTAAGGTATCTTTTGTTTAACTCATTCAGCCCAAATTTTGGAGGCATCATCTAACGACTATTCCCCTGTTGCAGGAGATGGATCGACCATGATAATTCAAGGGTAGTGCCAGATTAGTTTGGCGCCGACAGGCACCAAGCTAATCTGGCACTACCCTTGAATTATCATGGTCGATCCATTTCCTGCTGTAGTGCATCAGGGCTGAATGAGTTAATTACATGCAATTACAGCCAGCCCTAGTGAAGGCAACTTCAGATTGGCATGCTGATGTGTAGATTGTTTGAGTCACTTGGAATATAAATGATGGGGCTAATTAACCCATTTAGCCCCAACACCATACAGCCAGAGATGGCTTGACCATGATAATTCAAGGGTAGTGCCATATTAGCTTGGCGCCAAGCTAATCTGACACTACCCTTGAATTATTATGGTCAGGCCATCTCCTGCAAATGGTATATTGTTGTTAGGTGACGCCTCCAAAATTTCTGCAAATGTTGCCGTGGGGCTAAAAGGGTTAAACATTTGGTTGTCAGTAGCAGTTATTGTCATGATGATTCCAACAGGAATCATTACAACAAAAACTGCTACTGACAGGAAGAGGGCTAAATGAACCTAGAAAGTTGTAGAAAAGAATGCTGTGTCTCAAGTTCAGAGACTTTGTTAAGACTTTTCATAGTGCAGAGCATGGTTAAAAATTGGGATAAAGGGTTCAGGTCCATGATTTATTACCTTATGGCTGGCAGCCACAAGATCCAAAATCACAGACCAGCACACAAATTAGAAAAACATGTAGCATACCTATAGTTTCCTGTCAACATCCTGTCTGGCTGCCTTTATACCTGCTGATTGTTAATTTATGCATGTGTACATTGATGAGTGCATCATGAATATATGTCTGCGTTGTAAATAGTTGAAACAAAATGTATGGTACAGTGTTGTGTAAGTATTACAACAGTTAATTTTGATACAATGATGTGAATGTAAAAGATGTTTTTGGCTCACGTGAGAAGCAAAAGTGAGTCTATGTTCTGGGCCAGTTGTCGTCCATCCGTCGTCCATCCACCGTCGTGCGTGGTAAACTTTAACGTTGACATTTTCTCAGAGACTATTCAAGCTACAGTCTTCAAACTTAGCCCAAGGATACTTTGTGGCAAGACCTTTCTAAACATACCAATTTCAGTGACCTCTCACAAAGGTCACAGGATCAGGAAATATATCAAAAATAGCTATTTTTTTACATAATTTTATTTTTTCTCAAATGCTATTCACAGCTTCAGACCCAAACTTAGTACAAAGATGGTAAGACCTTTTTATGCATACTAATTTGGTTGATCCCTCAGAAAGGTCAAGGGTCACAAGAGCTCAGGAAATAGGTCCAAAATAGCCATATTTGGACAAAAGATGTTTCTTCTCAAATACTATTCACAACTCCAAACCCAAACTTGCTACAGAGATACCTGATGGTAAGACCTATCTATGCATACTAATTTGGATGACCCCTCAGAAAGGTCAAGGGTCACAAGAGCTCAGGAAATAGGTAAAAGAATAGCCATATTTTGACAAGAGATGTTTTTTCTCAATTACTATTTACAACTTCAAACCCAAACTTGCTACAGAGATACCTGATGGTAAACCTATCTATGCATACTAATTTGGATGACCCCTCGGAAAAGGTCAAGGGTCACAAGAGGTAAACAAATGTGTATAAAATGCAATAATTGCAGTTATTAACATTTTTGCAAACTTTTCAATCACATTTGGCACAAAGGTAGCTGGTGATAAGACCTTCCTATGTATCCTAATTTAGTCGACTCATTGTGAAGGTTAAGGGTCACGGGGGTTTCACAGATGTGTGAAAACTGATTAAATTTTGAGAAAACATGGATTTTGTTAGTGCAGAAACATCCTTTTACTTATTGTCAGACAGTCATGTGTGGATCGGTCATACACATGGGCCACAAGGTCTTTGCCTTTCTTGTTTCTCCAAAAATGTTGCCAGGATTGAGAGGGGTGATAGTGAATCTGGAATATCTCTTTAACCCCTTCACTGCCAGAAAATGTGAACATCACCTAACTGCAAGAGTCAAAGAACCTCATGAGCCTCTGCATCTGCAGGGGCTCATGAGGGTCTTTGCCTCCTGCTGGCCCTATTCAAATATGTGGTCCTTGGACAGATTGGATTATTTGGTGTTCAGTTTGCCCTGCTTTTGAAAATAACATTTTGCATCCACTGACAGTAAAGGGGGTTAATACCTTTGCACATGCAGCCACTGGTGCCGTGAACAATACTTGTGGATGTCTGCGCAGAGCAGACAGTTTGTAGAGGGGCTCTAGTTAAGTCCAAATGTGAATACAAACTTTCTGTTGTAAATCATAGTCATGCTACGAGGACCTTCCCTAAATGCCAGTGAATTATTGGTTCTGACATGATGCATGTTAACTTTACTTGTCTGACGACACCACACACATGCAGATATTTGTTATATGTAAAATGTTGAACAAATATTTACATGTGCTGTACGTATGATTTACATGTGGTGTCAACAGACAGTAAAACTTAACCTGGCGGTAGTGCTGTTTGACAAGGTGTAGGAATCACGTTAACAAAAAGCGCTAAACAGTTAATCAGACAGGCATTTCATGGATGGAAGTTTGATCATAAAATACAGTGTACAGGCATGCCGGTAACTTGAATTCAAATCAAATGTTCATGGTCATTTTAGAAAAAAAGCACAACTGTATCCACAATCAGAAAGTCACGATGATTATTATACTAGTATACCAGTAATGTACCTGTTTGTATGTGTGTAGGCGTTATGGGATCAGTGCAAAGTTACAATTAATACTAATCAGTGCTAGCTATGATTTTTGTTTGTGGTTGCACGCAGTAAGTTTTTACAGATGAGATGTCTAAATTGTTTCAGATGTTCCATTAGATTCATGTTAATTGTTACAAAGCTCTGAATGAAGAACTAGATTGGCTTTTTCCACGCAGTAATGTACATTTTTGACAGTCGCAGTATGACTCAATAGTATTGCATGAACATGTGAAAATGTCTTGGTCGAGGTTTTGTTTTTGGTATTTGAACTTTACATTGAAATTATTGGAGAGTATGATGTGTGGCTGTATTCTTTCTAGATCATCATTCCGTCATTCTTGTAGCAATAATATTTAGTGTGTGTACAGCAGCAGCTTACTGACTTCAGATGTGTACTGTAAAAGTTCATTGTCCATTTGTGTGCTGCTGTGTGATTTGGGACCCTACAGCTTGGAGCCATAAGGTCCAGAATCACAGACCAGCATACATTTGTTGATCAGTGCTGATCTACGACCGATACTTTGTGCATACTTTCTGAATCTTTTTTGCATTGTTCTATGAATATTTTAGCTGACACTGTAGCAAGAACCACAGCATTACATGTAACTTTTTTTTTTTTAGCTGTTGACACCTAAATGAACATGATCCTGTGGGATGTTCCCGTGAAATATGGCGTATTAACCTCTTGGCTGTTGGTAGCACTTTTCATTGAGGAGATTCCTGAAGGAATCATCTTGACAAAAAGTGCTCTTAATCTATATAGCACACCTTATCAGTTACAAATGTTAACGCATTTGCTGTTCCCTTTTTGTTTTTTTTAATCATCGAGTAACTTTATTATTTTCAAAGTGATCAGACTCACCAGCATTATGTATAATGCCTCTAGTATCAGTTTATTATAGACTGACGCTGGCCAGTTTATGTTAATGATCTGCAGTTTTTGTTTGCACATGTTTGCTTAACACATTTTGCCCTAGGACCGAAATCCCCAAATTTTGAAGTTGCCGTCTGAAGGATTGTATTACAATTCTAGAGGCAGATTGAGCATGATAGTTCAAGGGTGGTGCCAGAATAGCTATTCTGGCACCACCCTTGAACTATCATGCACGATCCATGTCTTGCTGTGGTGTGTCAGGGCTGAATGAGTTAAACTTAAAGCAGGTGTGCTGTAGCCAGCATTAGAACAAGCTGCTTTTAGCATCCGAGTACTGCTGTTCCTTTTGTAATATATCCTATTGGAAAATGTTTCAGTTCCTGTTTCCTACTTGCCATAGCCACATAAATTGCCAGGCTCATGGTGTCAGTCAGTTAACCTTCCTTGTATGAATGCCTCTGTATGATGACAAAATTGATAATTCTCAGCAGCAAGAGGTATACATTTTCAAGAGAATTCATTCCTATTGCAGATGGAATGGGCTGAGTGAAGGGGACTGAAGTTGCAAACGTTGCATATAATGGATGAGGGTTGATGGCTACATTTAGCCACATGCTATGGTCAAATCTGATTGAGCAACTCAGCCGGTTAATTGTACAAGCAGTTTCTTCATAAACAGCATTAGTGGGTGACTTATGTACAAGAAGCCAGCTTGCACATCCCACTTGCCACAAAGTCAGGTTTTTCTTTCTTTTTTTATTACGTTTAATTTTGCATTATGTTTTAGGAGCTACGTTAAGAACACTAAGTATGATAGGAGAGGATACTTATGTCATGCATGTTACATTGTTAGTGTTTTGCTGTTAGAATTTACTGCAATTTTGTGTAATCTGCATCTGATAACATATGTTCAATCAGCTCTTGCCCTCCTAGATTGACAAGATTTGCAGTATTGGCTTAAAAGTCTTGTTATGTTATGATGAGCTCTTTGCCGGTTTTACATTCAGCTGCTTTTAATTATACCCTTAACCCCAAAGTACACTCACTGAGCAACAAATAGAGCTAGTCTTGTTCAGCAAGAGGCATAGATTCTCATGAGCCCCAGCGACTGCAGAAGCTCATTTGAATCTATGTCTCTTGCAGATGCTTTGAGTGGGATGAAGGATGGTAGAGACCAACTTTTTACAGGAATGTTTCATGAGCTCTTTACCTTTTTATATGAGACTGCTTATCAAAATTGGGATTGTTAACCCTTTTCATGCTGATACTCTCATTGCTTGAAATAAATTTAACTGATAGTTCAAGGGTGGTGCCAGCATAGCTTTGCGCCTGAGGTGCCAAGCTAAGCTGGCACCACCTTTGGACCAAAACAGTTGATCTATCTCCTAATCAGTAATGCAGACTTTGTAGGATAATAAGCAAATTTTACAAAAATAAGCCTCAGGATGAAACGGGTTAACTCAAAATCTGGCCAGTCTGTTTCCTGTCACCTCTTGCCTTGTTTGAGCTCCGGTGTGTTATTGTCTTTGATGTTTAGATGCTCTTATTATGTGTATATGCCTCCTTCTGACCTATTTAACTCATAAACTCACAGAACTAAATGACTTACATTCTATAGAATGGAAGTCATTTACGAGTTCTAGGATTTTAAAAGTTAAATGTACATATGTGCTTCTCACCTAAGGAAAGTGGTCCATCTACTCCAAAAGCATTCATTGATACAGGGTTAAGGATGTGCCTCTACATAGTTGAGGGATGTCGGAGTGGTGGCAAGAGGGACAAAAACCTGGAACATATTATGCACGATGCTAAAGCAGAGCAGAGATGGAGTGGCAGGTGAAAGCAACTTCACTTGACAAAATTGTATTGCTCCAAGGAAGGAAAAATGGCAAAGCTGGCAAGATTCCGCAGTCGACTACTCTTGAAGCCTTTCGCCGCTCCACTAGTTTGTTGCGCTGCCCACACCACCACCATCCCTCCACTATATAGATACACACCTTTTTTGATGACTTAATTGGCATCTACATGTATATATTGTGTTTTGAGTTATATCTTATTCACATCCATTGACTCTTGCAACTGTGGGTGGGTATTTGTAAGACAGTGTACCGGCTGTGGGACATGGATAAACCATGATAGTTCAAGGGTAGTACCAGATTAGCTTGGCACATTGGAAAGTGCCATGCCTCTCTGGCACTATTGTTGAACTATCATGGCTGATCCAGACTGCTGTAGTGGCCTGTTGTGTAACTTAACCATTTGGTTATTGGTAGTGCTTTCTGTCATGGTGATTCGTGCAGGGACCTCCTAAACAACAAGCACGACCAACAACCAAAGGATTGAACAGGACCCACAGGTACTTGTTATTAATAGCACAACATTGGTGGCATGTGGATGTGTATCAGTTACACAATTATGCATACATATGATCGCTGTACTTATCATAAAACAATTGTAATTTATTGAGATTTCATTAATCAAGGTGAATTTTGTTGTGGTAGACATTAAAATAGTAGTACAGTCGAAGCCGCTTATATACCATCATTTTGGGCTGTAAATAAGTGTGACATGTAAGCGACACGACATATAACTGTCTAACGAAGGAGTGCTCCACCTTTTGTTGAGAAATGCCCATTTCTTCCGCGTTTTTGTTAAAACTGTTATTACTCCTGGATGTGCGGTTTTGATTTTGTCCAGCATTTTAAGGCAAGGATAAGTTGACTCTTAGTTTTTGCTTTGATTGTTGCCGAGGTGTTGTAACTGACCATCCAAGTATTTAACCAATTTAACCCCACGCCCACATTTTCCAAATTTTGTAGGTGTTACTTAACAATTATGTATCAGTTGTAGGAGATGGATCGACCATTATAATTCAAGGGTAGTCCATCTCCTTCTGCAGGGCACTGTGGCTAAATGGGTTAAATGATGATGTAAACCAGACAACACTGAATGACCCTTGAGTGAGCGAAAATACCTGAAGAAACAAATTCTCAACCATGATTATAAGCGGTTAAAAAGAGTAGTTGTAACAGTTGTCAGCGACCTATTGATGCAACATAAAAGTGGTGGCACACTTATTGGATGCAACATGTAGGTCTTACATTTTAACTCGTTTGAGATGAACTGTATCCGGATTCGCGACCAAAGCCATCTATCCGGATTCAGTTCATCTTGAATGAGTTGGGCATAACAAAGAAGGGACAGAATCTGTCCTCATGCAAAGGTGACGTTTATGTGGCAGGATCATACAAGTGGCATGGCATATAAGCGACTTCAACTGTAGTAGTAAACATTGATGTAGTAGTTATAGTGATCATTGGTATTACGGAAGATGTAATTATACCAATATGATTGTAAATAATATTGCCTGATATATCATGATGAAAATGTTGGACAAGTTTCCAGACTTTAATTTAATTGATCACACTCGAGCACACACACACGTGTACAGACCTGAACATTGCCTTCCTGTTTTGTCCTACATTTCTTCCATTTATAGATATTTAGTTGTCATTGCAGCTTGTTAACTTTCTGTTATGTGCACACTTTTGTGTATAATTACACTTTTCTGTCTCTTTTAATTTTGTCATGGTGGCAAAGATGAATATTTTTTACCTTGTGGTGCCCGATTCTCTTTTGACCCAGCACTACTAGAACCCCTCTGTACTTTGTGTCTGGGTTTTTTCTTTTTTGGAAGAGTGGGGGGGGGGGGGGGGGGATGGGTTGGGGGATGCTTTTTTAAAATTTATCTACTTAACTTTTTTTCACCTGATGTCATACAGTCAGATTCAAATCAGGAGTCCTATGTTCTGCCAGTTGAATGGACAAGTTGTTCACCAGAATTTTCCATGCATTTAAGTTTTTTTTTTTCCCTGTTTATTTTTGGGTCATTCTAATTGCAGAGGGTAAGCTTTGTTCAGATCATTTAATTTGTCTTCAGTCTCCTTGATTTTACTTTGGTTAGGGGCCTGGTTACGCCCTAAAGTTCCTCAGCATTTGGCTACTACTGAAATGATTCAAACAAAACATTGATGTTACCAGCTAGTCTTACCAGCTTTCAGTTTCCCCATTCTGTGTACAGCCCCCCCCCCCCCTCCCCCCCCCTCCGGGCTACTCTTGTACCCTAACCCCTTCACTGCCAAGAAAAGTAAACACGGCCCAACTGCAAGAGGTATAAATCCTCATAAGCCCCCGCAGTTGCGGGGGCTCATGAGGATCTATACCTCTTGCTGACAACCACTTAGTAATGTTCCTTTGATGGCTGGGGATCTTCGGCCACTGGCAATGAAGGGACAAATTCGCCCCACTTCCAGTATCCTAATTATTGGTGTTTGTGTGTGTTTATACAGCTGTCATGAAGTACAAAGGGTTGTGACACTCTTGGGTGATTTAGAAGGATGTATTCCATCAATTTTGTTCATCCTTTGATTTTTGTCACAGGTGCTCAGTGGTGGATTTTTCAAGAACAGTCATAACTGAAACACCCCTGTGGTTCCCTCCTAGGGAATGGCACGAGAGATCTTCAGGGTGTTATGTATGACTGTTCTGAGTGATTTACTGTGGAGCATCTGTGGGGTTCTTTTGTTCAATGTGATAGACATTTATACTTTTATAGGTTACTTGTTTGCGTTACTTTGGAACTCTGATAAACGTGCTCATGTGGCTGTTCTGAGATGTACACTGTACTAATTTTTTTTTGTGTGTGCTACTCTGATGAAGTGTTGGCATAAAAGACAAGAATTGTTATTGATTCATTTATAATTTACTTCGTGATTGATTTCTCCAGCATCCTGGACAGCTGATTATTTATTGATTGCAGTATTGTAAAAACAGACCATTCAGGGCCTGAGGCTGCAATTTGACTGAATACATTTTTCCATTTTTTCTTTTTACTGTTACCCAGGTTAGAGTTGGGTGAATACCAACAATTTTACAGTCTGAAAACTGGTTTTCCCAATAAATGTGTGGTGTATCACCAGTGATTTGAAACACAGGTTATGTCATAATTCTGCCCACAGTGGCCAGTTTTCAGCATGTGGGCAGTTGGTTGTGAACCCCCCTCTATTCTGGGGCATGTGTTTCTGTCTACCCTTGGTCCATTCACCTGCATTTTCCAGGGTGGAGAACTCTCCTCGGATCCGCGATTTTCCGAGGAAAGGTAGCGTCACTTCCGAGAAAATGAAATAGAGTTCCGAGAAAAATTCGCGAAACACATTTTCTTCAAGTCTCGATCCGAGTTTAAAAAATAGGACAAGTTCAGGTCCGTGTCCAGCTTTTACTTTCTCGTCACTGAACGTGGCGACCGCGAGTGTAACATTGTATGCACTGCCCCGCAATATAAGTATAAGGCTTACTCACAGGGCTTCCGTTTTAGTGCGTCTCCGGCACACTAAAACTCAAAATCACGTACTGAAAATGTAACTAAGGGGTAGTCGGACGGCACTAAAATTCAGTGCATCTGCGTCTGAGACACATCATCCTTGCGCCACCGTGCGTACCCTAACAGAGGTCGCTGACAGTCGTTCTTTGAGTTGGTTCGTTTAGCCGCTCGCTTGGTCGCGGCTGCGTTCAAAATCGCCCCGACTCCGGGGTCCATGCGAGTGTCACACTGGACGGGCAAGTTTACGCCCGGTGTGGTGTCAGCATGTTATTACAAAGTGCGCGTTACATGTTGAACGCGTTACTTGCGGTGACGTCACCATTCATACTATTATGGGATGCGGCATCGCGCGTTTCACTTTCGATCTTGAACGAAGTTGTAAATGGCGGAGCAAAAGCAAAGAAAGCTGGAAAGCTTCGGATTCTTAAATCCGGCACCGTCTGATCTTGATAATCGCTTAGAAGAAAGTTCACTTCGACACCGCCATCTCCATTGACAAGTACCAGAAATGATACCCATGGGCTGTCAGTGGCACCGCCACTGCGACGCAGTTTCAGAGTTCATGGCTGCGTGTATTTCCGTGGCTTAAAGCGTGACAGCACACGGATGACAAGCACAATATGCATGGAGGCAAATTCAAAAAGCAAGTCCAGAAATTTGAACAGAAATAAGTTTGTCAGGTTTTTTTTATCATGGTCGATCCATCTTCTGGTACAGTTATTAGGCAAAAGCTCTAACATTGGAGAAATAAGTCTTTCGGGTTAAATGGGTTGAAACCAACTTTTAAGTACATCAGTTCACATACACACACACACAGAGAAAGAGAGAGAGTTTAGACGTCTGACTTTGGTTGTCAATCTGCTTTCAGCAGAAAAGGCTATATTCTCAGTTACAATACATTATCAAATGATCATACAAATAAATACAGGCTTTTGAACGACAGCTCACCAGTTAAAGAATCAGTATCATGGAAAGGACACACAGACACTGTCACAGCAAATTTAAAGAGGAGACAGCAAAATGAGTTAATTTATTTTAAAGAACATAAGGTGATGCAGTTGTTCTTAAATAAATTTGCAGACCCTGTATTATTATGCTCAGATGGAGGTCTGTGTACCCTCTAAAATTTATACCTGGGGGTGTACAGACCATTTAACCTGTTGTGAAAACAGAAGCCCTGTTAATAAATACTCATCACTTGAATGTTTGGCGGTTCACCGGAAGTTCAGTCCTCTGTGTCGGCCATTGTTAGTCTTGTGTACGTCATAGCCCATGTCAGCTTTCATGAGTGATTAACCATAGTCTATTGTGATACTGATCAATAGCCTACCATGTCATGCTTTTCATGAGTGATTAACCGGGGCGACCCTTTGATGATGTATTTTACTCTGTAATCTTGAGTTTGCATGTAGTCAAATTTGAGCCTTTTCTGTGTGCTATCTCTCACAAAAAGCCAGAATATTTACCTCTAAAAATGAAAAATATCGATTTTTTTACGGGGGGCTTTGCCCCCCTGAACCCCCTACCGGGGCTTTGCCCCTGGACCCCACCGGGGCCTAGGCGGCCCCTGGACCCCGGCCACTTTTCAGATATTTTTACTTGAGCTTGTTGTCCACCCGGATTTTCCTTTTTTTAAACTCTCCCTTTTGTCTGCACTGCCTGTAGCTCTTGATATTGGATGTGTGTTGCTAAATGGTCTTGGGTTTATTTAGCGTATTAGACCGGCTGGCGACATACATTCAATATTCTGTTTAGGTTTTTTTTCACAAGCGGTGCAGGCACGTCCTGAGAAAGTCTTGTTGCTGTTGGGACGTTAAGCAATGTACAACCAACCCTAATGCATGCAGCCACTGGTACTGTAAACAGTACTGAAGACTGCAAGAACAAGCGGGGTAACTTTCGGGCTGTCAGTATCTGTTTTTGTCACACTGATTCAACGTGCCAAAAACCGCTACCAACAGCCAAAGGGTTAACATCCTCAATTAGAGATACAGCTATTTAACTCATTCTACCTCTGACACACCACAGCAAGATATGGATCGACCATGATTGTTCAAGCATCACCCTTGAACTATCATGGTCGATCTGACCGCACTGCGGTGCAGTCTTCAAAGGACAGCAGCAGAATTTGGAGATTTTGGCCTTGGGGTACAATGAGTTAATTATATATGCACCTGTCACAGGAGGGCCTAAATGTACAGATGGAAGGGCCTGGAAGAGATGAGAGATTGTGTAGACATAACCCTAACAGTATCACTGACGCAGACTGTTTCATCTTGTTTAATTCAACACCAAAAAGCAATTTTTCTCCTTCATTACCATAATGTCATCAGTCTACGATAAAACATTTCAAGAATAAAACTTTGTCTCAGCTCGATATTTTAATTCATGAAAATTTTGACAACATTTAGAGGTGTAAGAATCAGTGGCTTTGTTATGAAATAAGACATGACTGGATTACATTCTGGCCATAGCAAATTGCTATCGAGATTGGTTGGATAATGGCAAAAACGGAATCCACTCCATTGCAATTCACTCAACTAGTCCGTTGCAGCAAAATGTTAACGTACTTCATTTTTAGGTAAATATGCGACTTTTATGACAGTTCAATCATGTACTACACTGATCACACTTTTGTAACATTTAGGAATCTTCTTCTTCACCGTCCAGAACAAGTTCTCCATAGTAGGCAGTGATGGTTTTCAGCTTGTGGTTCAGGAAGTTCTGTTCTATTTCCACCCTCCCACCATCTCCTGCTAGCGCTGTAAGCTGCACCACAAACAAAGACACCAGAAATGAATGTCTTTTGCATGTGAAAACTACACGCTGGTATGTCATTCTGGACCTTACAGCTTTGGGCCGCAGGGTCCAAAATCACAGACCAGCACATAGATTATAAAACCAATAAAAAACATCATCCACAAACCTTTTCTCTCATCCCCTGCATTGCAAACGCAATACAGTGAAATGAAGATTAATGCCAGAATAATTAAGGCGACCATTGTCTGAATGCACCTTTTCTGTAGGAAAATTCTTATATAACCCTTTGGCTGTCGGCAATGCTTTTAGTCATGTTGATTCCTGCAGGAATCACCGTGACTAAAACGTGCTACCGACAGCCGAAGGCTTAACGGAGCTTCCTCGAACACTTGGAAATTATTCTTTCTCGAACACGCTTAACAGAGCAAGGGGTTTGGGCATTACGTACCTGTTCCAGGTTGGTGTTGCGTGGCACAAAATAGGCAATGTGAGGAGTGATCTTCCGCGTCACAGCAAACAGTCGTGATGTGGAAAATGTTAAGGATGTGACATGCAGATACATCGTCTTAACTCATTAAGGGCGCCACACATCAATAGCTGCAGAAGTGTCATATGGCATTACCACCAGCAACGTTATATAACATTTTGGCAACTATTGATTTAACAGCCTTGTGCATTCAGCCATTGCTACTGTAAATAGTATGGTGGTTGCATGCACAGAGGGGGGGGGGGGGGGGGTGGAGTTAATAAAACTTGAAGTTAACATTACAAACAGACATAAAAATATTCATTTTTCTCTAAAAGGTTTTTTTTTTCGAAAAATACTTACCGATGACATGACTTTCTGGAAGTGTCTACTACTTGCTCAATTTTAGCCTAAGAACCCGTTGTGTTACCACACAACCCGGGAGGCACTCGGGGAACCCCTAGAGGGGCCGAGAGTTGTCTCCCGATCCTGCCCTACTGGTTCCCGTCACGAGACCAACCAGTCTGATACTTCGCTCGAAGCGGCAAGCGGGGCAGGTGGGAGGGTCCTCCGAGTCATGTCATCGGTAAGTATTTTTCGAAAAAATACCTTTTAGAGAAAAATGAATTTATTTCCTCAAAAACATTACTGATGACATGACTTTCTGGAAGAATTGCGATGAGGAGGCGGGGTGCCGCGTGTAACTCCCCGAAGGGTAAAACAGCGCCGTCCTCGCTGTCGCAAAACTCCCGACAATTTTAGCGAAGCGCATACCTACGGCGCCAGAGACGCCGGGAGGGAGTGTTGCGCCGCGGCGATGTCCCCCACCAGAGCGAGATTCTCTAGCTGGCCTGCCAGGTCCCTGAGGTAGAAGCGGGCGAAGCTCGATTCAGTCTTCCAGCCCACGGCTGCCACGATGTCTTTGACAGCGCAGTTTTGATCGAACGTGACGCTCGTGTGCGCGTATGTTATGCCTCTTTGCTCCCCCGAGGGGAGAGGTCCTGATAGGCGGACTGTATGACCCAGCGGAGCCAGGAAGAGATCGTCTGGGCTGTAATGTCATTCCTGCTGGGTCGCAAAGGTAGGAAGAGGCGCGAACGTCCTCTGCGGAGAACTTTAGATCAGCGCAGATAAACCCGAAGTGCGCGCACGGGATCCTGTTGCCTGGTCTCCTGGGGCAAGGTATTGTTTCTTAGCGGCCATAAGGTGATCACCTGAGGCGCAGTCAGCGGAGACCTGTTCTTGGCAAGGAAGGCAGTAGTTGGATGGAACCATCCACTCGGAACTGTAGGCAGGTAGGGCGCGCCGAAAGCGCACGTAGCTCACTAACCCGGGAGGCGGTAGCAAGGGCCAGCAGGAAGCACGTCTTGTGTACGGGCCGAAGGTAAGGGTTCGAATCGGGCGGAATTCAACCACGTGGGTACCCACGGTAGGTCCCATCGAGGGAGGAGTGAGTGGGGAACTGGGCACTGGATGCCGAAGTGTCCCATAAGGTCGGCTAGGTCTTTGCAGGCGCCCGGGTCAGGGTGGCCGAGATGTTGATACGTGTCGGCAATCATGGAAAGGTGATGGTGATGGGGGCCAAGCCTTGGTCTCGAAAGAGCCAGAGAAAAGAGTCCGCGAGCTGGGGATTCGTCAGTTCCTTGGGGGTAAGGTCGTGGCCGCTGCACCAGGAAACACAGGACTCGCCACTTTCTCTCGTAGACTCGGATGGTCGAGGGTCTGCGGGCAGAAGCGATCGCCTCCACTGCTGCACTCGAGAAGCCTCTAGCGAAGAGGGCTTGCCGCACAACCTCCAGGCGTGAAGGAGGAGCCGCTCCGGGCAACGGTGGAACAACCGCTGGCAAGGTTGCTTGAGCATGGTGCGCGGGGTGGGAAGCAGCAGAGGGGGGTCCGTGGCGAGGCTGAGGAGGTCGGTGGTCCAGGAGCGGTTCCAGGAGAACGGCGCGACTAACAGGAGGACCGCCGAGCAACCCCGAAGCTTGAGGAGGACTTTGGGCACGAGGACCGTCGGGGGGGTAAGCGTAGGCCACAAAGCCGTCCCAAGGAATGGAGAGCGCATCGACAGCCCAGGCAAGGGGGTCGGGAATTGGGGAGACAAAGAGGGGAAGCTGGTGATTCCACCTCGTGGCGAACAAGTCGATCTGGGGAGTCTCCCAACGGGCGCAGATCATCCGAAAGATGTCCTGCCGGAGAGTCCATTCCGTGTGCAAGAACTGGCCGCGGCGAGAGAGCGAGTCGGCCAAGACATTCAGGTGTCCGGGAATGTGTCGGGCCCCAAGAGAGATGCCACGGTCCTCGCACCAACGCATCATCCGGTAGAGAAGCATACAAAGGTCGGGGGAGCGTGTGCCACCTTGTTTCTGGATGTAAGACACCACTGTCGTGTTGTCCGAGAGGACGAGCAGCTCCTGGCGCCGGAGGAGATCTTCCCAGAACTGAAGGGCTTGCCAGACGGCCTGCATCTCTAGCCAGTTGTTGATGTGAGAGTGCACTAGATCCGAGGGCCTGGGGCCGGACGTCAAGAGGAACCGAGGCAGAAGATGAGCACCCCACCCCGTGAGGCTCGCGTCGACACAGAGGGAGATCTGTGGGGGAGAAGAGGCAAGGGGAACTCCTGAGGCGAGCCAAGAGGTGTCGGACCACCGTCACAGATGGGGATGCAGCATCTGAGTCACCGGAACCAACTCCGCTAAGTCGCCGGAAGACGGGCGCCAATGCAGGAGGAGATGCAGCTGTAGCGGCCGGGAGTAGAGACGACCAAGGGGAATAAGGTCCGCAGCCGCGTTCAACAGGCCAAGAAGCTAAAGCCAGACTCTGGCAGGGGCTCCGTCTTCCCGGGCTAACTGGCCGGCTAGGGCAGCAATCTTCTGAATACGAGGCGATGGCAGGCGCACCCGGTTGAGGTGGGTAACAAACTCCATGCCGAGGTGCACAAAGCGGCGGGAAGGAGCAAGATCCGACTTGCCCTCGTTGATCAAGAATCCCAAGTGCGCCAGGAGGCGCAGCAGCGCATCCGTGTCCGTCGTGAGAGCGGCCTCCGACTGGTTGCATAGGAGGAGGTCGTCTAGGTAGTTCGACGTCGGACTGGAAGAGGACTGTCGGGCCTTGGCGACTACGGCATCCATCAGGCGGGTGAACACCCAAGGGCTGAGGTTGAGTCCGAAAGGGAGCGCGCGAAACTGGTAGACCACACCGTCGACCGCGAACCGGAGGTACTTCCTGGAGGCCTGGTGCATCGGAACATGCAGGTACGCATCGGAAAGGTCCAGGCTGACCGCGAAGTCTCGAGGCTGGACAGCGGCCTTCAGGGCCCTGGCGGTCTCCATCCGAAAGGTCGGGGCCATAATAAACTGGTTCAGCGCCGAGAGATCGATGACCAGGCACCATCTCCCTCCAGGCTTCGGGACGACAAACAGGTGGCTGTAGAAGGCCGGGGAGTCGGGGCATCGAACCACCTCCGTGGCAGCTTTCCGTAGAAGGGAGGAGACTTCTCCGCGCAGGGCGGAGGCCTTGAGAGGGTCGCTCGGAATCTCGGTCCAAAGGGGGGAGCGACGCAACGGTGGAGGAGCGCGGAAGGCAATCCAATTTCCGCGGAAAAAGGCTAGCCTCCCGCCAACAGGAGACCCCAACGAGGTCGGCGGGGGCTGGGGCGGGGGGGCAGTCAGGCAGCCCGGACGCCGGGTGGGACGGGGCCAAGCGGGGGCATGGGATGGGGCGGTCTAGGGCGGCCAAAGGCAGGGGCCCGCCTGGGAGCCGAGGAGGGCGCGGAGGAGGCAGCGGGTCTAGAAGTCCGCGAGGCGCGACCCCTAACCTGGCGGGAGGACGGAAAGCACTGGGTGGGGGCATTGCAGGGCCAGCGGTCGGGGTTGGAGACCCTGACGGAGGACCAAGTGCCGCCGAACAGAATGGGACCACCAAGAGGGGCTTGACGTAGCTGCGAGCGCAGCTCAGGAGGCATCCCATGGCAGGCTAGAAGGAGGGCATCTCGACGCATCAAGTCGCAGTTGGCGGCCGCCGCCATGGCGTTGACGGACGAGTGGTAGGCGGCGCGGTTGGCGACCTCCGCTAAGGCCAGCAAGTCACCCAGGAGGGGCGTGACCGAAGGATGCCAGGAATCCTCCACACGACAGACCAAGGCTTGGGTGAGGAGTTCAAGGAAACCCGAGCAGGCTAAGGTGTTCCGGACCAGAGACGCCGTCTTGTCCAGGCCGCGGGGGAAGGAACGCCGGAGGAGGGCGAGGCCACCTGCTTGAGACAACGATGGCTGGCATACCAGTCCCGACGGAAGGCGATGTCCAGGCCGGCCGGCCAGCAGCGGTCGGAAAAAGACACGGGCTCGCGAGTTGGAGGTGGGCCGAGAAGGCATCTCGCAGGTCCCTAAAGCTGGGCGGTTGGGGAAGCGACTTGAACCTCTTGACCTGACGCTCGGCATCCACAAAGGCGGAGACCTTCCTCTTCAGGGGGGGGAAGCTGGACAGGCGTCAGCCAGCAACGTCGCCGCAATGATCCTGGCAGCTTCGTCGAGGGCTAGGAGGGTCTCCGCACGGCAGAGCCGGGGGGGCAGCTTCATCAGAGGCAAAGGGCGAAAGGGAGCGGCTGTCCTCATCAAACAAGGCCGAAACAGAGTCCTCGGGCAGCAAACTGAGGGCGGTGGGGTGGACAGGGGGGGGGGGGGGGGGGGGGGTGTGTGTGCAGAGGCAGCCGGGGACCGCAGCGCAGGCAGGGGACTGTCGCGGTAACCACAGGACTCCCGGGGACGAGCAGGAAGCGACGACGGAGGCGGCGACCGACGCGGGAGGGAGCAAGGCAGGCTCCTGTCATGAGGAGAGCGAAGTCGGAAATGAGGGCGGCGATCCGTGGCAGAGGGGGGCCGACGAGGAGAAGAGGTCCGGTAAAGAGAGCGGCGAGGAGAATGCGCCAAACGACGGGAAGGCGAGCGAGAAGAGGCACGCGAAGAGGAGGGCCGGGGGGAGCGGTGTCGATCCCGGTGGGAGGAAAGGTCCTTCCGAGGGCGCTCGAGAGGTGAGCGAGAGCGCCTAGAGGTGGTGGTGGAACGGGAGGAGTTGGGGGCGTGGCTGCGTCGCGAAGGCAGTGGCTGACGTCTCTGCTGGCCGGGCTCAGTGAGGCGGGCGCTGTGCCGGCATTCAGATCCTACGGAAGGATCAGCGGGCTTTTCGGTGAGAGGTGAGGATGGCCAGTCAACGTGGGACGGCTCGTGGCACACTGCTGCAGGCCGGGCTCAGTGAGGCGGGCGCTTTGCCGGCATTCAGATCCTACAGAAGGATCAGCCGGCGTGGCAGAAGTGGCAGTCCTCTGGTCAGCAGTAACAGAATTCACCCGACGAGAGTTCCGTTCCGTGGGGCCAGGACAGGAAAGGGCGGTCGCTATGATGGGGGCGCCCGGGGAAGACACCAGAACCGGGCGTAAGGCCGCTGGCTGTGGTCGCTCGCGCTGGTAAAAACTCCAGAGGTGAGACCACCGTATCTCCGGCCAGGACGCGCAGACATCAGAAAGGCAGTCCGAGGAGCAGCCAGCACAAGGGAGGCAGACCGCATGGTAATCCGTCAGCCACTGGAAGTCGCTACATCGGGAGCACGTAAGCACCTGAGCGCTGCAACACACAAACGACATGCTAGGTCGGCAAGGCGGGAAAGGGGCACAAAGGCAAGATAAAGGCGCCAAAGGTCGCTGAAAGAGCCACCCGCCTGCAACGGAGGCTATACGCTCTGGGCGCCGAAGGGCCTTTAAGCTAGGTGCAAAAGGGCACTAACAGACCTAACAAAACAGCCAACGTCGACGAGGCAAACATTCTACTCGTAAGCTAACGAGGTAAAGAAAAAGAAGCGGGCAGCAGAAGCGCCGCGTAGAGGCTCGCATATCCTGTGGGTTTATTAACGCCTCGGAAAGGATAACTCGACAGCTAGTGTACACGCCATAACCACAAGTAAAGCCTCAAAAACGGCCGGCGCTCGGCCCGAGGGCAGCTACCGCTACCTTACCTCCGAGACGGAACGGGGGAAGGGGCCTCCATACACCTGTCTCAGCACAGGAGGGGAGCAGCGGAAAAGCAGCGGCGAGAAGCAGAAGCCAGCAGAGAGAAGAGGAGGCTGGAGCGCTAGAAGGCCTAGAAGCAAAGGCTGAGCACACGAGAGGCGGCAACGAGCGTAGGAGACGAAGACCGGTCAAGGCACAGAGCGGGAGCAAGGCAAAACACGTCTTCTCTACGCGAGCGAAGTAGCAAGACTGGTTGGTCTCGTGACGGGAACCGGTAGGGCAGGAACGGGAGACAACTCTCGGCCCCTCTGGGGGTTCCCCGAGTGCCTCCCGGGTTGTGTGGTAACACAACAGGTTCTTAGGCTAAAATTGAGCAAGTAGTAGACACTTCCAGAAAGTCATGTCATCGGTAATGTTTTTGAGGAAATAAATAACCACATGCTTCAGGGTGTTCAAAAACCTAAAATTCACAGGTTAATATTTACACATGCCAATGTAATATAGCGACAAGGTCAGTCAGTATTTAATGTTACCATGTCAGAGTACACATGAATGCAATCTATTCAGCTGATCCGTGCAAAAAAAAGACATAAATTCTCATAAGCCGTCACAGATGCAGTGACTTATGAGAATCTATATCTCTCACAGATGAATGGGCTGGCTGGAGAAATGTTCCATCTGAACTAAAGACCTGAAAATGTAGGACTGTAGATTGTCACTCAAGAAAACTGAATTTTTTTTCTAAAATGTATTTTTTTGAAAAATACTTACCGATGGCATTACTATCTGGGAATACACTCTATTGCCTATAGATTTCAGCAAAATTGTGTGTAGCACACAACTGGGGAGGAGACACCGGGGATCCAAGCACTATGACCCCGGGTGGCCTCCCCTTACTACCCTATCCCGGCGAGCACAGGGCGACCTCGTCAGTTTCACACATAGCCACAAGAGGCAAGCGGGGCAGGCGGGAGGGCCATTCGAGTAATGCCATCGGTAAGTATTTTTCAAAAAAATACATTTTAGAAAAAAAATTCATTTGTTTTTTCAAAATACATTACCGATGGCATTACTATCTGGGAGAATGGCGAACAGGCGGAGGGTGCCGTATCTAACCACAACCCAACCACTCCGCCGGCCCCCTCGAGAGAGAACTCCCGACGATTTCAGCTATGATGTGCCTAAGACGCCAGCAGTGCTCGGAGGGAGTGCTGGGCCGCGGAGATGTCGCCCACCCGTGCCAGGGAGTCACGTCAGCCGGATAGGTCTCTTAAGGTAGAAGCGTGCGAAAGTGGAGTCTGAGCGCCAGCCACCCGCTGCCAAAATATCTTTGACCGAGCAGTTGCGGTCCAGGGCTAGACTGGTGGCTACTGCTCTCACTTCATGCGCCCGGATTTGTAAAGGCTCAGCGCCGCGTGGGGAGAGGTCTAGGTAGTCTGACCTAATCACCCACCGCAGCCAGGATGACACGATCTGGGCCGAGATGTGGCGTCTGCCCGCGGACAAGGTAAGAAGAGGCGCGAGCGCCCCCGGCGCTGCGGCTGAGAGCGGCGCAGGTAAATCTTTAGCGCCCGCACTGGGTCCTGTTGCCGCGATCCAGGGGAGAGGTCCGCTCCACAGAGGGGCCGTATCGTTAGCACCTGAGGAGCCGCCGCGGGCGGCGGTTCTTGGCCAGGAAGGACGGATCGGAGAGCCTCTGCGCAGAGCCGTCGGAACGAACCGCAAACAGGCTGGGAGCATCGAGAGCGCGTGAAGCTCGCTGACTCGGGACGCTGTAACGAGAGCCAGAAGGAAACAGGTTTTCCGGGTCAAGTCTGAGAACCGAGCCAAGGGGAGGGGCTCAACCGGTCCGTATTCAACCACGTCAGTACCCAGGCAAGATCCCACCGGGGTACTAGGGAACGTGAAACCGGACGTCGGAGTTCAAAGTGAGCCAGAAATTCGACAGATCCTTGCAGGCGCCTGGGTCCGGAAGACACCGGTGACGGTAGATGTCCGCGAACGTAGCGCGGTAGCCCTTGATGGCGACCGGGGCTAAGCCCCGGTCGTCGAAGAGCCACAGGAAGAACTCCGCCAGTTGGTGGGAGGCTAGGTTAGTGGGAGGGTGCCCATGGGAGGTGCACCAGGTCTGAAAGACCCTCCACGTGCCTTCGTACACCTTCCTTGTAGAGAGTCTGCGGGCTGCTGCAATTGCCGCCACTGCTGCATCCGAGAACCTCTAGCGGCGCGGGCGTGCCGGACAACCTCCAAGCGTGTAGGCGGAGGCGTACGGGGCACGGATGGAAAAGCCGCTGACGGGGCTGCTTGAGCATCGTGGAAGGGGTAGGAAGCTCCAGAGGAGGGTCCGTCGCAAGCGCGAGGAGGTCCGTGGTCCAGCTCTTGGTCCAGTTGAAGGGGGCCACCAGCAGGAGGACCGCCGAGCATCCCAGAAGCTTCCGCAGTACCTTCGGAACGAGGACTGCCGGGGGGTAGGCGTAAGCAATCCGGCCGACCCAAGGAATGGGGAGCGCGTCCACTGCCCAAGCGAGTGGATCCAGGACTGGCGAGACGTAGACCGGGAGCTGGCTGCTTCATCTGGTGGCAAACAGATCCACTAGCGGCGTTTCCCAGTGAGAGCAGAGCAGGCGAAAAATATCCGGGCGTAGGGACCGCTCCGTGTGGAGCAACTGTCCGCGACGAGACAGGGCGTCCGCCTTCACGTTGAGGTGGCCAGGGATGTGGCGGGCTCGTAGGGCAATGCCTCGATCCCTGCACCAGAGGCGAAGGTGGCACCGAAGAATGCAAAGGGAGGGCGAGTGAGTGCCACCCTGATTCTGTATGTAAGCCACCACCGTCGAGTTGTCGGAGAGCACGAGGACGTCCTGATTGGCCAAGGTCTCCTGCCAACGTCGAATGCCAATCCAACTGCCTTCAGCTCCAGCCAGTTGACGTGATTCCCGAACAGCTCCCGAAGCCAACGCCCGAGGCCGAGAGAAATCCGGTAACAGGTGCGCGCCCCAGCCGGCCTGGCTCGCCTCTGTACAGAGAGACCACCGAGGCGGCGGGGAGTGTAGGGCACCCCCGAAGCCAGCCAAGCGAGGTCCGCCCACCTCTCGAGGTGAGGACGAGCCCGAGGCGTGACAGGTACTAGATCCAACAGAGCGCCCGAGGGTCGCCAGTGAAGAAGGAGACGTAGCTGGAGAGGCCGAGCATAAAGTCTGCCCAAGGGAAGCAGGTCCGCAGCCGCCCTGAGGAGGCCCAGGAGTTGAAGCCAGACCCTGGCGGTGAAGGAGGATCCCATCCCCATCGAAGTCGCTAAGTCGACTATCTTCTGTCGCCTGGCCAGAGGCAGGCGGGCAAGGTTGAGGTCGGTCAGGAATTCCATCCCCCGATGTAGAAACCGTCGAGAGGGAGAAGAACGGATTTCCCCAATGAGTAGGAAACCTAGACGACGCAGAAGGGAAAGCAGGGCATCCCTGTCCGTCTGGAGGGCTGCGGAGACCAAGTTGCGCAGTAGAAGGTCGTCCAAGTAATTGGAGGCCGGGCTCAAGGAGCGCTGACGGAAATTGGCTATCACGGCGTCGAGCAGTCTTGTAAACACCCACGGACTGATGTTGAGGCCGAAAGGAAGGGCGCAGAACTGGTAGACGATCCCCCCAAGTCAAACCGAAGGTACCGGCGAAACGACGGATGAATCGGGACGTGCAGATAGGCGTCTGACAGATCGAGGCTGATCGCAAAGTCCATCGGCCGGAGGGCCGCACGGAGTGTCCTGGCCGTCTCCATCCTGAATCGAGGGGCCAAGCATCCTGAATCGAGGCCAAGCTGATAAGTCGATAACTGGACGCCACTTGCCGCCTGGTTTGGGAGCTAGAAGAGTCGGCTGTAGAACGCCGGAGAGTCCTGCCGCAAAACCACCTCTGTCGCCGCTTTGGTGAGGAGGGTCGCCACTTCCCCGCGCAGAGCGTCCGCCTGTGTGCCGTCGAGCGGTTCCTGGGTCCACATGGGTGCTCAGCGAAGAGGCGGAGGCGACAGGAACGAAAGTTGCAGGCCTGCGGTAACGGTGGAAAGAATCCAGGGGTCGTCCGGGACCAGCGATCTCCAAGATCGCTGAAGAGCGACAGCCGCCCGCCGACGGGAGGCCCGATTAATGAGGCGGGGGCGGAGGCGGGGGCGAGTCAAAGAGCCCGACCGCGGCCCGATCTACGGGCACCGCGGGGCCAAGAAGGGCGAGGGGCGGGGCCGGCCTGAGTAGCCTGGAATGGACGGGCCCGACCTCGTGAAGATCCGACTGTAGAGAAGGAGGGCCTGAAAGACCGCTGGGCACGACCCCCGCCGTGCGGGGGGCGCGAAAGCGGGTCGAGGCTGGGTTAGATGCAGGCTTGGGCCACAAGTCCTTGGAAGATTCCTTAAAGGTGTGCCAAGTGTCGCCGAACAGCTGAGGACCCCCTAAGGGGGCGTGACGGAGCTGGGTCTTCACTGACAAGGGAAGGTCCGAGCAGAGGCGCAAAGGGTATCCCTCCTCCAGAGGTCGCATTTGGCAGCCGCTGCCCTGGCGGTGGCGGAAGAATGGTAGGCGGACCGGTTGGCCGCTATCAGGATGGACTGCACGTCACGAAGCGGGGACTGAGCCTCCAGGTCCCACGTATCCTGTAGGCACTGCAGTGCTGCCTGGGTAGCCAGTTCCAAACCCGAGCACGCCAGCGAGTTCCGCGCTAAGGAGGCGATCCTGTCGAGAGGCCGAGGCCACGAGTTCTGGACGAGCCTGCGGCCGCCCGCCTGTAGTAAGGCCGCCACATCCACCGCTGGAAAAGGTAAGGCGAAGGCTTGGGAGTGTCCAGCGTACTAGGCCTGGCGGAAGCTTAAGTTGATTCCCACCGGCGATCGAGCGGCGGTAAAGTATCCCGTGTCGCCGAAAGCGTCGTTACGCAGCTGGGCGGAGAAGCATCGGTGAGGTCCCGGAAGCCGGCTTGCGGGAGGGACTTGCGGCGCTGGACTTGCCTCTGCGCGTCGACCATGGCCGAAGCCTGTCTCTTCGGAGGAGGCGAAGGCGGACAGACGTCGGGCGGTAGGGACTTGGCGATAAGCCTTGAAGCCTCACCCATAGCGTGGACCGACTGTGATCCGAGCGAAGGGCCGGCAACGTCTGACGAGGCGGAGGCCGACGCGACAGCGGAAAAAGGCGGGAAGGAGAACCCGCCGCCGAGTCCTGCAAGAAGATCGCCGAGGCCGAGTCCGACGGATGAAGGCTGAGGACGTCCGTTCCAAACTGATCTTCTCGCGGCAAAAACGAAAGGGGCGAGCGGCTACGAGAGTGCCGCACCGCCGCGCGCGAGGTAGACGCAGCCGCCCGCGACGCACGCAAAGAGGCGCGCCGCGGCGACGGAGGGACCGTGGCAAAGCGACGGTCCACCTCGAAGTCGGGATCCGCACACGGCAGCCGACGTGAGCGACAAACCGCGATCGGAATACCGAGGAAGTGGCCTGGTCACCCCTGGCCCGCCCGGGAGAACCGGTGCGAGAGGGGGGGGGGGGGACCGCCAATAGTCTCCCCTAGCCCGCTCAGGAAAGGCGGAGCGGGGAGGGGACAAATACCGGGCACGCGGCCCCCCGTCTGATGTGTCGGACCGTGGAGGACGCGCGATGTCACACCGGGCCCGCCTGGTCGATACGAGGCGGGGGGGGGACAGTCTAGGGTCACGCCAAGCCCGCTCAGGAAAGGCGGAGCGGGGAGGGGACGATTTATGAGCCCGCTGCCCCAGCTCCGAAGCCTCGGAGCGAGGGGGGGGGGGGGGGGGGGCGAGGGTCCAAGTCACACCAGGCCCGTCCGGTCGATACGAGACGGGGGGGGGGGGAACAGTCTACGGTCACGCCAAGCCCGCTCAGGCGAAGCGAAGCGGGGAGGGGACCATTATGTGCACGCGACCCCCGCTCCGACTCCTCGGAGCGTGGGGGGCGAGAGTCAACCACACCCCGGGCCCGCCCAGGCGAGACGGGGCGGGCGGGAGGGGGGGGGGGGGGGGGGGGAAGAAAGCGAAGCATGCCTTGCCCGTTCGGAAAATACAGAGCGGGGAGGCAGCATTACTAACGGTCTCGAGTCACGTTCCGAAGCCTCGGTGCGTGAGCGAGAGCATTTCTTATCACGTTTACTCTCTTTCTTATGCTTGCGTTCCGTCACCCGTCCCCGCTCCGGAGACCTAGAGCCGGGGGTGGCCGACGAACGCTCATCTCTCCCAGACCGCTCGCCCGAAGCAGAGCGGGGGGTGGGAACCAAAATGGGCTCAAGCCACGCGCTAACGAAGCAGAGCGTGGGAGCGTGACTCCGAAACTCGCCTACCCTGCTCCGAAGACTCGGAGAGGGGAGGGAGAACCTGCGAGGTAACGGTACAAGAAGGGGACTTACCTGTGGGCCGGAAAGCCCGATGCGCCGAGGGAAGTACGTCCACCCGTGGAGGATCCCGTGGAGACCGAAGCGGGCGAGGGGACCGGTCACGCCTGAAGAAGTCCCACCTGCGCGAACACCGGTCTTCCGTCCAAGCGGCGCCACCATCACACGTTCCGTCCGAAGCACAGCCCGAACACGGCAAGCAAGAGTCGAGTGCATCAACCGGCCACTGGAAGTCCCCGCACGGCGGCAAGTCTTTGACACAGAAGAAGCCATAAGGCCCTAAACCAGCTACGCCGGCGAAGAAAGTCCACCTTGCACAAACCAGCCGGGCACAAGTCACGTGCGTCGTCGAACCCCAAGGCCAAGCCAAGGGTGAACTCACAAGTCAGAGCCGGTAAAACCGGTCGGCGCACAGGTCACAATGAGTCCAATTGTCAAAGGAAAAACCACGAATGTAGTGAGTCCAGGGCTGAATCGAAGACTCCAATTCAAGCCCACAGTCAAAAACCACTGAAACCCGTAGAACGGAGAAAGGCAAAAACTCGACCGTCCCCGGTCGAGCTATGAGTGAAACTGACGAGGTCGCCCTGTGCTCGCCGGGATAGTGTAGTAAGGGGAGGCCACCTGGGGTCATAGTGCTTGGATCCCCGGTGTCTCCTCCCCAGTTGTGTGCTACACACAATTTTGCTGAAATCTATAGGCAATAGAGTGTATTCCCAGATAGTAATGCCATCGGTAATGTATTTTGAAAAAACAAATGTATTTTTCTCTAAAATAAATTTTTTTGAAAAATACTTACCGATGACATTACTGTTAGGAATACTGTCTCGCTAGCCTAATTTTAGCCCAAAATTGAGGTTGTGTGCCTTTAAGGAGGGAAGGTATCAGGGGGCGTTATCTGCTAGGCAGAGCCACGGTAGCCTCCCTTCCCTCCATATCCGGAACGCGGTCACCTGATTCGCCATTCTGTATCGTAGCGAGCCAGCGGCAGCGGGGTAGGAGGGAGGGTCCTCCGAGTAATGTCATCGGTAAGTATTTTTCAAAAAAATTTATTTTAGAGAAAAATACATTTGTTTTCTCAAAACAACATTACCGATGACATTACTGTTAGGAAGAATGTCGATGAGGCGGTGGGTGCCGCTAATAACGTCCCTAAGCAACTATTAGGTCCCCGAAACCCGCCCTCCTAGGCACAACCTCCCGATAATTTTAGCGAAGAATACCTACGGCACCCGGGGTGCCGGGAGGGAGTGTTGTGCCGCCGTGACATCCCCCACCAGCGACAGGTTCTCGCGCTGGCCGGAAAGGTCCCTCAGGTAGAATCTGGCGAAGGTTGACTCTGAACGCCAGCCCACGGCCGCCACAATGTCCTTGACTGCACAGTTGCGGTCGAATGCAAGGCTCGCCGCCATGGCTCGTACCTCATGCGCCCGGATGTTTAGACGTGCGGCGGTCTCAGGGGCGAGGTCGTGGTAAGCGGAGCGTATCACCCAACGGAGCCAGGTGGAGATCGTTTGGGCCGTAATATCATTTCTACCTGGAGACAAAGGAAGGAAAAGGCGGGTGCGGCCCCTGCGCAAAGGCTTGGTCCGGCGCAAGTAGATACGCACTGCTCTCACCGGATCTTGTTGTCTGGAGTCTCGGGAGAAGCCAGGTCCCCTCAGTGCTGGTATGGAGACCACTTGTGGGGCGGCTAGAGGAAGCCGTGTCTTGGCCAGGAAGTTCGGGTCCGGCAGCAGTTGTAGCGAACCGTCCACCCGGAACTGTAGGCACGAGGGGTGGGTCGAGAAGGCGTGAAGCTCGCTGACCCTGGCCGCAGTGGCGAGGGCTAGTAGGAAGCACGTCTTCCGCGTCACATCCGCCAGTCGCGCCAGCTGCAAAGGCTCGAAGCGGCTAGTGTTGAGCCACGTCAGTATCCATGGTAGGTCCCATCTCGGCACAAGGGAGCGGGAGGTTGGTCGATGAAGGCCGAAGTGTGCCATCAGATCCGCCAGGTCCTTGCAGGCGCCAGGGTCGGGGCGTCCCAGGTGCCGGTACGTGTCGGCTATCATAGCCAGATAGCCGCGAATGGTAATGGGAGCCAAGCGCTGATCATTGAAGAGCCAGAGGAAGAATTCCGCTAGCTGGGGAACCGTCAGATCCGTGGGGGAGAGTCGTTCGACAACACACCAGTCGCAGAGAACCCGCCATTTCCCCTCGTAAACTCGCCTAGTGGATCGCCTGTGGGCTGTAGCGATCGCATCCACCGCCGTACTTGAGAAACCTCTGTTGGCGAGGGCTTGCCGCACAATCTCCAGGCATGTAGGAGGAGACGCTCGGGGCACGGGTGAAACAGGTCCTGCCGGGGCTGCTTGAGCATCGATGGCGGAGTGGGCAGCTGTAGTGGGGGGGCCGACGCCAGGTTCAGGAGGTCGGTTGTCCAGGACCGGGACCAGGAGAAGGGGGCCACTAGGTACAGAACCATGTTGCAACCTCTGAGCTTGAGCAGGACCTTGGGAACGAGGACCGTCGGTGGATAGGCGTACGCGATGAGGCCGTCCCAGGGAATGGATAGAGTGTCGACCGCCCAGGCTTGAGGATCTGGGATGGGGGAGACGAAGAGTGGAAGTTGGTGGTTCCATCTCGTGGCAAAGAGGTCGATCATGGGCGTCTCCCAGCGGTCGCAAATCATCTGAAAGATGTCTGGTCGGAGTGTCCACTCGGTGTGGAGAAGCTGCCCGTGTCGAGAGAGGGAGTCTGCCAAGACATTGAGATGGCCCGGCATGTGTCTGGCTCTGAGGGAGATGTCGCGGTCTTCGCACCACCGCAGGATCTGGTAAAGAAGAATGCAAAGAGACGGGGAGCGTGTCCCGCCCTGTTTCTGAAGGTAGGCGACGACTGTAGAGTTGTCGGACAGGACGAGAAGCTCCTGATGACGCAGACGAGGTTCCCAGGCGAGGAGTGCTTGCCAAACCGCCTGGAGCTCCAACCAGTTGATGTGTCGCGTCGCTAGGTCCGAGGTCCAAATGCCGGAAGCCGTGGTGAACATCGGAAGTAGGTGAGCTCCCCAGCCGGCGCTGCTCGCGTCGACGCAAAGTGACAGTCGGGGGGGAGGCGTGTAGAGGGGGACTCCCGACGCCAGCCAGGCAGGATCCGCCCATCGACGAAGATGCGGCAGCAACATCAAGGGAACTGGTACCATCGTCTCCAGGTCGCCCGAGGATGGCCGCCAGTGTAAGAGTAGATGGAGCTGAAGGGGACGGTAGTACAGGCGACCCAGGTGGAGCAAGTCTGCCGCCGCACTCATCAGGCCAAGGAGCTGTAGCCACACTCTGGCGGAGGCCGAGCGAGTCTGCGCGAGGTGCAGGGCGAGGGTCGCCAGCTTCTGTATGCGGGGTCCCGGGAGACGAACCAGGTTGCAGTCTGTGTGAAACTCCATACCCAGATGGAGGAAGTGGCGGGAGGGCACCAGGTCGGACTTGCCCCAGTTCAGCAGGAAGCCGAGATTGTCGAGGAGGTGCAGCAGCGCATCTCGATCCCTGGTTAAGGCCGTGACCGACTGGTTCCGTAGGAGGAGGTCGTCGAGGTAGTTCGACGTCGGGCTGGACGACGTCCGTCTGGCCCGGGCGACAACTGCATCCATGATGCGCGTGAACACCCAGGGGCTGAGGTTGAGACCGAAGGGCAACACTCGGAACTGGTAAATCACTCCTGCAAAGGCAAAGCGTAGATACGTCGGGACGAAGGGTGCACAGGCACGTGAAGGTATGCATCCGAGAGATCCAGGCTGACGGCAAAATCCATCGGCTGCACCGCGGCCCGAAGGGCTCGGGCCGTCTCCATGCGGAAGGGGGGAGCCACGATGAACTTGTTCAAGGCGGAGAGATCGATGACCGGTCTCCACTTGCCGTTTGGCTTGGGCACAACGAAAAGGCGGCTGTAGAAAGCAGGCGAGTTGGGCTGCGAAACCACTTCCGTCGCCGTCTTTAGTAGTAGGGAGTGCACCTCGTCGCGAAGAGCAACGGCCCTGTCTAGGTCGGGAGGCACAGGGGTCCAAACGGGAGAGCGGCGGAGGGGGGGCGGCGACCGAAAAGCGATCCGAAGACCTTCGGAGACGGTAGAAAGCACCCAGGCGTTGTCCGGGAAAAGCGCATGCCACGCCTGGCTGTGGCGCGCCAGCCTCCCGCCGACAGGAGAGAGGGGAGCGGTCGGCGGAGGCGGAGGAAGATAAGCGTCAGTGGGCCCTGCCCCTCCCTGGACGGCGGGCGGGCCGGGGCCAGGCGGGGGAGGGGGCGGGGGCGGAAGTCGAGTCGGGGCGAAGGCGAGCGCGCCCAAAGGCTGGGGCGCGAGGAGGGAGATGTCCGCGCACTGTAGGGGGGCGGGGAGCGGGTCTGGCGGACCGCAGGGCGCGACCCGCGGCCTTGCGGGGAACCCGAAAGCGGTGTGGCGCCGGTCGGCTGGGCCACAAGTCCTTGTTGGCTTCCTTCACCGCCTGCCAGGTGGGCCCGAACAGCAGTTCCCCTCCAAACGGCGCCTGTCTAAGTTGCTTCTTCAAGTCCGGGGGAAGATCACAGGAACGGAGAAGAGCATCCCGTCGCATCAGGTCGCAGTTGGCCGCGGCCGTCATGGAGTTTACAGCGGAGTGAAACGCCGCCCGGTTGCCTGCCACTGCCAAAGATAGGATGTCCGCCAGAAAAGGAGAGGTCACAGGGTTCCAGGCTTCTTCCACCCGGCGAACGATAGTCTGGGTCACCAAGTCGAGGAATCCCGCTGTAGCGAGGGCATTCCGTATGAGGGTAGCTGTCTTGTTGAGGCCTGGGATGACGGGACCCGGACGAGGGGAGCCAGCGAAGGAGAGGGCCTGTGCGTCCAGTTCCGGTAGCGGACAGGCGAAGGACTGTGAATGACCCGCGTACCAGCGTTGCTGAAAGGCAATCTGTAGATCAGCGGGCCACCTGTTGTCCGAAAAGAAACCAGCGTCCCCAAAGGAATTAGTTCGAAGATGTGACGAAAGGGCGTCACGCAGATCTCGGAACCCTGGAGGTTGAGGGAGAGACTTGAACCGCTTCGTCAGGCTGGCCGCATCCACAAACGCAGAAGCTTTCCTCTTGACCGGTGGTGAAGGTGGGCAGTCTTCCGGAGGAAGGGAGGCCGCGATAAGGCGAGCCGCTTCATCCAAGGCCCGGAGGGTCTCCATCTTATGACTGAGGGAGGGCTGCCGGACACCGGCGTCGTCCAAGAGGGGGGAGTGTCCGGACGCGTCGGACGCATCGTCACGCAGTAAGGCTGACATCAAACCCTCAGGAACGAGGCTGAGAGCGTCGGACTCCACAACAGGATCTGACCCCTGAAGGGGGGAAGGTCGGACACCAACACTGGAAACGTCGCTACCTAACTCGCTTCGTGTCACTGTAGCGCTGGGAGGCGAACGGGCCCGTCGCGAAGAAACGGGGGGGGGGGGGGGGGGGGGGGGGGGGGTGGGACGTCGGGGAGAACCTCGTCGCCGGACGTCTCGAAACGGAGTGGTGAAGAGGGGAGCGTTGCCGCGGGGCAGGACGGCGACGGGGAGAGTAAGTCCGGTGGTAGTGGTAACGCTGGCTCCGGGAAGGAGAGGGCGAACGGGACCGGGGTCGATAAGTCGAGCGGTGCGGCGAACGAGGACGGAGATCTCTATCTCGGTGAGAGTACGAAGTACGCCGGTCGGGAAGAGGGCTGAGCCTCTTAGGCGCTCGGCGCTCTCTGGAAGTCGAGCTCGAGCGGGAAGACCCACCCACGGAGCGAGAAGAAAAGCGTTCGGAGCGAGCGACGTGAGAGTCACGGGAACCATTAGAAGCGCGGGAGTTGCTACCGTGTGGTCTCTGAAAAACAGTCACCTCCCCCTGTGCCAAGGGCCGGGCCGAGGGGGCCAAAACAGGAGGCACCTTAACTACACTCGCTAATGTGTTTTTTGTAGGTTTATTACTCTTAGTGCTAACTAAGGTACTAACCTCCGCACCAGAAGACTTGTGCTTGTCAACGGAGCTTCTCACGGTCGTAGACGCGCTGCGATCCCGCGGGCGCTGTGGGTCAGACTCGGTGGGACCCAGCGAGCCGACAAACCCTGTAGGCGCCCGGTGTTGGCCAAGCTCGGGGTCAGGAACTGCCGGCGAGCTGACAAACACCGATGTCGGAGTACTTCGTTGGCCATGCTCGGTGACACGTAACCCCAGCGAGCTGACGAACCCTCCGTCAGGAGCGTGAGGCTCTGGATCTGCATGTGCGTCCCGCATCATGAGAGCTCTCGGTGTTTCCTCCACCACAGTAGACGGAGCGGCCTTCTTCGGACGCTTCCGCCGGTAGAACCGCCACAGTTGCGACCACTGCTCCTCCTCCCAGGTGGTGCAGATGCCGCAAGGGTGGGTGGGGGAACAGCCAGAGCACGGAAGACAGACGTCGTGGGCATCACTCGGCCACTGGAAGTCTGCGCATCTCGTGCAGGTACGAACTTGCCAACTGGAATACATAGAGCAAAAGAAAACAGGCTTTCAAGCATAGAAGAAAGACCGGTACATGTGGCAACAAAGAAACCTCACGGTGTAGTTCCGCTCAGTAGGGTTGAGTTAGCAGCGCCCTTGTTGCTAATTCATCCCCGACCGGTCGCTAGAACCGGTCTTGCCGCATGTACACTTTTCTCTTCCACGTCTCATCAACGAAACCGCACAAACGGTCACACTACGAGCGCCTCTGCCCAGTGCTACTGCAACCGTAGCGTCGGCCGAGGGCACTAACTACAAGCCACAATGCTTACCTGGTCATGGTAGAAAGAAGGAGGTTACCACTGTGAGGGACGGAGGACGAGGGCCCACGAAAGATGGCCGCAAAGTCCCGCCAAGGACGAGAAGGCACAGCCCGGTCGACACTGCAGCCGGAACAGAAGACCGCTCTGCCGCAGGAAGCTCCCAAGCCGGTAGTAACCCGTCAACCTCCAACCACGAACTTGAAGAAAATCAAAGTCGCGAGAGAACGAAGCCTGAACGGAGCTAGGTAGGGCACACAACCATCCACGGCTCAGCGAAGAGACAGAATGGCGAATCAGGTGACCGCGTTCCGGATATGGAGGGAAGGGAGGTTACCGTGGCTCTGCCTAGCAGATAACGCCCCCTGATACCTTCCCTCCTTAAAGGCACACAACCTCAATTTTGGGCTAAAATTAGGCTAGCGAGACAGTATTCCTAACAGTAATGTCATCGGTAATGTTGTTTTGAGAAAACAAACAATATGTTGCTAAACAGTCAAGGATATGCCTCAAGTCCAGTCATGGCCTCCAAATCATAGACATCAGCGTTGACATAGTCTGGGCCGCCCCACGGTGGAGACATGAAGATAACATCAGCAATCAGCCGGGGAGCCAAGGTCAAGTAGTCTCCAAGGACAAACTCTATCCTGTCAGCAACGCCATACACCTCGGCATTGTTTTTAGCAAGCCGCAGCTTCTCAGGGTCAATGTCAATGGCTATCACTGTGCAGAGAGTAAGTCAGTGTCATGTCATCGATTTACTTTCAGTGCAAATAATAATAATGTATATTTTTAAGGCGCCTATACTTTCGATAGGAAAGCTCTAGGCGCCATACAAATGACATACTAACATACACACACCTTGCATCCTACAGCACATATATATGCCCTAACATACACACTCACGCAACAAGATATACAGGGAAAATAAACTTGGCAGAGTAAACACACCAACAAGAAATGCTCGCACACACCAAAGATATATACGTGTACCATAAAACTAATAACACACTAGGCAGCTCTCACTGACAGCAACACCAAAACAAAAATAAAACGATAACGGTGAATGCACGTTTAAAGGAATAGATGTGTCTTTAAAGACTGCCGGAAACTATTGGCTGGTTCAACATATCTGAGGGACTGTGGGAGTTTATTCCAAAGAAATGGTCCTTGGTATGAGACAGACCTCTCGCCAAAAGACTTAGTTCTCACAATCGGAAAGCGTAATAGTTTAATGTCAGCTGAGAAACGGAGCTGTCTTGAAGGTGTGTACACATGAAGAAGCTCAGAAAGATAGACAGTAGAAGTAGACAGACAGGTATGACAGATGGACAGAACTGTATTGTACTCTGGATGTGATAGGCAACCAATGGAGTGAACGCAGGATGGGTGTGATGTGGTCTGACTTCTTTGCCTTGACAACAAGCCGTGCTGCTGAGTTCTGCACCCTCTGGAGCCGATCCAGAAGGTACCGAGAACAGCCACACAGGAGTACATTGCCGTAATCGAGTCGGGACAAGATAAAGGAGCAGACCAGCGTTTTAGTGGCTTCTGGTGTGAGAAGATGCCTGATGGTGCTAATGTGACGCAGTTCAATAAATGCAGATCTACAGGTATTCAAAATGTGTTGTTTTAGTGAGAGACTACAATCAATGGTGACGCCAAGATTTCTCACCTGAGCAGAAAAGCTAACTTCAGTGTCTAGGACTGTGATGGACTGAGGTAAGGAGGAAGATATTCTGGTAGAGAAAACTAGCATGGCTTCTGTTTTATCTTCATTCAATTTTAATTTGTTGGCTATCATCCATGTTCTAACATCAGAAACTGACTGTTGCACACACTGGATGATGGCATCGACCTGCTCAACGTGGACTGATTTATACAACTGCGTGTCATCAGAGTACGCGTGGTGAGAAATTGGGTGTGCAGCTATGACACCCAACAAGGGCTGCATATATATATATACATAATGAAGAGCACAGGCCCAAGGACTGACCCTTGGGGTACTCCGAAACACAGAGGGGCTGCAACTGAAAGATGACTACAGACAGAAACAGTCTGTGACCGGTTAGACAAATATGATTTGAACCAAATAACACACAATAAAATGTACACTAGAACCTGTTTTGAGCAAGCACCTTTGTTGTTAAAAAAAATAAAAAGTGGTCCCAACCCTTATCATTCGGAAATAGGTGTGTGAAATAGGTTTGGCTAAAATAGTTCAAGGGTAGTGCCAGAATAGCTTGGCGCCTCTAGGCGCCAAGCTATTCTGGCACCACCCTTGAACTAAAGCCATTGGTCTATATCCTTGTCTGTAAGTACTATAATGTACCTTGCATATTATGGCAGTGTACAAATTTGAAGCTTTTAGCCTCAGTATGACTATGATATGGGTTAAAAGACAGACCTGTGCTCTCTCAAGAGAAATGTGAGGCAAAAAGTGTTACCGGTCATTGAAGACCATTTAGGTCGCTGAAACCACCTGAATGGTCTTTAACTAATAACTTGTTCAACCCCACACAGGTATTTCCCAAATTTTGGAGGCATCATCTAACAACTATGCACCAGTTGCAGGAGATAGCACTACCCTTGAATTATCATGGTCGATTAATCGCCTGCTGTAGTGCGTCAGGGCTGAATGGGTTAATGATAGGTATCTCTCATAGGGTGGTCACTAAAAACAGCTTATGCTGTAAATACAGAAAAGACAACTGAATATAAATTGCCAATCTCAAGCTCCTCATCCTTAATAAAGGCTACCAGTGTAGAAAGCTGTAGTCCAATATTAGCTTGTACTCTAAAAGTAAAACCCCTTCCCTGCCACTGGATGCATATTTTGTTTCAGAAATCTTTGTCCATTCAATGACCAAAAGCCACAACTGACCAAGGAACATTGATACAAACTGGTCTCAGCAAGAGGAATAGGTCCTCATGCGCCCCTGCAACTGCATGGGCGCATGAGAATCTATACTTTAGTGGTGTTCATTTTAAATACATGTGTACTGGTCTTCGATTTTAGGCTGTATGACATAAAACTGTGATGTCCAAAATCGCAGCCCTTCACACACATGTTCATGTCAGTGCCAGTATAATGCTAGACAGTGTACCTAAAAGCCATCAAAACACCGTTACTTATGCACAGTTCAGTATGGTCTTGAAGGTCAACAAAGCATCTACTTCACAGCCTAAGACTTAAACACTCCGTTACTCATGGTGCATGTGATTATGGGGCTGACCTGCACAAAAACAAAGACAAGGCATACTGCCAACACTTCTGTAAGGTAAAGTGATGTAATGAAACAAAATCCATGGCCAGCAAGAGACATAAATTCGCATGAGCCCACGCATCTGCAGGGGCTCATGAGAATTTATGCCTCTTACAGATGGAACAGGCTGGCAAACAAACTTGAAATTCAGCTCTCTGGAATTTTGATAAAGCTGAATCAGCCTCCAAGGCTGAAGACTATCACCCATGCATTACCATGTATTCTGTAATACCTCTTTCACAGGTAAAGGCAAACTGGATCGCATTGCCCCCTGCACCACAGAAAGCATCAACGATAACGTCGCAACAGCACCGGTCTGCAATGTGCTTGGCAATTTTCTCCGGTGTCACTGAAAACCAACTCTCTGAAAAAACAGTTGAAGATCCATGTACATTACAACTACCACACAAAAGCACAGACAACATCATAATCCCTGCAGTCATGATCAGTTATCTTATGCTCTAACACAGGAATGTTCCTCCAGTAATGATTTATATGACACTATAATCTGAAAGTAAAACAAAATTCAGATCAAACAAAAATTCCCACAATGAAAGAAACATACTTAGAAAGGGAAAGCACAACACAATTTGTGTTGCACTCGTCTGTTGGGAATTTCCTCTTCCAAAATATGCTACATGTACTACAAGAATGCTAAAACAAAATACCCACAGACAAGAAAAGAAAAACCATTATGAATCAAGTATCTGATCCACAATATATGCATGACCTTCATGACCTTGACCTTTTTCCAACGGGTCATGGAAATGAGCAAGTGTTCGTGTCTTAACCGTAATGTAAATAAAGGGTAAACTGGCTTTTGTACCAGTGAAATTCAAGTTTTCTCAAACGTAATGCATTCTTCAGACAATTGTCACCCCCACCCCCTGTGGCCATTGATCTTTGCAAGGGGTCAACTACAATAGTGTGCACATAAAGATCTTATCAACAGCAACATTTACACCATATCTGCTTAAAACAGTTTGCAAAAGCTTTGATAAAAACTACAATTTAAAAAAACAAATTGGCATGTTTTACACACTTCCTGACCTCGCTTGATCCTTGGTCTTTTCAAGGGGTCATACACATTAATATGCATAGAAAGATCTTACCATCATATATCTCTGTACCAAGTTTAGATTTGAAGTTGAAAACAGTTTTTGAGGGGAAAAAAAATTGGTCAAAATATGGCTATTTTTTATTTCTCGACCCTTGGCCTTTGCGAGAGGTCAGCTAAATTAATATACTTAAAAAGGTCTTATCAGCTAACTTAGTGTTAAATTTTATTGACAAACTTGCAAAAACTTTGATAGAACTAAAAAATAAAAACTACAATTCTGTTAACAATTGGCATTTTCACACATTTGCTGACCTCTTGTGATCTTAGTTTGACCTATTCAAGGGTCATCCAAATTAGAACGCATAGAAAGGTTTTAACAACAGGTATATATCTGTACCAAGTTTGGGTTTGTAGTTAAAGTTAGTATTTGAGAAAAAAAATGTGGGTAAAAAAATGCTATTTTGGACCTATTTCTGGACTCCCTGTGACCTTGACCACTGACAGATGTCACTGAAATAGGTATGTTTAGAAAGGTCATGCCACAAACTTGGACAACGTATTCTTGGGCCATGTTTGAAGCACATGCCTTGAATAGTCTCCGTGAAATTAATTTTTCTCTAAAATGTATTTTTTCGAAAAATACTTACTGATGACATGACTAACTGGAAATAGTCTACTTGCTTACCAATTTTAGCCTAAGACCCAAAGGGTCCCCCCAGGAGGCTCTCGGGGATCCCTGACAGGGACGAGAGAGCTTTCGGGGATCCCTAACAGGGACGAGAGTAGCCTCCCCTGCCCATCCGGTCAGGCGCCAGGTGGTGTCTCCTTTAGCCAGTTGTCTACGGAGTTACCAGCGGCAAGCGGGGAGGAGGGAGGGACCTCCGAGTCATGTCATCGGTAAGTATTTTTCGAAAAAATACATTTTAGAGAAAAATTAATTTGTTTCCTCAAAACACATTACCGATGACATGACTAACTGGAAGAATGGCAAAGAGGAGGAGGGTGCCGCACAATCCCTTGTAGAAACCTCTTCAGGGACGAAGACGGCCCGTCACTCCTGATCACCCACTCCCGACAATTTTAGCGAAGTGCCGCCTAAGCGCCGAGGGCGCCTGGAGGGAGTGTTGCGCCGCAGAAGTTGCCCACCAGCGTAAGGTTGTCGCGCTGGACTGTCAGGGCGCGGGAGTAGAAGCGGCAATGGTAGATCCATTCCGCCACCCCACCGCCGCCACAGTGTCCTTAACCACACTGGCGCGGCGAAGGCGAGACGTGCGGCCCTAGCGCGCGTTCCATGGGCGCGGATCTTCAGTGCCTCGGCTCCCTGTGGGGAGAGGTCGCGATAGGCGGACCGGAATACCCAGCGGAGCGAGGAGGAGAACGTTTGGGCTGAGAAGCCGGTTCTGCCAGCGGTCGGCGGCAAGGGACGAGACCGCCCCCTCCGCACGGACTTGGAGCAGGTAGATACGAAGTGCCTGTCCCGGATCTCGCTGCGGAGTGCCCCGAGGAACCGGGTCGTGTAAGCGGCCGAGCGGCGAGGGCCGGAGGCGCTGTCAAGGGAGACCTAGGCTGAGCGAGAAGGAAGGATCCGGGAGTAGCTGCACGGAGCCATCCACTCGGAACTGCAGGCCGGTGGGGCGAGACGAGAGCGTGTGGAGCTCGCTGACGTGGGGCGCCGTGGCGAGGGCCATCAGGAAGCAGGCCTCCGAGTCACGTCAGCGAAGCGGGCCAGATGGAGTGGTTTACCGGTCCGAAGTCAGTCAGGGGAGGACCAGGGAGGTCCCAGCGCGGGCCAAGGGAGAGGAAGACCGGACGCTGCACGCCGAAACGCGCCATAAGGTCGGGCAGGTCCCTGCAGGCGCTGGGTCGGGACGGCCGAGGTGACGGTAGGCGTCGGCGATCAAGAGGGGTAGCAGCTGCCCCAGAGGGGAGCCAACCTTGGTCTTGGACGAGCCAGAGAAGAAGTCCGCGAGCTGAGGAGACGTCAGGCCGACGGTGGAGAGGCGGCGGGGTCAGAGCACCAGGCACGAAGCACGCCACTTTCCCTCGTAGACACGTCTGGTAGGACTGCGGGCTGAAGCGATAGCGTCCGCTGTCGCACTCGAGAAGCCTCCAGCAGAGAGGGCTTGCCGCACAATCGCCAGGCGTGTAGGAGAAGTCGCTCGGGGCAGTGGTGGAAGAGCGGCTGTCGGCGCTGCTCGAGCATCGTGCGGGGGGTGGGAAGAGGGAGGGTGAGCCCGTGGCGAGACTGAGAAGGTCGGAAGTCCACGATCCGGTCTGGGAGAACGGCTACCAGGAGAAGGACTGCGTTGCATCCCCGGAGGCTGAGCAGGACTTGAGGACCAGGACCGCCGGAGGGTAGGTGTAAAGGACCAGACCGTCCCAAGGGATCAAGCGCATCGACTGCCCAGGCCAGAGGTCGGGAACGGGGAGATGAAGAGGGAAGCCGGAGGTTCCACTTCGTGGCGAAGAGAACAAGGGGGGAGCCTCCCACCGAGCGCAGAACCAGCGAAGGATGTCCCAGCGTAGGGCGCAATCCGTGTGAAGAAGCTGCCTCCGTCGCAAGAGGTAGTCTGCCAGTACGAACAGGAGACCTGGACTGTGGCGGTCTGGGAGGGAGAAGTCGCTGTCCGCGCACCAGCGAAGGGGCGATAGAGGAGGAAGCAGAAGTCGGGAGAGCGGGTTCCTCCTGCGTCTGAAGGCAAGCCACGAAGAAGGGTTGTCGGAAGGACGAGGAGGTCCTGTGTCCAAAGATCGTATCGCCAAGCGCAGAGGGCCTGCCAACTGCAACCAGTCCCAGCGGGTTGACGTGCCATGAAGTCAGGCTCGCGGGCCAGCGGCCGGCCGACGAGTGGAATTCGGAAGAAGGAGAGCGCCCCAACCGACGAGACCGGCAATGACACAGAGAGAGAGGGGCAGTGGCGAGGTCAGGGGGATCCGGGAGCCGAGCTAAGAATGTCCGTGCAGCGAAGCCGATGTGGCGCAGCACAGGGGAGATCGGCACCCAGGTAGAGAGATCGCCGGAGGACAGCCTCCAGAGGCGGAGTACAGAAGACCGAGGGAAGGAGATCAGCCGCTGCACTCATCAGGCGGAGGAGCTGGAGCCGCAGTCAGGAGGGGACCGCCGTGCCCGCAGCTGCCCACGGGCTAGAACGGCAAGGACTGGATCCGAGGCTCGTGAAGACGCACCAAGTTGCGGTCGGTCACCAAATCCATTCCCAGGAGAACAGGCGGCGAGGGCGAGAGGCCGGACCATAGGCGCTGACCAGGGCGACCAGGCGAGCAACCGGAGGAGGAGAGCATCCCTGCCCTACGAGGAGGAACCACTGACTGATACCGCAGAAGCAGGTCGACCAAGGAGGAGAATGGCTGGCGGAAGATCGAAGGTCCCGGGCAACCAAGGCATCCACGATCCACGCAAGGACCCAGGGCTGAGGGGAGACCACACCAGAGAGGCCGAGCTGGAAACGGTCCCGTCGACGGCAAGCGAAGACAAAGGCGGGGGCGGGAGGCATGGGGACGCGTAGAAGCAACGGGTAGGTCCAGGCTGGCGGCGACAACCAAGGGCTGAAGGCGGCGCAAAGGGTCCGAGGCGGGGGAGCCGTGCCAAGCGATGAGCAGCATCGCAACTTCCCAAATAAGAGCGGAGACCTGCGCGCGAAGGGCGAGGGCCTTGTTCCGAACGGGCGGGAACTCAATCCACAAGGGTGGAGTTGGGCCCACCGGCCTAGAGGGGTTCCTTCAGAGACTGCCAGGCAGGGCCGAAGGGCGCGGGTACCCACAGAAGCACGGGAGAGCTGCGACGTCGCATCAGGGGAGATGGTCAGGCAGGAGCCAGGCCGCCACGAACGAAGGAAGGCAAGGGGCGGAGGGTTCGAAGCCACGCGGACGATCCGCTAGAGCTGGGAAGGGTTGCCGCAAGCACGGGCGCCGGCGGAACCACCGGAGGCAGCGAGCACGAAGGGAGCGAGAGGCCAGCGAACCGGGGAGCCGAAGGCTAAGACGCCAGCAGGCCAGAGGCGAACGCAGGACACCGAGTGATCCCCCGGAGAGGGTCGGGGAGACGCTGGAGGCGAAGGGTGCAGGGAGCGGGGAAGAGGATGTCCCGAGGAGAACGACAGCGCCGCACCAGGCGAAGGTCGACAGGGACCCTGGAGGGAGTCGAGGGGCGGGCGACGACCGTCGGGCGCCGCAACTATCCAGGCGACGAGGGCGAGGAAGTCGATCCCCACTGCACTGGGTGTACCCCTAGGGGCACCCAACCAAGCACTAACAGCGCGACGTAGCTTCACTTCGGTGAACGGACGAGAACCGGTGAAACGTGGAAGGCCGTAGGCGCCAGGGGAACGGCCCGAAGTCCCGAGGTACAAGAAGGCCGAACCAGACGCAGTGCGCGAAGCTCAAGTAGGGGGCACGTAGCTGGCTGGGGGACTCGACGGAGGAGTCAGCGGGTTAGAAGAAGGGGGCCATAAGCCGCGTAGGGTACCAAAGGCGATAAGGGTCGCGGTGCCCAGGGCTCAAGGAGGGGGCACAAGCGGCTAGGCGACTCGCTGTAGGAGTCAGCGGGCCCAGAGACTGAGGTCAAAGTGCCGAAGTGAGAACGAAGGCGACAAGGTCGCGGTACCCGGCTCAAGGAGGGGGGCACACGGACTTAAGTTGGGGCCGAAGGCCGACGCGTGAACTAATTGGCGACCAGGTCGCGGTGCCCAGGGCTCAAGGCGGGGCACAAAGCGGCTCGGCGACTCGCCGGAGGAGTCCGCAGGCTTAGGAGGGGCCGTGAGGCCAACGCGTCTACAATAGGCGACAAGGTCGCAGTGCCCGGGGCTCAAGGAGGGGGGCACGTAGCCGGCTTGGTGACTTGCCGGAGGAGTCAGCGGGCTGAGCAGGTCCGAAGGCCGACGTGTAGACTAGTTAGCGACAAAGTCGCGGTGCCCGGGGCTCAAGGAGGGGGGCACGTAGCCAGCTAGGCGACTCGCCGGAGGAGTCAGCGGGCTGAGATGGGCCGAAGGCCGGAGCTTAAGCTAATTAGCGACAAGGTCGCGGTGCCCGGGGCTCAAGGAGGGGGGCACGTAGCCGGCTAGGCGACTCGCCGGAGGAGTCAGCGGGCTCAAGAGGGGCCGCGAGGCCAAGCGTCAACTTCTTTTCTTTTTTTTTTTTTTTTTTTTTTTTTTTTGGTATGTAACAGGCGACAAGGTCGCAGTGCCCGGGGCTCAAGGAGGGGGGCACGTAGCCAGCTAGGCGACTCGCTGGAGGAGTCAGCGGGCTTAGAAGAAGGGCCAAAGGCCGACGCTTAACTAATTAGCGACCAAGGTCGCGGTGCCCGGGGCTCAAGGAGGGGGGCACGTAGCCGGCTCGGCGACTCGCCGGAGGAGTCAGCGGGCTTGAGGTTTGGCCGAGGGGCCGACGCGTGAACTAAGGCGACATGGTCGCGGTGCCCGGGGCTCCTTTTTAAGGGAGGGGGGCACGTAGCCAGCTTGGCGACTCGCCGGAGGAGTCAGCGGGCTTAACGCGTCTACGAACGAGCTACAAACTTACCAGGGACGAGAGGAGTGGCTATCCCATGTCCGAGGGCAGCTTGAACAATCCCGCCATGCCGCGGAAGGTCCCAAGGAAGGCGGAAGTCGCGGGTCGCTCGGCGGTGGAACACCGGAGTAGAGACCAAGAACCTCCAGTCAAGCAGGGCAGTCAGCGCAGCCGATGACAGAGGAGCAGGTGGCACCCGGTCTACAGTGTGGTGGACACCAGGCCACTGGAAGCCGCCATCCTGGGCAGAAACGCACTTGGTACTGCAACACATACCCATACATGAAAGGTGACGGGCGGCGGGAAACTAACGCCGCCAGTTAAAGCTCCGAAGTAACGAGCGAAACTCACCGTAAAATGCGGAGAGAAAACAAACAGAAGTCCGAGCCAAGCACGACGTCCGGCCCCGCCGGGGGAGACGTAGGCAGCGGCCAAGACTTTACCTTTACATGGCGGAACTGCAGAGTGACGAAGCACAAAGCACCGGACACTAGGTCACTGGAAGTCGCCGAACTGGGAAGAGGCGCACTTGGCAACTGCAACCCAACCCAAACATGAAAGGCGACCGGCGGCGGGTAACAAACCCCGCCATTTAAAGCTTCGAAAATTAAGAGACACGCGAAACTGACAGTGAATGCCAAGACAAACAACAGTAGCTCGAGCGAAGCCCGACGTCTGGCCCAGCCAGGCGAGACGTAGGAAGTGGCCGAGACTCCACCTTTCCATGGCGGAACGGCAGAGTGACGAAGCACAAAGTACCGGACAGTAGGTCACTGGAGGTCGGGGTACTGGAGAGAGGCGCACTAGGTAACTGCAGCCCATACCCAAACATGAAAGGCGACCGGGGGCGGGTAACGAACCCCGCCATATAAAGCTTCGAAATCAAGAAACACTCGAAACTCACCGTGAAATGCGGAGAGAAACCAACAGTAGCTCGAGCGAAGCCCGACGTCCGACCCAGTCAGGCGAGACGTCGGAAACGGCCGAGACTTTACCTGTCCATGGCGGAATGGCAGGGAGACGACGACGGGAGCCTAGAAGGTTCCAGGGCCAGCCATGAGCAAGAGGCACAGACGAGGGCTAGCAGAGAAGACGGAGGCCACGCCAGAAGCAGTAGACGAGAGGCTAGGCGAAGGCAGGCCGGTAAGGGACGGTCGAACCGTACACAGTCTTTCCAAGGGTCAGAGGCTCAGGTAAAAGCGTCCGAACGCTAACAGCGAAGTAGACAACTGGCTAAAGGAGACACCACCTGGCGCCTGACCGGATGGGCAGGGGAGGCTACTCTCGTCCCTGTTAGGGATCCCCGAAAGCTCTCTCGTCCCTGTCAGGGATCCCCGAGAGCCTCCTGGGGGGACCCTTTGGGTCTTAGGCTAAAATTGGTAAGCAAGTAGACTATTTCCAGTTAGTCATGTCATCGGTAATGTGTTTTGAGGAAACAAAATGCCAACATTAATGTTTACCATGGACAACAGATGACAGACAACAGATGGCCTAAGACAAAGACTCACTTTTGCAATAGACCTTGAGCCCGAAAAGCACACATATATGCAAGAACACACACAAAAACACAAATCAAACAAACAAAACATAAAAACACTGTCCAGTACTCACGGGTGACAGTGCGAACAATTGAAATGACTGAAAACAGTCCATAAACAAACTTTGCCCCATGATCCATGGCCAGCAAGAGACATAAATTCTCATGAGCCACTTCCAAAGGGGCTCAAGAGAATTTATGTCTCTTGCAGGTGAAACTGGCTGGCCAAAGGGCTGTTCTGTCTGAATCATTATGGGATTTTGAAAAAGCTGAATCAGCCTCCAGGACTGATGATTGTCACCCATGAGTATTCTTACCTTTATCTAGCTGAATTCCTTCATCAAACCTGGCGAACAGACGGTAGCGCTGCGCCCAGTATTTGGTGAGGACTGGATCATTAGCAACATCCTCTGGCATTGGCACAGGAGGTACCTGGCTTCTGCTTGTAAATTTCTTTTTCTTCTTTTTGTTCATCTTACTCTGCTTCTTTCCAGCTACTTCCCCCTCACATGCCTCTCCTTTTTCCTCAAGAACAAGTGCATCCCCATTGTGGTTGAACTCTAATTCTGCAGGCAATTCCAGACTGGTTTCTTCAGTGCTTGTAAGAACAACATTTGCAGATGTTGCAGGCTTCAGAATACTGGTAAACGGAAAAGACTCCATCAGCTGTAAAGTATCATCCTGGAACACATCCTCGAAAGCAGAGTGACTGTCACACTTAACCTCTCTGTCAGCAGTGTCAGAATCTGAATTATCACTTTCACTGGGATCTGACCCTTTCCGACAGATACCTTTTCTGGCAGTGAATGGATCCTGTAGCAGTTTAAGATGCTCAGCATTGTCGCTAGAAGTACTGGCCAGAGAACTCAGGAAATGCTGGGCTTTGGCTAACACTTTACTTGGAGCTGCTTTCATGGGGTTTCCATCATCATCAAATTTAATATGCTTATTCAACGTTTTCCTGGACTTCCGACCTCTGGCTGTAGTCTTTTCATCTTCTTTGCTGTCATGATTTGATGAGTTCAGCTTGCAATCAATCTGAAGATCAGCATCCTGACTGGTTGGTGGGGAAATCATCTTACGGTTTGACCTGCCTGCAGCATGGTCATCAAGCCAAAAGACACGTCCATCGCGTATGCTTGAGGAATATTTTCCTGAATTACTGAAAATAAACAAGAAAGGCAAAGCCATTATGGCTCACGTGTATGACCTATTTACATATGTGTGACCTTTGTGACAATAAGTAAAGGGCTGGCTTTTGCACCAGCAAAATCCATGTTTTCTGAAAATGTAAGTATTTTTCACACATCTGTCACCCCCCCCCCTCCCCCCCCCGTGACCCTTGACCTTTGCGATGAGTCGACTAAATTAGACATAGTATGCATAGGAAGGTCTTATCATCAGCTACCTTTGTGCCAAATTTGATTGAAAAATTTGCAAAAATGTTGATAATACCTACAATTTTATCAACAATTTTCATTTTACACACACTTGCCGGCCACTTGTGACCCTTGACTTTTCCGAGGTGTCATCCAAATTAGTATGCATAGATAGTTTTTACCATCAGGTATCTCTGTAGCAATTTTTGGGTTTGAAGTTGTAAATAGTATTTGAGAACAAACATCTTTTGTCAAAATATGGCTATTTTTTACCTTTTTCCTGAGCTGATGTGACCCTTGATCTTTCAGGGGGATCAACCAAATTAGAATGCACTGAAAGGTCTTCCCATCAGGTATCTCTGTAAATAGTTTGGCTTTGAAGTTGTGAATAGTACTTGAGAAAAAAACAAACAAACATCTTTTGTCAAAATATCACTATTTTGGACATATTTCCTGAGCTCTTGTGACTTTTGACCTTTCCGAGGGGTCATCTAAATTAGTATGCATAGTTAGGTCTTACCATCAGGTATCTCTGTACCAAATTTGGGTTTGAAGTTGTGAATAGTATTTGAGAAAAAAACATCTTTTGTCAAAGTATGGCTATTTTGGACCTATTTCCTGAGCTCTTGTGACCCTTGACCTTTCCGTCGGATCAACCAAATTAGTACGCTTAGAAGGGTCTTATTATCAGGTATCTGTGTACCAAGTTTGGGTTTTAAGGATGGGAATAGTAATTGAGAAAAAATAAATTATGTCAAAATATAGCTAGTTTTTACCTATTTCCTCATCCACCATGACCTTGACCTTTGTGAGAAGTCACTCAGATTGGTATGTTTAGAAAGGTCTTGCCACAAAGTATCCTTGGGCCAAGTATGAAGACTGTGTCTTGAATAGTCTCAGAGAAAATGCCAACGTTAAAGTTTACCACGGACGACGGTGGACTGACGCCAGATGCCAGACGGATGACCACTGGCCCAGAACATAGACTCACTTTTGCTTCACATGTGAGCCAACAAAAGCAATAGTATTTTCCTCACTTTTCCCATCAGCCACCATACACACCACACATAGAAAATCTAAGTTTTATTATGCCTGCAGGAAGAAAGCTAAGAAAGAAGGAAGACATTGTAGAGAAATAGGAACATACAATCCCACCCCACCCCTTTCGTAAACAAAAGGTTACTCTGGCTAACTAGCCATTTACGCTAATCAAACTCTTTTGTTCTAATCAAATCTTTATATTTCTAACTACATTAGGTCTATTTCAAAAATCATTGAAGCAACTTTTTTTAATCTGCTGTCCACCCGTGATTATTAAGGCAGATCCCCCACCCCCACCTAAATTATTAATGCTGCATTGTCTTCTTAAACAAAAGCTAATTAAAATATCAATGCTGTCGCAGTAAAATTAATTATAGCATCAAAAATATTATATTTTATTATAAAATGAATCAAGACGAATTACCTTTTCTAAGCGATATCTGTGCTGTAGAGAACAAAGACTTAGACTCTAAAAAACAGCGCCTTCTCTCTGTAGTTGTTTCCGGCAAATCAAAAGCTTATCTTGGAAAACAATACATGACAGAAGACATTGAATCCTCACTGCTGACGAGCTAATCAAACTACATGCTAAATATGAAAATCACATTAGTTCAAATGACCCGTGATTTGAGTCGATCTCTCATGTCTCTTTATACAAAAGCTATTAGTCACTTCTTGCCTGTTGATACTGACAGTCTATCACACGATCTTGAATGCAACCATACTGTTTCAAGTTCCATTGGTAAATTAGCATGCCTTATGTTCTACAAGTTTGGCAATTACCATGCATCTGTGGTAACCTTGCTTGTTACTGGGAGTCATGTTGATTATACTAAAATAAATTTTAAAGCAGAAGAAAATGGACGACACACAGACGACTCCACAACCAAGCCCTGTCTTGACACAGACTCAAACAGTGACTAAGGCTAAAAGCCCTGGCAGAGTTGAGGCGGGAAAAAGATTAGCTAAATATAACAGATCAACAAAATTACAGCTTCAGGCATTAAGAGAAAAGGCTCTTGTAACTGACCCACTGTCAACAGCCCCTACCCCAGCACTGGTGTCACTACCAACACCCTCACCCCCTCAACAAAGTGAGAGAGAGACTAACAACTGAGTCTAAACCTGAAATAAACAAAATATATAGTTGCCGGATTTGTTGTTGGATTTGGTGACATAGGTTACCAATTATACAAAAAATAAAACCACACACTTGAACAATGTCCAAAAAATCAGACACTCCAAAAATAAAGCAAGAAGTCGCCACATTACCAGCAGCACCAAAACCTTGTAATCTATTTTTTATGCAGTGAATAAAATTAATATTTTTAATTTTTGTAGCACAAGAAAATGAGTGACACAAAGAACATAATGAACATTGTCTATCATTCTGCCATAATAAGTGGACTAGCAGTAGCTTACACTAATATAAAAAAATATAATAAAAAAATAAAAACGCAATGAAACTAAGGCTCCCAGATAACCGATATCCAAGGAAAGATGATTGATTGATTGATTGTACATTGCTTATCGTCCCGACAGCAACAAGGCTTTCTCAGGACGTGCCTGCACTGCTTGTGAAAAAAAAATAAACAGAACATTGAATGTATGTCGCCAGCCAGTCAAATACATTAAATAAACCTAACACATGGGGCCTAAATAAAGCTAAGACCATTTAGCAACACACATCCAATATGAACAGCTACAGGCAGTGCAGACAGTAGGGAGAGTTTTAAAAAGGCAAATACAGGTGAATGGACAAAGGGTAGACAGAAACACATGCCCCAGAATAGAGAGAAAAACCCACCCTGGGGGCTGACCAGGGTGACCCTGGGAACTAAAAAATACCCAACCCCACCCAAGTCCCCCAGGGCAGACCCGGGTGGGGGTCCAAGGAAAGAGCACAGCCAAACCGACCAAGACTTAAAAGGCACAAACCCTAGGAAGAGGGACGACTATGAACAAAGAAGAATAGTAGAGGCAAATGGCCGAAACTCTCACTACCAATAGTGTAAGCCTGGGGCTTTGCCTAAACGGAGCGGACCCCCCAAGGCTAGAAAGGGAGGAGTTCTGAAACAGAGAGCTAAATTTCACGTGGAAGACACTGAAAACTACACGGCGAAGGGATGCGCTATCTTACTAACAGGCAGGCAGCACAGCTACCTCTATGCCGCTATCCGTGCATCGCGCTACTTCTTCCAAAAGTAGTAGAAGGGTGTTGGGAATGGTCTTTGGTTATGCAACTGCCGGGCCTGGCGTTGACTGGACTAATACCCCATGGTCACCTGTGAGACATGTGGCCTTCTGTAGCTGGCACATGCATAAATGTATGGAAAGCCTTGCTAAAAGAAGACCAAACAATCAAGATATAGCCCTATATCCCGAACACTTAAACGAAACAGTGTTGACTCAAAAACTGACCCATCACGGTCAAAAGAGAGATAAAACAACCCAGCGGGAACTCGGTCTCACGGATGAAGTTATGTCTGCTCCCTCAGACGACGAAAGAATCAAGGCATCCTGATGCATATACTGCACAGACAGCCTCTCCTGCTTTGCCTCGTTGCAGCCTGACGCGGGACCTCAGACCATCATAGGCTCTGGCCTGCGGACAAGGTGATCTTTCACTGCCATGACGTGCCAGAATGCACAACTGAAACATATCAGTACCTACAGCACCTGTCGGCCCACCCACCGAGTCTTCAAATGACTATTAAAAGGGGAAAGACTTCGCATCACAAGAAACTGCTATAATGCAGTCGAAAGAATTGAAGAACTCAACCTGTACCATACCAAACTACGAGCGAGGGGTTACGTGTAAACCACCGTAACCAACCTATCAGCCCACTGTGTCGACCCAGGGTGGAAAACCTCACCCAGCGAAGCAAACAACTAAGCTTTTCACCCTTGGTCAAATAAGACGAGGAAAGGAAAAATAAAAAAGCGTAAAAAAAAAATTAAGAATTATGCCCCCCCCCCCCCCCCCAAAAAAAAAAAAGGGGGCTAACACATCTGACCCAAATAAATCGGGGATAAATGTAGGAGACTGAAACAACAACAGCCAAAAATTGCTGTGAACGTGAATGTCTCAAACAGTTTGGTCCGCTGACGAGCGAGAGGAGTACCGGCTTTGAAAGCAAAACGTCCTCGAAACACACCTCATTCTTAAACACCAAAAAACTGACTGACTTTTTGTGAGAAAAGAGTGTGTTCGGCCGTCCGAAAAAAACAGGCCATTTCATCGGATAGTGTGCAATGTGATACACTTTTTTACAAACTCAAAATGAGTATTGCTGACCTGGGTAAACTAGATTTTGAGGACAGTGCTAAGCTAGTAGCAGTTGTAACAGCATCAATTGCCACAAAAGACTTTCTTGTCAAGCAAGGATTGATTGATTGATTGTACATTGCTTAACGTCCCGACAGCAACAAGGCTTTCTCAGGACGTGCCTGCACTGCTTGTGAAAAAAAATTAAACAGAACATTGAATGTATGTCGCCAGCCGGTCAAATACATTAAATAAACCTAACACATGGGGCCTAAATAAAGCCAAGACCATTTAGCAACACACATCCAATATCAAGAGCTACAGGCAGTGCAGACAGTAGGGAGAGTTTTAAAAAGGCAAATACAGGTGAATGGACAAAGGGTAGACAGAAACACATGCCCCAGAATAGAGAGAAAAACCCACCCTGTGGGGCTGACCAGGGTGACCCTGGGAACTAAAAAATACCTAACCCCACCCAAGTCCCCCAAGGCAGACCCGGGTGGGGAGTCAAGCAAGGAATTATTCCAGAAAATGTATCTATGTAAATAATTGATTGATTGATTGTACATTGCTTAACGTCCCGACAGCAACAAGGCTTTCTCAGGACGTGCCTGCACTGCTTGTGAAAAAAAAAAAAAAAATAAATAAACAGAACATTGAATGTATGTCGCCAGCCGGTCAAATACGTTAAATAAACCTAACACATGGGGCCTAAATAAAGCTAAGACCATTTAGCAACACACATCCAATATCAAGAGCTACAGGCAGTGCAGACAGTAGGGAGAGTTTTAAAAAGGCAAATACAGGTGAATGGACAAAGGGTAGACAGAAACACATGCCCAGAATAGAGAGAAAAACCCACCCTGTGGGGCTGACCAGGGTGACCCTGGGAACTAAAAAATACCTAACCCCACCCAAGTCCCCCAGGGCAAACCCGGGTGGGGGATCTATGTAAATAATTAAAAAAAAAATGGCAACATTGGCCATTATCGTTGGAGGTGCTGTTGTTAATGCATTAGCATTTAGCAGGTCAAATTTTCTTTTTTCAAACACAAAAGTGAGTAGAGAGGAGTCTGCAGAAGAGATGAGGCATCACAATAAGGCGTCAGAAAAATTAGCACAAGCTCAGCAGGATTACGAAAAGCAAAGAATAGAGAAACTTGATTTTATCAATGAAAAACTTAGGCTGCAAGGTCACGCACAACATACATTTTCAAATGTTGATGACGCTATCAAAGAATACTACCTTGTTACTGGCAAAGACATGTCCATCCAACAGCCAAAACTTAGTGACTACTACCAACCAAGCACACAACAAAGAAACGGATAAATAATATTTGTTCTAGTAAGAATGATATTTGTGTATTTTACAGGAGTTTTTATTGCTAGAAAAAATGATCAACGTCGGAACTAAACTATCAAAAATATATTACTCCCTGATTGGCTACTGGAAAGGAAAAACTGCAATAGAAAAATTGCAAGCCGCTGTGGGTGGCGATATCACACTCGACCAAGTAAAACAGTGGCTACAAAAACAGGCTATTTGGCAAATTTATCTACCTGGATCAAGAAAAATAACAAGACCCCATTTTGAAAGCACTACACCAAATGACACCCATCAAATGGATCTTTTGTTTCTTCCACACGATACAATAAGAAAAAAACGATACAAGTATGCATTAACTGTTGTTGACATTGCGTCAAGGTACAAGGACGCTGAACCCATAACTGACAAAAATGCTACCACTGTTGCGACAGCCATATCCTCTATTTTTAGTCGAGGCCCTTTAAAATACACAAGACTTGTGCAAGTTGATGACGGAAGTGAATTCAAAGGTGCAATTAATCAATTATTTGCGAAGCATGGCGTGCTAGTGTGGCGAGGCATACCAGGCATGCACAGATCACAGGCAATTGTTGAGAACTTTAACAAACAATTATCGGAGAGACTTTTCAGCTATCAGTATTCTAAGGAACTCATGCTTGACGCGTGTAACACTGAGTGGGTTCGAAGAGTAGCCCGAAGACAGAAGGCAGGAGTCGTGAGCATCCGAAGGCCGCTGGAAATTTTTACACATAAACATGCCGGCATGACCAGGGTAGCGATAAAACCGCAGCGGCGAGGTCCGGCACGGCCACATGATACGGCCTTGTAACTGAGCCGGGTGCGGCGCGTGCCCGCCATCAGCTGCTAATGATGCGTTTCACAGTGTTTATAACAAGCCAGGGCCTTCCTATTGGGACGCTTGTGATGATATGTTCTCATAAGCGAATCTGCCAAAAGTCCGTAGCACACAGTCCGCCAGGAAGTGCTCACTGAACACTCGCTCCCCAAGGTCACACAGTCACGAAGGAGAGCACAAGTCACAAGCCGAGTCCAAAGGCCGCAGCCAACGTAAGGGTCAAGCACACAGAAAGTCAAGCACCGGGCAGAAACGCTGAAAGGTGCCACATCCCACGAAGTACACTCAGCCCTACACATTAGAATAACCGAGGCAAAGCCAAGGAAGTTCGAAGAATATCCAAGAACCGGTCGTAACACGGAGCAAGGCTAACGCCCAACCGTGCAGGGTCGAGCTAAGAGTGAAAATGGGGTGAGTTCGCTACACGCATGCCGGGATAGGGTGGTAAGGGGTTGATTGATTGATTGTACATTGCTTAACGTCCCGACAGCAACAAGGCTTTTTCAGGACGTGCCTGCACTGCTTGTGAAAAAAAAAAATAAACAGAACATTGAATGTATGTCGCCATCCGGTCAAATACGTTAAATAAACCTAACACATGGGGCCTAAATAAAGCTAAGACCATTTAGCAACACACATCCAATATCAAGAGCTACAGGCAGTGCAGACAGTAGGGAGAGTTTTAAAAAGGCAAATACAGGTGAATGGACAAAGGGTAGACAGAAACACATGCCCCAGAATAGAGAGAAAAACTCACCCTGTGGGGCTGACCAGGGTGACCCTGGGAACTAAAAAGTACCTAACCCCACCCAGGTCCCCCAGGGCAGACCCGGGTGGGGGAGGGTGGTAAGGGGAGGCCACCCGGGCTCCCATACCTGGATCCCCGATGTCTCCTCCCCAGTTGTGTAGGGGACACAACTTCGGGCTGAAATCGTTAGGCTATAGAGTGTATTCCATATAGTAATGCCATCGGTAATGTATTTTAAAAAAACAAACGTTGCTTCAACGATTTTTAAAATAGACCTAATGTAGTTAAAATTCATTTTTCTCTAAAAGGTATTTTTTCAAAAAATACTTACCGATGACATGACTTTAGGGACATGACTTTAGGGAGTGTCTACTTACTTGCTCAATTTTAGCCTCAGAATCCGTTGTGTAACAACACAACCCGGGAGGCACTCGGGGAACCCCTCGAGGGGCCGTGAGTTGTCTCCCGATGCTGCTCTACCGGTTGAGAGTCATGTAGTAGACCAACCAGTCAGATACTTCGCTCGCCCGCGGCAGGCGGGAGGGTCCTTCGAGTCATGTCATCGTTAAGTATTTTTCGAAAAAATACCTTTTAGAGAAAAATGAATTTGTTTCCTCAAAAACATTACCGATGACATTACTTACTTACTTACGCCTGTCACCCCTACCCGGGTATAGGCCGTCGACGAGAGACCTCCAGCAACTCCTGTCCTGTGCTTCTCCTTCGATTCTACTCCAGGTGGTTCCCAGTCTCTTGATGTCTGCTTGGAGGTCTCGACGCCAGGAGTTTCTCGGCCTACCTCTTTTCCTCTTTCCCTGGGGGTTCCATGACAATGCCTGCCTAGTGATACTGGAAGCTGGCTTTCTCAGACTGTGACCGATCCATCCCCATCTTCTTCGCCCAATTTCATTCTCTGCTGTTATCTGCTCTGTTCTCTCCCAGAGTCTGACGTTGCTGATCTTCTCTGGCCAGTGGATTTTCAAAATTCTTCTAAGGCAACTGTTCATGAAGGTCTGTACTCTGTTGACTGTGGTTTTTGTCAATCTCCATGTCTCTGCTCCATATAGGAGAACTGCTTTTACATTGGAGTTGAATATCCGGACTTTGGTGTGTTGTGACAGCTCTCTGGAACTCCACACTTTTTTCAACTGGAGAAAGGCTGCTCTGGCTTTACCGATTCGTGCTCTGACATCTGCATCAGTGCCGCCTTTTTTGTCTATGATGCTCCCGAGATAGGTGAAGGACTCCACCTCCTCCAACGGGGTGCCAGCAAGCAAGACTGGTTCTTCCCTGGTTGCGTTCAGCCTCATTGTCTTTGTTTTCTGTTTGTGAATGGTGAGGCCCACTTGGGACGAGATGTCAGCAAGCCTCGTGGTCTTGTCCTGCATTTGTTGATGAGTGTGGGACAGTAATGCCAAGTCGTCTGCAAAATCGAGGTCGTCAAGCTGTGTCCACAGTGTCCACTGTATTCCACTTCGTCTGTGCTCTGTGGTCCTCTTCATGACCCAGTCTATGGCCAGTAGGAAGAGGAACGGAGACAGCAGACACCCCTGCCTGACACCAGTTCTGACCTGGAGCTCTCTGGTGAACTGCCCTTCGTGGATCACGCGACATGTCATGCCATCATAGCTACTCTTGATCAGGCGGACGAGCTTTGTGGGTACACCGTAATGTCGTAGGAGTTTCCACAGAGTCTCTCGGTCCACGCTGTCAAATGCTTTCTCATAATCCACAAAGTTGACGTACAGCGGGGAGCTCCACTCCAGAGACTGTTCCACGATGATGCGGAGAGTGGCGATCTGGTCTGTACATGATCGGTTCTTCCTGAATCCTGCTTGCTGGTCTCTCAGCTGGGGGTCAACGGAGCTCTTCATTCTCTCTAGGATGATCCTGTTGAAGACCTTTCCTGGTACTGACAGCAAGGTGATTCCTCTGTAGTTGGAACACTTGCTGAGGTCGCCTTTCTTGGGAAGCTTGATTAGGTACCCCTCCTTCCAGTCAGCTGGCATCACCTCCTCTTCCCAGATCTTTCCAAACAGTGGGTACAGCATCTCAACTGTTGTCTCTAGGTCTGCTTTCAGAGACTCCGCTGGGATGCCATCTGGCCCTGCTGCTTTGCCATTCTTCAAAAATGCCACTGCTTTTCTGATCTCTTCCCGGCTGGGTCTGTCACAGCTGATAGGTAGGTCAGTCTCTGCCGGCTGGATGTCGGGGGGGTCGGGTGGGCTAGGTCTGTTCAGTAACTCTTCAAAATACTCGGCCCATCTGTCGAGTTGGTCTGCTCTGTCTGCAATAGGCTTGCCTTCTTTGTCTTTTACTGGTCTTTCTGTATGGCCATACTTACCCGACAATCTTCTGGTAATGTCGTAGAGCTGTTTCATGTTGCCGCTGCCTGCTGCCTTTTCTGCCTCTGCTCCCAGGCTGTCTGTGTAGGCCCTCTTGTCTGCCCTGATACTCCTCTTCACCTCGCGGTTGGCTTGCGAGTATTCCCCCTGTGCCCTTACTTTGGCTGCTCTCGTGCGACTGTTGTTGACCGCTGCTTTCTTCTGCTTCCTCGCTTCTATCTTCTTCAAGGTCTGTGCCGACAGCCAGTCCTTGTGGTGGTGTTTCCTGAGCCCTACAGTGTCTTTGCAGGTTGAGTTCAGCGCCTCTCTAACTGCCTTCCATTGCTGCTCTGTGGTGACCGCCTCCTCTTCATTTACTAGCTCCTGTAGCGCTTGAAACCGGTTGGACAGCACCAGTTTGAACTCTTCTCTAACTCCAGTTTCTCTCAGGAGGCCTACATTATAGCGCTGTCTTCTTGTTGTCTCTGTGCGGCTTTTCTTTAGCTTGAGCTTCATTCTTAAGGTAAGCAGATGGTGGTCTGAGGCAACATCTGCTCCCCTCCTCACTCGAACATCTTGAAGGGATCTTCTAAATTTCTTGCTAATGCAGATATGGTCTATTTGGTTCTCTGTTGTATGGTCAGGTGAGACCCAAGTTGCTTTGTGTATTCTTCTGTGTGGGAAGATGCTGCCTCCAATGACAAGTCGGTTTAGAGCACAAAAGTCTACAAACCTCTCCCCGTTCTCACTCATCTCCGAGCCTAGTCCCTGTCTCCCCATCACCTCTTCGTATCCGGTGTTGTCCTCCCCTATTTTGGCATTAAAATCGCCCATGACGATGGTGATGTCTCGCTCCGCACATTTGTCCACGGCACTCTGGAGTCGGTCGTAGAACTCTTGTTTCTCTTCCTCGTCACTGTCATTGGTGGGCGCATAACACTGGATGACGTTCAGCTTGAGCTTTTTCTTGGTTCTAAAGGCTGCTGTTATAATTCTTGGCCCAAGAGGTTCCCAGCCCATCAGCGCTCTCTGTGCCACTGGTGACAGCATGAGTGCTACTCCTTCTGTATGGGGGGCATTCTCCTCTTCATGACCTGAATACAGAATCATCTCCCCACTTAACAGCCTTTTCTGGCCAGACTGCGTCCATCTGGCTTCACTGATGCCTAGCAGGGAAAGGTTGTACTTTTGCATTTCCGCTGCTATCTGGGCGGCCTTGCCGCTCTGGTACATGGTCTTGACGTTCCATGTGCCCATGGTTGTATCCCTGGATAGAGAGAGGCGGCTCGGTCCTGTGGCTTCCGAAGACTTCCGGCTTTCACCACAGGACGTCATAAGTCTTCTAGTAGAAGAACCTTCCTCCTCCAGGAAAGGAATTACTGTTAGTCTTTTCGTCGGCGTTTTTGTAGCTATTTCCTTTTTTTGCAGGGTGGGGAAGCTACCCCCACGCCCAACCCCCTTACTAGGAGGACCAGGGGTTTTCTGTCGGGGTCACCTTCCCTTAGACCATGTTGGTTCACGGCACCTTATTTCATTCGGTGCACCCCTCTCACGAGGGACCCCCTATCCACCACCCAGGGGACGCGCCTCAACGCCGTATGGTCCCAGCGCGAGGACCGATGACATGACTTTAGGGAAGAATTGCGATAAGGAGGCGGGTGCCGCGAATAAACCTCCCCGAAGGGGAAACTGGCACCAACCTCCCTGTCACAACCTCCCGACAATTTTAGCGAAGTATGAACGTATGGCGCCCGAGACGCCGGGAGGGAGCGTTGCGCAGCGGTGTTCACTCCCATCAGAGCGAGACTGTCTCGCTGGTCCTCCAGATCCCGGGGATAGAACGGGCAAAGGTCGATTCTGCCCTCCAGCTCACGGCTGCCACCAAGGCGACCCGTTACTAGGGTAAGGCTCAAGGCGCGCCGCTGTAGGCTGGGCTCAGTGAGGCGGGCACTCTGCCGGCAACCAGACCCTCCGGAAGGGTCAGCAGGCGTGACAGCGGACGCCGTCCTGTGGTAAGCCGTTCTGGTCAGCAGAGGAAGATCCCGGAGGTAGAACGGGTGAGGGTCGAATCTGCCTTGGGAGGCAAGGTCGCCATGCTGTCTGGACAGCGCAGGTCCGGTCGAACACGACGCTCGTGGCCATGGCACATACCTCTTGTGCGCGTATTCCAAGCCTCTTAGCTCCGTGTGCGGAGAGGTCCTGCTAGGCGGACCGTATGACCCAGCGTAGTCCGGCAGAAAACGTCCGGGCTGTAATGTCCTGCCCGCTGGGTCTCAAGGTAGGAAGAGGCGTGAGCAACCGCTCTGGATGACTTGAATCAGCTCAGGTAACGCGCAGGGAGCGTCCGGGATCTCGTTGCCTGGTCTCCTGGGGAAGGTAACGTTCCCTAGCAGCCGAAAGGTGAAAACCTGAGGCGCGGTCAGAGGAGGCCTGTGCCTGGCAAGGGAGGCAGGGTCCTGGAGAAGTCCGTTCCCTGTGGGGAGCGGTCCTGGAAGGCGGGCCGCATGGAAGAGTGGAGCCCGGCAGAGATCGTCTGGGTCGTTAAATCGGTTCTGCGGCGATAACAGCAGAGAGAGGCGTGAGCGTCCCCATCAGACGGCCTTGAGTCGGCGAAGGTACATGCAAGGGGTTCGCAGAGGACCTCGTTGGCTGGTCTCCTGGGGGAAGTCCGTCCCTTCCAGCGTCCGAAAGGTGAACACCTGAGGCGTGGTCTAGGGAGACCTGGTCTTGGCAATGTAGGCAGGGTCCGTAAGGAGCTGTACGGAACCATCCGCTGCAGGCAGGCAGGGTGCGCTGACAGCGCATGTAGCTCGCTCACTCGGGCCACCGTGACAAGCGCCAATGGCAGCATGTCTGATGAGTCACATCCGCCAAGGGCCAAGGCAGCGGTTGGAATCGGGCCAAAACAGCCGTCAGTACCCAGGGTAGGTCTCAGTGAGGCTTCTATCTCCCCTTCTCTTCTCTCTCTAAGGAGCGAACGGGAACTGGTCGCTGCAGGTGATGGTCGTCGCACGAGGAGCCAAGTACTCGCCATCCTCCCTCGTAGAAGCGTTGTGTCGAGGGTTAGCGGACTGTAGCGATAGCTTCCACTGCTGCACTCGAGAAGCCTCCAGCGGCAAGGGCTTGCGGCCCAACGTCCAAGCGTGAAGGAGTAGGCGCTCTGGGCATGGGAGGAACAGCGAAGTCGCGATTGCTTGAGCATCGTGCGGGAAGCAGCAGTGGGGGGTCCGTGGCGAGGCTGAGGAGGTCGGTGGTCCATGACCGGTTCCAAGGGAACGGAGCACCCAGTAGGACGACCGCATAGCATCCCCGAAGCTTGAGGGGGACTTGGGGACGAGGACTGTCGGGGGTATGGGTACGCGCTGAGTCCATCCCACAGGATGGACAGCGCGACGTCTGGCCAGGCCAGAGGTCTGGGAACGGGGAGACAAGCTGGTGCATCCGCCTCGTGGAGGACAGGATGACCATCGGCGTCTCCCGTTGCGCGCAGATCTGAAAGATGTCCTGGCGGAAGGTCCCTTCCGTGAGTAGCGACTGGTCGCGTCGGGAGCATGAGTCGGCCAAGACATTCAGACGGCCAGGGCTGTCGAGCAAGGATGGACAGGAAGCGGTCCTCGCACGGCGCATCAGACGGCAGAGGAGCAAGCACCGGTCAGGTGAGCACATCCCACCCTGTTGCTGGAAGAACGCCAGCAGTGTCGCGTTGTCGGAGACTGGGTTGTTCCTTCTGCGATGAGGGCTAGCCAGACTGCTTGCAGCTCCAACCAGAAGATGTGCCAGTCCACGAAGTCCGGAGGTCAGGGCCGGAGATCGTCAGGAACCTCGGTAGCAGGTGGGATCCCCAACAGCAAGACTTACACCCAGGGAGAGATGAGGGCGAGGTCTCCAACCGCACATGGTGGACCCAGGTGGTCACCCATCCAAGTACTTAACCGAACCCGACGTAGCTAAACTTCGGTGAACAGACGAGATTGATTGATTGATTGTACATTGCTTAACGTCCCGACAGCAACAAGGCTTTCTCAGGACGTGCCTGCACTGCTTGTGAAAAAAAAAAAAAAACAGAACATTGAATGTATGTCGCCAGCCGGTCAAATACGTTAAATAAACCTAACACAAGGGGCTAAATAAAGCTAAGACCATTTAGCAACACACATCCAATATCAAGAGCTACAGGCAGTGCAGACAGTAGGGAGAGGTTTAAAAAGGCAAATACAGGTGAATGGACAAAGGGTAGACAGAAACACATGCCCCAGAATAGAGAGAAAAACCCACCCTGTGGGGCTGACCAGGGTGACCCTGGGAACTAAAAAATACCTAACCCCACCCAAGTCCCCCAGGGCAGACCCGGGTGGGGTGAACAGACGAGAACCGGAGTATCCAACGTGGAATGGCCAATTGGCAGCGGTCAGGGGGACTCCCAAAGCAAGCCACGAAGTACCCATCCAACGCAGGAGGTGGGGGCGAAACCAACGGGGACCCAGGAACCATGGCAGACAGATCGCCTGAGGAGAGACGCTAGAGAAGCCGGAGGAGCAGCTGTTGAGGCCGGGCGCAGAGACGACCAAGGGGGAGTAGATCTGTCGTGGCATGAACAACCAAGGAACTGAAGCCAGCCTCTGGCGGAGGGTGCATCCTGCTAGGCTACCTGGGCGGCTAGGGCGGCCAACTCCAGGATCCGCGGCTCCGGCTAATGTACTCTGTAGGGGAGGAAGGCGAACTCCGTCTGAAAGGACAAGCGACGCGAGGAAGCGAGGTCCGACTTGTCTGCGTTGACCAGGAACCCCTGGAAGCCTGGTGCATAGGAACGTGATGAACGCGTCGAACAAGTCTAGGCTGGCCTTGAAGTCTCCAGGCGGGACAGCGGTTCTCCGGGCCTCGGAGGACTCCATCCGAAGGAACGGAGCTGAGACCGACTAGTACATCGCCGAGAAGGACGACAAGGCGCCAAACCTGTCCGGCTGCGGAACAACAACCAACACAATTTATACATTTAAGAAAGATTATTTATTACTCAACGGGTGAAGTACATAGCACACGTGTCAAGAGTCACACTGTCATAGCTACTCTACAACCCCAGGATGAAAACGGCAAACTAGGAGTACCAAGGACACAAGGGGAGAGGGCGGCTGAGAAGGCCGGGGCGACGAGTGAGCTCCTAGGTGGCTTCCCGGAAGGGAGGCGACCTCTCTGCGTAGGGTGGAGGCCTAGAGGGGTTCACACGGAAACTCTGTCCAGAATGGGCAGAGCAGACGGGAGGCATCCGACAGCAGACGAGAATGCAGGACGCCGCGACGAAAAACGCGTGCGAAGGCGGCGGGCAGGCGTAGACCAAGACTTAGGAGCACAACGGGCGGCTAGCCGGAGGAGGGCGGAGAAGAATCCCACCGAAGCCAGAAGCCGGGTGGTTGGGGAAGAGACTGGATCCCAGGATCCTACGTACGGAGTCCACGCAGGCGGAGACCCTCCTCGGTGGGGAGGGGGGCAGGGCCGAGGTCAGGGACGAGGCGACAGAGGCAGGCGCGCGGGTGAAGACCGTCCAGTGGAGGGGGGGCAACTGCGATGCCGGAAGTGGGGGAGACGATCCATGGCCGGCGAACCAAGGCAGGTGATCCAAGCAGCGAACCCAAGCGGGGCGCCAACAAGGGGAAGACGACCGGCGACGAGCGTGTCGAGGTGAGGGCGCCAAAGCTGGGGAGGGAGAGCGCGACGAACCGCGACGCCAAGACGACCCTAGAGAGCGGGCTGGTCCTACCGACGGCGCTCAGCGGGCGGAGGCGAATGTCTAGTGCAGGCTGTGGAACGGGAGAAGTCGGGAGCGTGGCTGGTCCGTGAACGCTGTGGCTGACGTCTCTGCTGGCCGGGCTCAATGAGGCGGGCGCTCTGCCAGCAACCAGACCCCTCGGAGGAGTCAGGAGCTTGTCGAGGAGAGAGAGGTGAGGACGGCCAGTCACGTGGGACGGCTCCAGGCACCCTGCTGCAGGCCGGGCTCAGTGAGGCGGGCACTCTGCCGGCATATAGATCCTCCGGAAGGATCAGCGGGCGTGGCAGCAGGGGCAGTCCTGTGGTCAGCAGATCCGGTGTTTACCCGACGAGAGGACGGCCAGTCAACGTGGGACGGCTCGAGGCGCACTGCTGCAGGCCGGGCTCAATGAGGCGGGCACTCTGCCGGCAAACAGATCCTCCGGAAGGATCAGCGGGCATGGCAGGAGGCGCAGTCCTGAGGTCAGTAGTTCTCTAGTGTCCCCGACAAGAGATCCGTTCCGTTAGGCCGAGACGGGAAGCAGAACGCATGGTCAACCGTCGGCCACAGGGAGACGCCACACCAGAAGCAGAAACAGCTTAGCGCACAAAAACATTTCCAATACAATGATTTTGAAATTCCAAAACTGCAGTATCTCACTTAAGGGTAGCCCCTTAGCCCCCCATGAATGTTCTCTGTGACGTGCAGTGTGTGAGCAAATGCATGTGGCACCTGTGAGCGCGCAAGTGGGTCCAGTAAGAGGAGCCGCAATGAGAAAATCCCCAACCCGGATAAAGGCGCCTATTTTTACGCCTGTCTGTTACATGAGTGTGCGTGTTGGGTTTCAGCCTGTGGCGCTTTGAGTCGATTCGTACAAAATTGAGAAAAGCGCCCATATAATAAAGGTATTATTATTATTCTTAATGCGCCTGATAAATTATTATATTATCGAATCAACCTTAGCGCTGCCTCACAAACAAGGCATGTTAGGCGACCGAGTGGGTCGCAAAACCGCCAAACGACCGACACAGCGGCTACCGGGCTCCCAGGGCAAAGTCATTCTCCTTCCCTTTTCTCCATTCTCTTTTTTTTTTTTTTTTTTTTTTTTTACTTTTAGGGCTCAACCACGTAAATAGTAAACCACGAAGGTGACATCAAAGTGGGGACCGAAAAGGTTTAGAACACATTAAGCCCCACGCTGGGTTCGAACCCAGGGCCTACACTCGAGCAGCAAACCCGTACACCACTGAGCCAACGGGCTCCCCAGCGAAGAAAAGCGTCGGGCGCACAAAGGTACAAATCAGTAGTACAACACAGTAAGAAGCGCTAAGGCGGGAAGGCTAGATACCCGTAAATAGCAGGGGGGAGAGGGGGCAATTACCCGCCAAGCTAAGCGTAACGGGAGCAACCACAGTACATCGCTACATGCAAACCCCGTGCCGACGAACAAAATGGCGCCAAGCCACGAAGCTAACCAGGCAGTAACGGCGAGGGTACAAGGGGACCGCCCCGGAAACCAAGGGTAGGGTGAGAGCTAGAGATACCCGACACACGCAGTAAAACCAGAAGCCCAGAAACGGCTGGCGCCCAACCCGGGGGCCAGTCGAGGGCAGCTACCGCTACCTTACCTCGGAGACGAAGCGGGGACAGGGCCACCATAACACCACCATAAAACCTGGAAGGAAGCAAAGCCAGGCCGGTACAGGCGAAAGGGCGGTAGACCAGGCCACACTGACAGCAAGCCGAACCAGCCAGAAGGCATGGAAGAAAGGCCGAGGAGTACACGAGGGGGACGGAACGAGCGCAGGAAGAAGACCGGCTAACGACACTCCCGAGAGCAAGGCTAAACACGTCTTATCCACGCGAGCGAAGTAGACTGACTGGTTGGTCTACTACATGACTCTCAACTGGTAGAGCAGCATCGGGAGACAACTCACGGCCCCTCGAGGGGTTCCCCGAGTGCCTCCCGGGTTGTGTTGTTACACAACGGATTCTGAGGCTAAAATTGAGCAAGTAAGTAGACACTCCCTAAAGTCATGTCCCTAAAGTCATGTCATCGGTAATGTTTTTGAGGAAACAAAATATAAAGAGGTGATTAGAACAAAAGAGTTTGATTAGCGTAAATGGCTAGTTAGCCAGAGTAGCCTTTTGTTTACGAAAGGGGTGGGTGGGATTGTATGTTCCTATTTCTCTATTGTACCTGGTGTGGCTATTCTACAAAATTAAAACTGCAGTCTAAGCTGGAACGACTACAATACCTCAGCACACTACTTCCATCTGCAAGATTCATAGCTTCTCATATCTCTTTTAACCCCAAGGCTGCATTTCCCAAATTTAGGAGATGCTGCCTAACGACTATATACCAGCTGCAGGAGATGGACTGACCATGATAATTCAAGGATAGTGCCAGATTAGCTTGGCACCTGAAGGTGGCAAGCTAATCTGGCACTACCCTTGAATTATCATGGTCAATCCATCTCCTGTTGTAGTGCATCAGGGCTAAATGAGTTAACCCCTGCAGGCTGCAGAGACTCCAGAGAAACTATGCTTCTTGCTAGCTGAATGTGGTGTCTTTCATATACTGTATATATATATATCCCCTTGTGCATGCAGCCACTGACCCTATAAACAAAACTGGCAGCTGCGTGTACAATGGTGTTAAATGCGCCATACAGGTTCGCGCTTACACTTATATTTACTTACCTATCACCCTCATCCAGTGGCAGGGACAGACCCATTTGCTGAAGTGCCTCTGTCACCCGCTGTTTTCTGGGCACAGAATCATCACTCTCTGTTCCTTCGACATGCATGTACCTGTAAAAAGTGTTTAACACTCTCTAATAACATAATAACTGCAGTATGAAAAGACCCGTTTATCATGACTTGTGTTTCATGCAGGAAAAAAAAGATTTAAAGAAGTTTACAGATTCTGAGAAATGGCGCACACAGAAAAATGACATGTGCGTAAAAAAACAAAGTTTGACATGAAAGTATCACAAAATGTTCTTTTATAATATACATTGTACTGGTAATGTGCCTGTGAATTAAGAAGATAATAACTTAAATGGTTTTTGAGAAAATGAACTTTGAAAGTTAAAAGTCAATTACTGTCGGTCATCAGGTACTGCGACAAACTGCCTCCTCTAATGTGGTCAAAAACTTACCAATATGTTTCCAAACAGATTAGATATTAAAGGGAAGTCATAATTGATATATCTAAAAAATCACTGGTTTTTAGGCTGAAATGTTTTCTTCTTTGCTGGTGATTTGTGTTGTAATACCTGACATCCGACCATACTCAAATATATGGCAAATATTCAAATGTCAGATCTTGCGACAAAATTTGGGCCACTCACAAATTTTTTGCCAGCTTAGAAAACTTTGACGTAAAAGTAATTTCAAAGCTGGTGAAAGACAATACGAAAGTAAAACGAAGTATCTACATCATATCCGGTTATATCAGCGTGCTTTTCGCTGGCAAAATGCTCGCAGAAACTATGGTACTGCTGTTGCGACAAACCTGACGTCGGACAAAAGATATTTTCAGCAGCGATTAAAAAAAGGGGGCTCACCTTCAAGTTTTGGGGACACATAGATAATTAGAACAATGTTCCCTGAACACATAAACATGATCAGCACCAGGTTTGTTGGCGTTGCTTTCGTTTGCGAGATCGACGAAGACCGATGGCATGTCGATGTCTGTTTTCTGAGGCTGAATTTTTGCGTTGAAATCGGACGTTTTAGTATCTGCCACTTATCAGATTGCTTGTTAGGTGCAGCAGTTATTTCCAGTATATCTTCCATCATTTGCACACACATTCCACATGTCAAAATCAACACATGACTTTTTTAGCAGTTTTATTTTCAGTCAAAAGAGGTCACTCACTACTTGCGCACCTTTTGGCACTTAGTCATATGTAAGTTGCGTGGGTCAATGGTTGTTGTGATGCGTCTAGTGTGGTAGTGTAGCGTCTGTGCTAGTCGCTCTCGCTTTCAGCTCCCACCGCTGGCTAGCAGTTTTGCGAAAAGGGGAGCAGAACATGTCAGTCTCTCCCTGCCAGTACACAGCCTCTCCAACAACAAGCCTCATGTAGTGCCTCCTCGTGGTGACTCATGGTAACCGAGCACCTTACGGACTCGGGCTGAACTACAGAGGACTCGGAGGAGATCTGGCCCCCAGACATGCGGCATGCAGGCCCATCGATGTGTGGACAAGCCCTGATGCCCATGAACCAGATCCCCAGCTATGGGTAAATAGCCCCACTGCCTTGTGGGTGCCTTGGGAGAGGCAAAGGCTAGGGGAGTAAACCCTATACAAATCCGGGCAGGGATGCTCGATAGCCTTGGTTGGCAGATCTCCTTCGAGAAGGAAAACTCTGAGGAAAAACCTGAGTAGATGGGACCCATAAGCCTTGGTAGGCAATCCATCTAGGAGAAGGATACTCCAAAACTAAACCATCCTGTGCTCCCAGGAAAGGCCTTTTGACCAGGAGCTAAGGGTGAGGTAACCCCGACAGAAACCCCGAGTGCTGAAGACGGAGGTACTGGGCTGCACAGCGCACTCTAATAAACCACAGTACCATGCATATACAGCCATATGACACTTGGAGATGGTTTCAACAGGAATGGTGCTCGCCCTGTGGAGTCTCACCAGGCAGGTGCAGTACCGGGCTCTGTGCCTCTTCGGAGCCCACCCCCAGCGACTGGAGGACCTTCCCGACTGTCTCGAGGAGCCAGGGGACTGGGAAGTAGAGCGACTGGCCAGCGAAAAAACAAGACCAGAGACAAAGAAAAAGCCAATGTGAACATCATGCACTGGAATGCCAAAGGGGTTACCAACAAGAAAACAGAACTAGAGCACTTTCTGCATGAAAACAGCATAAACATCTGCTGTATACAAGAGACACACCTGCAAGAAGGGAAACCCTTTAAGATCAGAGGATATCAGGTCTTCCGAAGTGATCGCCAAGGGAGGAAGAAAGGGGGGGTTATGACCCTAGTTAGAAACAACCTGAATGCCAGCGAAACCAGGAAATTCATGGAAGAGGCAGAATACATCCAGGTCAAGGTAACCACCAGTGACAGCACCCTTGACCTTGTCAACTACTACTGCCCTAATGATAAGTTTGCTGTCCCTCGACACTATCCAGGTCCCGGACAGTGGATTCCTCATCACTGGTGACTTCAACAGCCAGTCCCAGAGTTGGGGATATGACACACTGGACAAGAGAGGAGAAGACATTGAGGAGTGGCAAGATGAAAACCACCTGATACTTGCCAATGACCCTGAGGACCAACCTACCTTCTACTCTCGCCGCTGGCACACCACCACTACACCGGACCTGGCGCTTTGCACTGAAGATGTTCATAAGCGCCTCAGCAGAACAGTAGGACCACAGCTAGGAGGAAGTGACCACCGCCCTATCCTCCTAACCCTAAAAGGATGCACAGCAGCTAGCTCGCCACACTGGCCAAGATGGAACTACCGAAAGGCAGACTGGCGCTTGTTCAGTATCCGAACAAATGAGCTAATGCAAGACCTCGCTGTTTCTGGAAGGAACATCAACAATGTGGTCAGAGAGTTTAATGACATTATCAGTAAGGCAGCCAAGGAATCCATACCTCGAGGGGTCCGGAAAAACTACACCCCATACTGGACCGCAGATCTTCAGAAAGCACATGACAACCTCACTAGGGCCAGAGAAGACGCTGAAACCAACCCCAGCCAAGAAAACAACATCAAGCTACAACACAGTAAGGCCCAGTATCTGAAGATGAAGTTGGAGTGCACAAGAAGAAGTTGGAGAGAGAAGACTGCAAGACTAAACATGGACAGGGACACCACGAAGTTGTGGAGACTGACCAAGGCGTTGAACGATGAGGGCACCAGGGAACAGAAGATCACCTTGGAAGAAGAAGGGAAAGCACTGACTGGTAGGAAAGCTGCAAACATGTTTGCACAGATCTATGCGAAAGAAAGTGACATCACTGTCCCACGAATGCTTGCGAAAGAAATCAGACAGGAAGAAAGAGAGAGAACAAGAGATGCAAACATCCATGATGCAATGAAGAAGGACATCACCCTTCCAGAACTGAAGATGGCCATCAAACAGCTGAAGAAGAAAAAATCTCCAGGTCCAGACAGCATCTCAAACGAGATGTTACAACACCTTGGCAACACTGCCTTAATGAAGCTACTGGACATCTTTAACCACAGCTGGAGAGGAGGACAGGTACCCCAGTGCTGGAAGGAAGCCAGGATGATCCCAATTTTGAAGAAAGGGAAGAATAAGTCCAAAGCCCTGAGTTATCGCCCCATCAGCCTGACAAGTTGTGTGTGCAAGACCATGGAGCGCATCATCAACAAGCGCCTGCAGTGGTACCTGGACTCCGAGAGCATTATCGTGCCAGAGCAAGCCGGCTTCAGAAGCTACAAGAGTACAGAAGACCAGACAACACACCTTGCACAGGTCATAGAAGATGCCTTTCAAGATCAGAAGGTGACATTAACTGCCTTCATTGACCTACAGAAGGCTTTTGACAAGGTGTGGAAGGATGGTCTCCTTGTGAAACTCCTTCGCAGTGGCTTCCAAGGGAATATGTACCGGTGGACCAAGTCATACCTGCACAATCGCAGAGCCCGTGTGACAGTGGATGGGTACTGTGGCCAAAAAAGTGCTGTTGTGTCAGGGGTGCCACAGGGGGGAGTCCTGTCACCGACCCTGTTCATACTTTTCATCAACGACCTTGTGCCAGAGCTACCAAAAGGAGTACACGCAGCCCTGTACGCAGACGACCTGGTACTCTGGTGCACAGAAGAGTATGCAACAACTGCTACATACAGGATGCAGCTAGCCCTGGACAGGCTGACAGACTGGACCAACAACTGGTGTGTGACCATCAACACAGAAAAATGCATTTTTCTTTAAAAGGTATTTTTTCGAAAAATACTTACCGATGACATGACAAAGTGGGAGTGTCTACTACTTTGCTCAATTCTAGCCTAAGAACCCGTTGTGTTACCACACAACCCGGGAGGCACTCGGGGAACCCCCAGAGGGGCCGAGAGTTGTCTCCCGCTCCTGCCCCCAGCCGGTACTGAGTCACGTGTGACTAGCCAGTTAGATACTTAGGCTCCACAGCGGCAAGCGGGGCAGGTGGGAGGGTCCTCCAGGTCATGTCATCGGTAAGTATTTTTCGAAAAAATACCTTTTAAAGAAAAATGCATTTATTTCTTCAAAAACATTACCGATGACATGACAAAGTGGCAGAATACCGAATAGGAGGAGGGTGCCGCACCGTAACCACGGGCTGAAGACCGTCCTTCCATCGCAACTCCCACCACCTAGCTAGGTGCGTACCTACGGCGCCCTAGGCGCCGGGAGGGAGTGTTGAGCCACAGTGATGTCCCCCACCAGGGCCAGGTCGTCACGCTGGCCAGCCAGATCCCGTAAGTAGAAACGTGAGAAGGTAGATTCTGTGCGCCAGCCCACCGCTGCCACAATGTCCTTGACCGCGCAGTTCCGGTCGAAAGCGACGCTCGTGGCCATGGCGCGTACCTCGTGAGCCCGTATCTTCAGTGTCTTTGCCACCTGCGGGGAAAGGTCCCTGTAGGCCGAACATATGACCCAACGAAGCCAGGAGGAGATGGTTTGGGCTGAGATATCAGATCTGCCTGGCTTCAGTGGCAGGAAGAGGCGGGAACATCCTCTCCGTATAGGTTTGGTACGGCGCAGGTAAATACGTAGGGCTCGAACGGGATCCTGGTGCCTAGTCTCCAACGGCGAGTTAGGCTCTCTCAGTGGCCGCAAAGTGATGAGCTGTGGTGGGGACAATGGGGACCTGGTTTTGGCGACAAAGGCAGGGTCCGTGAGAAGCTGAACAGACCTGTCGGCTCGAAACTGCAGGCAGTCCTGGCGCGTTGAAAGTGCGTGTAGCTCACTAACGCGGGAAGCCGTGGCGAGAGCCAAGAGGAAGCAGGTCTTGCGTGTCAAGTCTGGTAGGCGGGCGAGATGAAGAGGCTCAAAGCGGGGAGAGTTCAGCCAGGTCAGTACCCACAGGAGATTCCATCGAGGAACGAGCGAACGGTGAGTAGGGCATTGTAGGCTGAAGTTGGACATAAGGTCGGCGAGGTCCTTAGAGGCGCCGGGGTCCGAGCGGCCAAGGTGTCTGTAAGTGTCCGCAATCATCGATAAGTAGCCCCTGATGGTAATAGGCGCCAACTCCAGGTCCTCGAAAAGCCAGAGGAAGAAGTCCGCGAGCTGGGGTTCAGTCAATTCGGTGGGAGAGAGACGACGGTCGTGGCACCAGGAGCAGAAGACTCGCCATTTCCCCTCAGACACGCCGGGTGGAAGGCTTGCCGGCTGCAGCGATAGCCTCCACTGCTGCACCTGAGAAGCCTCTAGCGGCGAGGGCTTGCCGCACAACCTCCAGGCGTGTAGTAGCAGGCGCTCCGGACACGGGTGGAAAAGGGCCTGCCGAGGTTGCTTGAGCATCGTGCGGGGGGTGGGGAGACGCAAGGGGGGAGAGGTGGCGAGGCTGAGGAGGTCGGTGGTCCAGGAACGAGACCACGCGAAAGGGGCTACCAGCAGGAGGACCGCGTTGCACCCGCGAAACTTGTTTAGGACCTTGGGGACGAGGACTGTAGGGGGGTAGGCATAAGCTATGAGTCCTTCCCACGAGATCGACAGAGCGTCGACCGCCCAGGTCAAGGGATCCGGGATCGGGGAGACGAAAAGGGGAAGCTGATGATTCCACCTTGTGGCGAAGAGATCCACTAACGGTGTCTCCCAATGGGCGCAAATCAACCGGAAGATGTCCTGGCGTAGGGTCCACTCCGTATGAAGAAGTTGGCCGCGCCGTGAGAGGGAGTCCGCCAGAACATTTAGTCTGCCCGGGATGTGTCGAGCCAGGAGGGCAATGTTGCGGTCCTCGCACCACCGCATCAACCTGAAGAGGAGCATGCACAGGTCGGGGGATCGGGTACCGCCCTGCCTCTGGATGTATGCCACCACTGTCGCGTTGTCCGAGAGAACAAGAAGCTGTTGGTGCCGGAGTTGGTCTTCCCAAACGACGAGGGCTTGCCAGACAGCCTGCAGCTCCAACCAGTTGATGTGCCTGTCCGCGAAAGCTGGAGGCCAGAGGCCGGAAGTGGTGACGAACTGAGGGAGCAGGTGGGCTCCCCACCCCGAGCGACTCGCGTCGACACAGAGGGACAGGTGTGGGGGAGGAGAGTGTAGGGGGACTCCCGAAGACAACCACGTCGTGTCGGTCCAGCGGAGAAGGTGGGGGCGAACCAAGGGGGACACGGGGACCAGGGTGGAGAGCGTGCCCGAGGAAGGTCTCCACAGAAGCAGGAGGTGCAGCTGCAGGGGTCGGGAGTAGAGGCGGCCAAGGGGGAGTAAATCTGCCGCCGCATTGATGAGACCAAGGAGTTGGAGCCAAACTCTGGCGGGAGCCGCCTCCTGCTGGGCTAACTGGGAAGCGAGGGAGGCCAACTTCCGAACCCGGGGATCCGGCAGGCGAACGATGTTGCGGTCGGTGGCAAACTCCATGCCAAGGTGAACAAAGTGACGCGACGGCGTAAGGTCGGACTTGCCCACGTTGAGGAGGAAACCCAAACGAGACAGAAGTCGTATCAGCGCGTCCCTGTCGGCCACCAAGGAGGTCTCGACTTGGTTTCTCAGAAGGAGATTATCGAGGTAATTGGAGATCGGGCTGGACGACGACTGGCGGGCCTTGGCCATCACCGCATCCATGAGGCGTGTGAAAATCCAGGGGCTGAGGTTGAGGCCGAAGGGCAGGGAGCGAAACTGGTAAACTGTCCCGTCGTAAGCAAAGCGTAGGTACCTCCTGGTGGTGGGATGCACGGGAACATGGAGGTAGGCATCTGATAAATCCAAACTGATGGCGAAGTCCATCGGCCGTACGGCCGCACGGAGGGCCCGGGCCGTCTCCATCCGAAAGGAAGGGGCCACGATGAAAAGGTTTAGCGCTGAAAGGTCGATCACCGGGCGCCACCTGCCTCCGGGCTTGGGAACAACGAAGAGACAGCTGTAGAAGCCAGGAGACTCCGTGTGTCGCACTATCTCCGTCGCGTCTTTTCTTAGAAGAGCGATGACCTCTCCGCGTAAGGCGCGCTCCTTGAGAGGATCTGAGGGAATCTTGGTCCACACCGGGGTAGATCGCAACGGCGGGGGGGCGCGGAAGGAGACCCGAAGGCCCTCGGTGATGGTATCCAAAATCCAGGGGTCGTCTGGGAACAGCCGGAACCACTCCTTGCTGAACCGAGCTAGCCTCCCGCCGACTGGAGGACCCGGGACGGTCGGCGGGGGCTGAAGAGGGGAGGAGTCAAGTGGCCCGCCCGCGCCCAGGGCGACGGGCGGGACGGGGCCAGGCGGGGGTGGGGGCGGGAGCGCTAGACTGGCCGGGGCGTCCGAAGGCTTGGCGACGGCGACGAAAGGCCTGCGCCCGGGCGGGGACGGAAGAGGCGGTAATGGGTCTGGAGGGCCGCAGGGAGCGACCCGGGGCCTTGCGGGTTGACGGAAAGCGCTGGAGGGTAGACTTGCGAGGCCAGCGGTCGGAGTTGGAGTCCTTGACCGACTGCCAGGTGTCCCCGAAGAGCAAGGAGCCCCCCAGGGGGGCACGACGAAGTAGCGTCCTCAGATCCGAAGGCATCCCGCGGCACGACTGCAAGACAGCATCCCTGCGCATCAAGTCACAGTTTGCCGACGCCGCCATCGCGTTAACCGACGAGTGGTACGCCGCACGGTTGGCTGCTTCTCCCAGGATGAGAAGGTCTCCGAGGAGGGGAGTCAAGGAGGGGTGCCAAGAATCCTCCACGCAACGGATGAGAGCCTGTGTCAGAAGTTCCAGGAACCCAGAGCAGGCTAGCGTGTTCCTCACCAGGATAGCTGTCTTCTCCAGGCCGTTCGGAAGGGCGCGCCGCAGCACCGAAGTCCCACCTGCTTGTACCACCGCGGCGGGGTCCACGGGGGGTAGAGGGCAGAGGAAGGCTTGGGAATGGCCGGCGTACCAAGCTTGCCGAAAGGAGATGTCCAGTCCAGGAGGCCACCTACGGTCCGAGAAGAAATCCGATTCACACGCCGAAGAAGACAGATGAGCGGAGAAGGCTTCACCGAGAGCACGAAAGCCAGGGGGCTGCGGAAGGGACTTGAACCTCTTCACCTGCTTACCCGCATCCACGAAAGCTGAGACCTTCCTCTTGAGCGGCGGCGAAGGAGGGCAGTCCTCGATGGGGAGAGTGGCGGCAATCAGGCGGGCTACCTCATCTAGAACCAGGAGGGTCTCTGTACGGGAAGAAGAAGGCAGCCTCTGCGAAGCGGAAGAGTCCGAGAGAGATGAGCCAGGAGAGGGCAACTGGCTGAGAGCTCCTAGCAGAGCTGAGACGGAGTCGTCCGGAAGAAGACTCAGGGTCTCGTCATCCCGAACGCGGAGAGCCGAAGAAGTCCGAGGAAGCCGGGGGCTCCTGACGCGCGGAACTCGACGAGAGGCAGAGGCGGCGGCGGAAGACGAAGGGAGGGAAGGTGAGCGAGGAGCCAAGCGATGAACAGGGGAGCGAGCGCTGCGGGACAGTTGACGAGGGCGTGGAGAATGGCTGCGGGGAGGCGAACGAGACCGACGGGGAGGGCGAGTGGACGAATGAGGGGGGGAGGAACGAGAGGAGCGAGAGTAGCGGCAGGAAGCGGTAAAGGGCGAGCGTGAGGACGCAGCAGAACGGAGAGGCGGGGGATCCTTATGCCGACGAGAAGAAAGATCCCTCTTGTGCTCGCGAGCCGTAGAGCGAGAGCGTCGATCCGATCTTGAGTGCCGAGAGGATTCCACATCGTGCCGTGATAGAGTACGCGTGCGGGAATGTCTCCGTGAACCGAGCTCTATGGCGAGGTGGGCTCGTTGCCGGCGAGGCGACTCCGCGTAGGCGCCAGTGTGCTTTCTAGGAGATGAGCGGGGATCGGCATTGGAACAAGGACGGATTGGGGCACGTCCCTCGGCACCGAGCTCCGTGCCGGTGCTGGTCTTCTGTCTGTCATATGGCTTGTTCTTGGTGCGTTCCCTCCTGGGAACGACCGCATCGATCAACCCGCTCCGCGTACTGGAAAGTCGTGTACGGCGGGGAGACTTTTCCACACGGTCGTCGGGGGCCCCTGGAGGCGCGGGTATCGGGAACGACAGCAGGCACTTCCGCCGATCTGGAATCAGTCACAGATGCCGGGCGCTCGCGTCGGTAAAACATCCAGAGCTGAGACCACAGTCTTTCAGGCCAGGCGGCGCAGACATCGCACGAACGCTCTGAAGTACAACCCGTACATGGTAGACAGACCTTGTGTACATCCAAGGGCCACTGGAATCCTCCACACTGTGTGCAATTCATCAGGGGGGCACTGAAACATACAAAGCAACTGCAGGCACGTGTGCGTGTCCCCTGTGACCCGGCCTGCCACAACAACAACAACAGAGCTATCTCCAAAAGGGCCTGGGGCTAACACACTACAGCGAAGCATCAAGAGTCGCTTGCCCGCTAAGTGCGGGAGCGCGAGGGGCTCCCGACAAGCGAAGAACGTGCGAGTCGCTCAAACCCCAAGTAACAGGGTAGTACACGAAATAGGTCGGAGGTGAGCACTGCTCACCTACTCCGTCCAGTGAGTGAAAATGGCGGCAGCACCAGGGCCCCGCCTAAGCCAAGAGTATCGCCCCAAATTCTTCTCTTTCCCTCTCCATATAGCACATCTATCCTAATCTGCCCGACAGTCCCAGGGACTGCCACGCCGACACAAAAGCCGCTCAGTCCGGTACCCAGCCCGGGACCTGTCCGAGGGCGCGACTAACTACGTTACCTCTCCGCCGAAGCGGGAACGGGGGGAGAAACGTCCATGCCAGCTACTCAGTCGAGCAGGCGAAGAACCCGTCTGAAACGAATAGTCCACCGAGCCAAAGGCGAGGGCACACGGACGGGAGTAGAGCAGCTAGCGTAGTGAAGAAGGAGTCCACCGGTAACAAAAAGGCGCGAACGGCCGGTCAAACAACGGGAGGCTAGAGAGACACGTCCGACGGTCACGAGCCTAAGTAGCTAACTGGCTAGTCACACGTGACTCAGTACCGGCTGGGGGCAGGAGCGGGAGACAACTCTCGGCCCCTCTGGGGGTTCCCCGAGTGCCTCCCGGGTTATGTGGTAACACAACGGGTTCTTAGGCTAGAATTGAGCAAAGTAGTAGACACTCCCACTTTGTCATGTCATCGGTAATGTTTTTGAAGAAATAAATCATCAGCCACACTCTTCTCTCTCTCCAACAAGGCAAAGGCTGGCAACCTAACACTGGGCAACACCCTGCTGCGGTATGAAGACCAACAGACAAGAGGCTGACGTGGAAGCCGCACATTTGGAATGCAGAAGCGAAAGCTAGAAGAAAGCTGAACATCATGAGAAAACTGGCTGGAACACAATGGGGAGCCAATGAAAAGATCCTCAAAAATGTATATCAAGGCACAGTGAGACCACACCATGAGTACGGATCTAATGCATGGTTGACGGCAGCCCAGTCACACCAGCAGACCATTGACAGAGTTCAGAACCAGGCACTGCGTATCATCACCGGCGCAATGAGATCCACACCAATTGAAAAGATGGAAGAGACAACAGGCATCCCACCCCTGCGCATGAGAAGAGATTGCAAAGCCTTGATACAGTCCACAAAGGTCAAGTCTTCCAAAGACCATCCTATGAACGCTAGGATGAAACATCCAACCTCAGGGAGACTGAAAAGATCAAGCTTTGTGAAGGAGACGAGAGCACTGCAGAGAAAACACCAGGCAAAGCTGCCTGCGCAGGTAGAGGCTCTGAATCCTGCTAGCGACCTTCCACCTTGGGAAAGTAAGCCAGAAAACATCACCATCTCTTCCACGGTACCCTACATCACCACCAGAGATGAGCACAGCACTGTGAGCAAGAAAGCCCTGACACTGGCCATGCTCAAAGAAAAGTATCCCCAGGAAGCATGGATATGGGCATACACACCGATGGATCAGCCACAGATGCAGTTCAGGATGGAGGGGCTGGGGTGTACATTCAGTACCCAAACGGAAAATGGCAGGCAGAGGCAGTACCAACAGGCCTTCACTGCACAAATTACAGAGCTGAGGTGGAAGCCCTGGCCCACGCAGCAAACACCCTTAGTGGCACTGCAGACCCTGATGCCCAGATTGTCTTCCTTACTGACGCCATGTCTGTCCTTGAGGCAGCAACAGCAAGCAAACTGCCACGTCTACAAGAGGCACTGCAAAACGTCAAGTGCACCAGACTGGTGCTGCAGTGGATCCCTTCACACTGTGGCATCTACGGCAATGAAGAAGCTGACAGAATGGCAAAAGTGGGCGCAGAGAAAGAACAAGATGAAAATGGAGTCAGCTTCACAGAGATGAAGACCATCATTAAGTCTGTGTACAAACCACCACAACGGCCCCTAGACAGTTACCATCAGCTGTCCAGACAAGAGCAGGTGACCATCTTTCGTCTGAGGACCGGGCACAACCGACTCAATTTCCACCTGCACAGACGCTTCCACCTCGTGCCATCTCCCCTGTGCCCTTGTGGAGAAGCAGAGCAGACCACAGAGCACATCCTCCAGGACTGTGGGAACCTCCAGCCGCTGAGGGAGGAGATATGGCCGAAGCCCGCCACTCTACAAGAGAAACTGTACGGGCCTGTGGAGGCGCTACAGAAGACCACAGATTTCATTTTGAGAGCCAAACTCCAAGTGTGACGGCGTTCGAGAAGAAGAAGAAGAAGATATGTAAGTTGCCATCATAGCTTCCATTTTTGGATTTGGTCATTGTCTTTTTGGCACTTAGTCATATATCCAGACAATACTTTTCTACTTCCAGATTTTTCGTTCCATTGCTAGTTTTTATCATTACAGGATTCGCACTAGGATTTTTAAAAACCAGTCCCCCCCCCCCCCCCCCCCCCCCCCCCCCATCTTCCACCCCCCAAGTTTCTTTTCCAGTTCAGATCAAAACCGGTCCCCAGGAAATGCTTTCCAGTAGACAAGGGACATAAGCATTCACCGGCAGAATTCTAACCGGTCCAGCCTAAATAAAACCAGTCCCGGGACCGGCAGCTTAAAAAATTCCAGTATTCTCTGTTCACAAACGGTAGACTACTGGTAATTACCAGTTATTGTGAACCCTGCATTATGTGCAAACTTAAGAATAAATTTAACAAATTCAACAAGTCTAAATGAAGTATTGTAACATATGAGTGAGATTGAGAGTATGGTAACCAATAAAGTCACATAACTCACCTCTTCTTACACTTGAATGGCAGTTCATCAGGCCCCTCATTATCTCCATTGCCATTAAAGTCTTTTAAAAACAAAAACACAAATAAAAGCAATAAATATACACGTACCATAACCAAAGATGAACTGCAAGCAGATACAGTAAACTTTGCCTAGAACAAGACCAGGTATAAATAATATAATGAAATTCAGATCAACATTATTTTAGAGGACCCTTCTACACTCTTTCTAATTCTATGTAAATTAATTTGCTCTAACAAAGTTTGGATATAACATTAACAATAAACTTTGTCCCCTGGCGTTTTGTTAAGTGAGAAGTTTACAATGGACATTATTTTAACCACCACTGGACAGGTGGGGGTGGGGGGTGGGGGGGGGAGGAAGTGGGGGGGGGGGGGGAGGGGAAGGGTCGAAGGTGGATGGGGGTTGGGGTTGGGACAGCAAATGGATGCATGTTTCTTGTAAACGCTTAGCACTGTCTCACTTTCACTGGACTCAGATGGACCACAATAGTTCAAGGATGGAGTGGGAAAACCTTATTGCCTCTAGGTGCCAAGCTATTCTGAATCATGCTTCAACTATCATGAGTCTTGAGTCAGTTATCTCCTGAACTGGAGAAACCTTCAAAGAACAACTAAAAGTTTTTTTTTTAAAACATGACAATTTCGACATTAGCTTAAACCCTTAGACTTCCAGAACTAAATGACTAATTCTATAGAAAGGAAGTCATTTAGTTCTGGGAGTCAATGGGATAATGAATGTGATAATTGTAAATTACTACAAAACATACCACCAGCCTCCTGTTTTTCCTGATCTGGCATCTGCACAATTAAGTCTTCACAGAACACAACCTCCAAATCACCAAACTCTTCTGGAATATAGCTGCTGTCATCTGCATCAGGACCGGCACTGGCCAGCCACCTTGTGTAGCAGTTGTAGTAATACCAATACATCTCTGTGTAGTGCACGTTCCAAAGGTCCTCCCACATGGCACTGGCTTTTGCCTGGTCATACTCTTCTGCTTCACCCTGTGCATTGAAGATAACAGCAAAATAAAAATAAATAAGGTCTTATCATCAGCTACCTTTATATCCCCAATTTCATTGAAACGTTTGCAAAAGAGCAAATAAAAATTCATTTTTCTTTAAAAGGTATTTTTTCGAAAAATACTTACCGATGACATGACTGAATGGAAGTGTCTACTACTTACTCATTCTAGCCTAAGAGCCAGTTGTGTTAAGACACAACCCGGGAGGCACTTGGGGAACCCCGAGGGGACCAAGAGTTGTCTCCCTATACCCACCACCCGGAAGCCGGGTACCCATAATCCCTCAGTCAGGATACTTGGCGCACGAGCGGCAAGCGGGGCAGGTGGGAGGGTCGTTTGAGTCATGTCATCGGTAAGTATTTTTCGAAAAAATACCTTTTAAAGAAAAATGAATTTGTTTCTTCAAAAACATTACCGATGACATGACTGAATGGAAGAATTGCGAACAGGAGGTGGGTGCCGCGCTCCAGCACACTTTAGGGCCCAAGGGCCGTCCTCCCTAACGCAAACTCCCGACGACCCTAGGTAGGTGAATACCTACGGCGCTGAGGCGCCAGGAGGGAGTTGTGCCCCCCGCAAAAAGGCCTCCACCAGAGCGAGGAGTCTCTCTGGCCTGGCAGAGCTCTGCAATCGAGGCGGGCGAAGTCATCCTGCCCGCCAGCCTCCAGTAGCCACGAAGTGCAAGACAGTACAGTCCCTGACGAATGTGACGTTCGTGGCCCTGCAAGTGCCTTGATAACGTACCTGTAGCCTCTAACCTCCCTGAGGGAGGGGTCCTGTAATTCAGAACGTATGACTGAGCTTAACCAGGAAGAACGTCCGGCATGTAGCGTCAGTGCTGCCGGAACCGGCAAAGAGGCGAGCGCGTCCGAAGCGAACGGCTATGTCGTAGGCACCCGTGAGGCTTGTACAGGGATTTGCTACGTGGTCTCCTGGTGGAATAGCGCCCCGTAAGCGAGCGCAAGGTGAACCTGTGGACCAAGGCGCGGCGGTCCAGGTAAGGTATGGTCCGAGAGGAGCTGTACGTAATTGTTCCCTCGAACTGTAGGCAGACAGGGTGAGGCGTAGCTCCTGAAGCTCGTTAACCAATCCACCACGGCAACATCCCTCAGGCGCCGTATGGCTGCAAGGGCAAGACGTAGCATTCGATGACTCCTCCCGAGGGGAGTCGACAGAAGGCTCCGGACGAGCGCGTGTAAGTCTCTCCGACCCGGGCTCTGAGGAGAGGCGGGTTCCTGTCGGCAAGTGGACCCCCAGCAGGATCCCGGCGGCTTACTTGGAGACGAGTGGGTACCGAGATTGTACGTGGGACGTCGCCAAGCGCGACTCTCTGAACTGGGCTCTGTGAGGCGAGTTCTCTGCTTCTCAAAAGCTGTGTCCGGGCTCGCTCCGTCCGGGTAGCGGCCTCGGTCAAGGCCCCATCCTGTGCCCCAGTCCACTGAAAACATAGGATCATCCTGGTCTCATGCGCCGATCCTCCGAAGGTGTCCTGGTGTATTCCGTGTGTAGCCACTGGTCCCACCGGGGAAGACTGGCCCAGATCTACCGTCGGTCCAGGTAGCGTCACGCACGGAGGGAGATGAAGTTCTTTCCCCAAGCACCAGGGTAGGGGGTATGCACTGGTCGGAGGATCGCCAGCTGCCCTGATCCTGGAAGAACACCTCCGCTGTCGCGTAGCCGAAGAGGAGAGGCTCCTGTGCCCTATCCTTCCCCCCACGAGCAGAAGAAGCAGGCCTAGTAGTCCGCGTCAGATCCAAGATAAGCACGCTCTTGTCCGCGAAGTCCGAAGGTCGAAGGGTTGGACCTCGAGAAGAATCACGGAAGTAGGAAGCGTAGCTTCAGCAGCCGGGCTTAGAGACGACTAAGGTGAGTAGATTCGACTCCGTGTAGTGGCTAGGCCTCCACCCCGAGCACAGCCAAGCGGTACCACCTGTCCGAAGAACGGCACCCCCCGGGTGCCCAACGAGAGTTGTCGAGATGGTTAGACGTCAGGGAGAAGGGGCTGCGCCTTGGTTCCCCAGTGTCCACGATGGATGAGAACCCCCGGTGAGTCAAGGGGCGATGCCGGGCAACTTCCGCAGCAGGGCGGCGGCGATGAGCTTGGATGTCCCGTCCAGCGCCGGCCGAGTGTCCATCCGCGCAGAAGAACAGGTCTGATGGAACCGCAGCACTGGAAGCCGAAGAAGAGGAAGAGGAGAAACGGCTGAGACGTCCGAGCAACCAGTCCGAGGGGTCGTCAGCCGTCAAACTCAGGGTGTCAAAGTCCCGCTGTCTGGAACCGGCGACCAAGGAGGGCTCCGAGGGAGGGAATCCAGCTGACGGCGAACCGCAGGTCGAAGACTCCCTCCGAAGGGGAGAGCGAAGACGGAGCGACGCGGCGAGGATCTCCCGTTTGCCGAAGGCGGGTTCCGACGAGGAGAACGGCTGCGACGAGGAGGAACGGAACGGAGAGGACGAGGGAAGGGGAAGTGGCCGGTCGATGGGAAGAGGAACGGGACGAACGGGAGTCCGAACGAGATGAGGAACGCGAAGAAGGCGAAACCAGTCGAGGGAGTCCTGATCCGTCGAACGATGAGTGGAGAAGGTCCTCCTACGATCTTGCGAAGCAGAGCGATAACGGTGAGTAGAATCCCAGCGCCTACGATCCTCGCGAACAGGAGGATCCGGACGAGTGCGTGTAAGTCTCTGTGAACCAGGCTCTTGGGAGAGGCGGGTTGCTTGCCGGCAAGGGGATGCCTGCGGCCAGAGATGAGTGGGGAACGAACCAGGCTCTTGGGAGAGGCGGGTTTCTGTGCACTAATCCGTTGAATACTCAAGTGGCGTCTTCTGTGTCGGATCAAGTTGGTTCCGCGCGTCCAGTGCCGGGGGCACCGCGGAAGGCGTCTTGGGCAACTCCAAGCACCCGAGCGGGAAGGTCCTCTTATGATCTTGCGAGGGAGAGCGATAACGTCGAGTAGAATCCCTGTGTCTACGCTCTTCACAACCAGGAGGTTCCGGACGAGTGCGTGAATGTCTCTGTGAACCAGGCTCTTGGGAGAGGCTGGTTTCTTGCCGGCCAGGGGACCCCCAGCGGGATCCCGGCGGCTTCTTCAGAGACGAGTGGGGAACGACGGTGGAGGAGGGACGCCACGAGCGTCCCACCAAACCAGGCTCTTGGGAGAGGCGGGTTCTTTCCACCAGCTGTATCCGGGCGCGCTCTCTAACGGAGGCGGTCTTGACGGTCGAACTCCCACACTGCACTAATCCCTCGATTACTCAGTGGCGTTTTCTGTGTCGGATCCAGCTGGTCTCGCCCGTCCGGTGCCGGGGGCACAGCGGAAGGCGTCTCGGCAATCTTCAAGTACCCGAGAGGGTAGGAGTCTCCCTCCTCTAAGGTTCCAGAGATTAGACCATCGCAGCTCCGGCCAGGTAGCACAGACGTTACAAGAGTGGTCGGAAGCACACCCAGCGCACAGGAGACAGACTGTACGGTTACCCGACGGCCACTGGAAGCCTCCGCATAGCTTGCATGTCCTCAGCAGTCCGATAGTGGTCCCTACTCTGGCGCCGCGCAGAGCGAGCGGGACGAGAGGTGGCCCGGAACTGTGTTGATAGTAGTCTCCGCTTCCTTGGAGACGAGCATTCTTACTAGAGTCCCTGGACGTGCACGTGAATGTCTCTGAGCCGGGCTCCGAGGGAGGCGGGCTTTCTTGCCGGTAAGGGGACCCCCAGCGGGATCCCGCGGGCTTCTTGGAGACAAGTGGGGCAGAAAGTGGACATGGCTTCCTGGAAGTCTTAGTCCGGGCGCGCTCCCTCCTGGAAGCGGCCTCATCGATCCAGGCCCACTTCGTGCACTAGTCCACTGAATCCGGTGTGGGGATTCACACAGGGACGTCCTGGTCTCAAGCGACCGGTGCCAAGGATACGTTGGAAGGCGTATCCACATCCTGCGCATAGGAGACCCGACCCAGTGGTTGTCCGACGGCCACCGGAACATCTGCCTTGCGTGAAGGACATCGGCATGCCCCTCTTCATCGGGGCGAAACGGGATCCTTCAAGCACCAACAGCATAGGTCGCTCCCGCCTGCAGACACTTCAATGCTGCCATCCGCGCTGCTGAGGCCAGGTGACGAAATCATCCCAATGTGGTAGGAGGCACCTCCCGTGTCGGAAGACAGGCCTAGTCCCAATGGGCGCTGCCTGGACATGAAGAACACACCTACCAGTAGCAGCCGGGCTGGGGCTTACAGCCGAGAAGCTGCTTGTCCTCTCAAGGTGGTAGTGTACTGCAACGTCCTAAGACGTCGGACGTGTGCGTAATTGTCTTTCCGAGCGGGCCTTGCCAGAGGCTGTTCCCGTGCGCTCCCCCTGGCAGCGGCCTCCACGATCCATGCTCGCGCACTAGTCGCGACATCCGGTGTGGCTTCTCTCCCAGGACAGTCTGTTGTCGTGCGGAAACCCGCAGTGTCTGGAAGGCGCCTAAACCGGTGCCGATCGCTTGCAAAGCAAGCATGGTCGGCGGGGCATCCGGTGCAGTGGCGAAAGACCCCTGGGGGCTGAACTAGCCACTGTCATCTGTGTGAATGGGTAGCGCATCCCTGCAACAGATAACACCCGAAGGCCTGCGGGCGAGTCCTGTGGGACTAAGCCACGAAAGGTAGCCTTCGTAATAACAAAACACACAAGCACCAAGCGGGGTAACAGACTGTCAAGCCTGCACGCCAGCAGTGCAGCAAGAAGGTAGACTCACTGCCCTCAAGCACTAAGGTGAGCAACCAACATATGTAGCAAAAGTCAAACATGTCATGACAGAAGCGAGGTACCAAACTCAGACCTGTTTACCCCCTGGGTGTAGTCAGTGTACTTTCAACTGACTAATTGTGTACTTTGGACCTCACATGTGTAATTATTCCCAAGCCAGTGAGTTGTCAGTTTCTCCAAAAAGTGTATTCTTGGGTAAACAGGTCTGCAAACTGCCTGCCGACAACTAGCCGTGCAGTAAGCAAGCAGGCCCACTGCCGCCAAGCGCTAAGGCGAGGGAACAACATATGTACACAAAAGACGAATACGTCATGACGGAAGCGAGGTACCAAACTGCACGTCTGCAATCTAGCAGTGCAGTAACGAGGTAGATTCACCGCCGTCAAGTGCTAAGGTGAGCAACAACATATGTACCAACCCCTGTGACAAAAGGAGTCAGGCCCCCAAACATTATTACTAAGGGTGACCGTGTGTGGAAAAAAAAAAAACCAACACCGGCCGCATGCTGTACAACTCAATACGCAATGACAATCAAGACAAGAAAAACATCTGGGGTAGAAAATCACCACTTTATGTGGACATGCCACGAGGGGCCCGCCCAGCCAAGGAGCGTAAACCCCCCAGCTGCCCGCCGGAACGTATATCCACTGTCTAAGGTACGTGAGTACTTGTCTACCGCGTATGCCTGCGTATGCGAGTGTGTGCTTAAATCCATCACCCGTGAGCGAAAACAGAACAGGCGCTGGTCCCGAACAAACCACGCGATGACAAGGCGTGACTCAAGCTGTGCCACTCAGCTAATCAGGCCATGGAGTAAAAGAATTCTCCACACCCAAGGTACAAAAGCGTAGGAAACTTCTCTACGATTCACCGAAGGTGAGTGGGGGCGCAATTACAGTGAGAAGAAGACGAAAAACTTCGTACCTGCACAACCAGTGCCCAGCCCGGGAACCAGCCGAGGGTCAATCCCGCTACCTTACCTCTCCGCCGAAGGGGAACGGGGGGAGACGTCCAAAAACCCGCCTGGCACGACCGGCGAAGATCACCGGACAGCTCACCAGAGGCCGAAGCGCAGGCGCCAAGCAGTGGGGACGAGAAAACCACGCAGCAGCACAGGCAGGGCCGACGAAACGATCCTATCTCCCGCTCTTCATTCCAACAGCAAGTCCGAACCCGAGAACGGTCGAAAACCAAAGTCCGTAGGCTAGAGCCGAGCGCAAGACGACCGAATCGTGCGCCTAAGTAGACTAGACTGGGGGATTATGGGTACCCGGCTTCCGGGTGGTGGGTATAGGGAGACAACTCTTGGTCCCCTCGGGGTTCCCCGAGTGCCTCCCGGGTTGTGTCTTAACACAACTGGCTCTTAGGCTAGAATGAGTAAGTAGTAGACACTTCCATTCAGTCATGTCATCGGTAATGTTTTTGAAGAAACAAACTAAAATTTTACAAAAATAAACATCACATTTGCTGACTTCTTGTGATCCTTGTATACAGTACTTTCATAGGGTCATGAATCCAAACTGGTATGCAAAAGAAGGTCTTACAATAACATCAGGTATTTCTGTACCAAGCTTGGGTTTAAAGTTGCGAATAGTATTTCACTGTTATCAAAGCAATTTTATCAAAGTATGCATGCTATTTTTCACCCCTATTTCTTGACCCCCTATGAGAGGTCACTGAAAGAAATTGGTTCACAAAGTACTCTTGGGCCAAGTTTGAAGACCATGGTTTGAATAGTCGCTGAGAATGTCAAAATTTAAAAGTTTACCATGGACCATGGCAGACAGACAAACAACCACTGGCCCAGTACATACTCACTTTTGCTATCGCATGAGAGTCAAAAATGCAATTTCACATGGTGTTTCTCAAAATGTTCAATTTCTTTCCAACTAACTCAAACCAGTAGGGTAAGTTTACTGTTGTTTTCTGTAATTTATTCTGCACATAATCTCAAGAAAGCTTAACCCATAAAGCTCTGACTTGCTACCACTGGATGTGGATCAATCATGATAGTTCAAGGGTGGTGTCAAAATAGCTTGTCGGCACCAGGCGCCAAGCTATTCTGACACCACCTTTGAACTGTCACAGTCGATCTGTCTCCAGAACTGTGATGTAACCTCAAAGGATATCTAAGAAACAAAACAAAAAATTAATTTTTCTCTAAAATGTATTTTTTCGAAAAATACTTACAGATGACATGACTGTCCGGAAATAGTCTACATGCTTACCAATTTCAGCCTAAGACCCAAAGGGTCCCACCCAGGAGGCTCTCGGGGATCCCTAACAGGGACGAGAGTAGCCTCCCTTGCCCATCTGGTCACGTGCCAGGTGGAGCCTCCTTTAGCCAGTTGTCTACAGAGTTACCAGCGGCAAGCGGGGAGGGGGGAGGGACCTCCGAGTCATGTCATCGGTAAGTATTTTTCGAAAAAATACATTTTAGAGAAAAATTAATTTGTTTCCTCAAAACACATTACCGATGACATGACTGTCCGGAAGAATGGCAAAGAGGAGGAGGGTGCCGCAGAATCCCCTTCAGAAATCTCTTAGGGACGAGGGCGGCCCGTCGCTCCTGATCACACACTCCCGACAATTTCAGCGAAGTGCATACCTAAGGCGCCGGGGGCGCCCGGAGGGAGTGTTGAGCCGCAGAGATGTCGCCCACGAGTGAGAGGTTGTCGCGCTGGAACATCAGGTCGCGGAGGTAGAAGCGGGCAAAGGTGGATTCGGCCCGCCACCCCACTGCAGCCACAATGTCCTTAACCGCGCAGTTGCGGTCAAAGGCCAGACTAGCGGCCATAGCGCGAACTTCGTGGGCTCGTATCCTGAGGGCCTCTGCTCTCTGTGGGGAGAGGTCGCAATAGGCGGACCGAATAACCCAGCGGAGCCAAGAGGAGATCGTTTGGGCGGAGATGTCAGTTCTGCCGGCGGAGAGAGGCAAAAAGAGACGAGTCCGTCCCCTCCGTACGGACTTGGAGCGCCGCAGGTAGATACGGAGTGCCTGCACCGGATCTTGCTGCCGAGTCTCCCGAGGAGGGTCGGGGCCTTTAAGCGGGCGAATAGCGATGACCTGAGGCGCCGTCAAGGGAGATCTAGTTTTGGCGAGAAAGGAAGGATCCGGGAGGAGCTGAACAGAGCCGTCCACTCGGAACTGCAGGCAGGAAGGGCGAGACGAGAGCGCGTGGAGCTCACTGACGCGGGCTGCCGTGGCGAGGGCCACCAGGAAGCAGGTCTTTCGAGTGACGTCCGCGAAGCTGGCCAGATGGAGCGGTTCAAAGCGGTCCGAATTCAGCCAGGTGAGGACCCAGGGCAGGTCCCAGCGTGAAACGAGGGAGCGGGAAACCGGACGCTGCAAGCCGAAATGTGCCATAAGGTCGGCCAGGTCCTTGCAGGTCCCCGGGTCGGGACGACCGAGGTGACGGTAGGTGTCGGCAATCATGGAGAGATAGCCACGGATCGTGATGGGAGCCAAACCTTGGTCTTGGAAGAGCCAGAGGAAGAAGTCCGCGAGCTGAGGGGTCGTCAGGTCGACGGGGGAGAGACGACGATCGGAGCACCAGGCACGAAGCACTCGCCACTTTCCCTCGTAGACCCGTCTGGTGGAAGGTCTGCGGGCTGAAGCGATAGCGTCCACTGCCGCACTCGAGAAGCCTCTAGCGGAGAGGGCGTGCCGCACAATATCCAGGCGTGTAGGAGAAGTCTCTCGGGGCAGGGGTGGAAGAGCGGCTGGCGGGGTTGCTTGAGCATCGAGCGAGGGGTGGGAAGTGGAAGGGGCGGATCCGTGGCGAGACTGAGCAGGTCGGTGGTCCACGATCTGTCCCAGGAGAACGGGGCCACCAGGAGAAGGACTGCGTTGCACCCCCGGAGCTTGAGCAGGACTTTGGGGACCAGGACCGTCGGAGGGTAGGCGTAGGCAACTAGACCGTCCCAAGGGATCGAGAGCGCATCGACCGCCCAGGCCAGCGGGTCGGGGATCGGGGAGACGAAGAGGGGGAGCTGGTGGTTCCACCTGGTGGCGAAGAGGTCGACAAGGGGAGTCTCCCAACGCTCGCAGATCAGGCGGAAGATGTCCCGGCGCAGGGTCCATTCTGTGTGAAGAAGCTGGCCCCGCCGTGAGAGGGAGTCTGCCAGAACGTTCAGGTGACCTGGAATGTGACGGGCTCGGAGGGAAATGCCGCGGTCCTCGCACCAGCGAAGGAGTCGGTAGAGGAGGATGCAGAGATCGGGGGAGCGGGTCCCCCCCCTGCTTCTGTATGTAAGCGACGACCGTGGAGTTGTCGGAGAGGACGAGGAGGTCCTGTGTCCAAAGATCGGATTCCCACGCGCGGAGGGCCTGCCAAACTGCATTCAGCTCCAGCCAGTTGATGTGCCGCGACGCTAGGTCCTCGTTCCAGCGGCCGGCCGCATAGCGGAAACTCGGGAGAAGGTGAGCGCCCCAACCGGAGAGGCTGGGGTCGACGCAGAGAGAGAGACGGGGCAGAGGTGAGGACAGGGGAATCCCGGAGCCGAGCCAAGAAACGTCCGTCCAGCGAAGCAGATGGGGCCGCAGCAAAGGAGAAATCGGCACCAGGGTGGAGAGATCGCCGGAGGACGGTCTCCAGTGGAGGAGAAGATGTAATTGAAGAGGACGAGAGTACAGACGACCGAGGGGAAGGAGATCTGCCGCAGCACTCATCAGGCCGAGGAGCTGGAGCCACACCCTGGCGGGGACAGCCGCTTCCTGGGCTACCAAACAGGCGAGATCGGCGAGTTTCTGGATCCGAGGCTCGGGAAGACGCACTAGGTTGCGGTCGGTCAGAAACTGCATCCCCAGGTGCACGAAGTGGCGAGAGGGAGTGAGGTCGGACTTGCCCGCGTTGACCAGGAAGCCGAGGCGAGACAACAGGAGGAGAAGAGAATCTCTGTCCAGGCGGAGAGAGGTCACCGACTGGTTCCGCAGAAGGAGGTCGTCCAAGTAGTTGGAGATCGGGCTGGAGGAAGAACGTCGGGCTCTGGCTACCACCGCGTTCATGATCCGCGTGAAGACCCATGGGCTGAGGTTGAGGCCGAAGGGGAGGGCCCGAAACTGGAAGACAGTCCCGTCGATGGCAAAGCGGAGGTACCGGCGTGAGGCTGGATGGATCGGAACGTGCAGATAGGCATCGGACAGGTCCAGGCTGACGGCAAAGTCCATGGGCTGAACGGAGGCGCGAAGGGACCGGGCTGTTTCCATCCGGAAGGCCGGGGCGGCGATGAACCGGTTCAGGGCGGAGAGATCGATGATCGGCCTCCACTTGCCTCCAGGCTTGGGGACTACGAACAGTCGGCTGTAGAAGGCGGGAGTGTCGGGGAGAGCGACGACCTCTGTAGCAGCTTTCCCGAGAAGTGCAGCGACTTCTCCGCGAAGGGCATCGGCTTTGGGCGGATCCGCCGGGATCTCGGTCCACAGAGGAGAGCGCCGAAGCGGAGGCGGGGAACGGAAAGAGATGAGAAGACCTTCGGAGATGACAGAGAGGATCCACGGGTCGTCCGGGAACAGGGAGCGCCAGACGTCTCCGTGCAGGGCGAGCCTCCCGCCGACGGGGGACCTGGAAGCGGACGGCGGGGGCGGCGGCGGCGGGCGGTAGTCAGGGGGCCCTCCCACGCCCAGGGCGGCGGGCGGGCTTGGGCCAGGCCGGAACGGCTGGGCGGGCAGGACGGGCGGGGCGGGCGCGGCCAGGCCCTGGCGCACGAGGGAAGGGGCGAGAACGGGAGGCCGAGGCGGAAGCTGGGGCCGTGGAGGTGGGTCTGACGAAAGGCAGGGCTCGACCCAAGGCCTTGCGGGCTTGCGGAAAGCGAGACGAGGGAGCGCTGGGCCAACGGTCCTTGTTGGCTTCCTTCAGGGCCTGCCAGGAAGGGCCGAAGAGGAGAGGAGCGCCGACTGGAGCCCGGCGGAGCTGCGATCTCACATCAGGGGGAAGACCCGGGCAGGACTGGAGCACCGCATCACGCCGCATCAGATCGCAGTTGGCGGCGGCTGTCATGGCGTTGACGGAAGAGTGGTAGGCCGCTCGATTGGCTGCAACTGCCAAGGAGTGCAGGTCCGACAGCAGTGGAGGAGCGGAAGGAAGCCAGGCCGCTTCGATACGGTTGATGAAGGCTTGCGTAAGCAGCTCCAGGAAACCGGAACAAGCGAGAGCGTTGCGGACGAGGCAGGCAGTACGCTCCAATCCTCGAGGCAGAACGCGCTTGAGCTGGGAAGCGCCGCCGGCGAGCACTAGGGCAGGCGGATCCACGGGAGGCAGAGGGCATGAGAAGGACTGCGAGTGGCCGGCGTACCAGGCCTGCCGAAAGGCGATGTCAACACCTGTAGGCCAGCGACGGTCGGTGAAGAAGTCCGAGGCCGGCGCGGCGTCTCGCTGGAGATGCGCAGAAAGGGCGTCTGACAGGTCGCGGAAGGAAGGCGGCTGGGGAAGCGACTTGAATTTCTTCACCTGACGCGCAGCGTCCACAAAGGCGGCCGCTTTCCTCTTCAGTGGCGGGGAAGGAGGGCACGCATCCGCGGGCAGGCAGGCCGCTATGAGCCGGGCGGCGGCGTCCAAGGCACGGAGAGTCTCACCACGAGGGGAGGCCAGGGTAGCTGGAGACGCCGGGTCCTCCACGAACGAGGGGGAAGGACTGCCAGACCCCAGGAAGGCCGAAACAGAGTCCTCCGGCAGCAGGCTTAATGTCTCTCCATCGCTGGCAGGAGGGGGGTGGGGAGGCGCCCGAAGCACAGGGGGCAGAGCGGCGCGCACAGGGGGCGGAGGGAGAGCCGAAGGGCTAGGCTGCCGACGCCGAGAGGAAGAGGAAGGCGAAGGGTGCGAAGAGCGAAGCGAGCGCCGGTCCCGATGGGAGCAACTACGCCTAGAACGAGGTGGCGCCCTGACGTCTCTATGACTCCTACGAGGGGAGCGCGGGGAGCGGCGCCGAGAGGACCAGCGGTGTGGCGAACGACTGCGCCGACGGGAAGTATAGGAAGAAGCCGAGCGTGACGACGAAGGATGCCGGGGGCTACGAATCCTATCGACGCGACGGGGGCTAAGCCGACGATCCCTAGAGCGGCGCGTGGAAAAACGGGAGCGGTCTGTCCTGTCGCGCGCCGGCGGACGAGGAGACGAGTGACGCGGCGCCCGGGGCTCAAGGGGAGCACGTAACGGGCTATGCGACTGGTCATAGAAGTTCTCGGCTTTAGAAGGGGGGGCCATAAGGCCCACACGTCTAGGAACCGGCGACAGGGGTCGCAGTGCACGGGGCTCCTTCACAAGGAGCGGGGCATGACTAGACGGAGAGTCCGAAAGGCCGATGCGTCTGCGAAGAGGCGACAGCGGTCGCGGTGCTCGGGGCTCCTTCTCGAGGAGCGGGGCACGAATAGACGAAGGGGCCGCGCCTGTACCCACAGGCGACAGCGGACGCCGTGCACGGGGCTCCTTCACACGGAGCGGGGCACGAGTGGATGGAGAGGCCAAAGGATCCAAGTGTGTACTCACAGGCGACAGCGGTCGAGGTGCACGGGGCTCCTTCACGAGGAGCGGGGCACGAAAAGACGAAGGGGCCGAACGGCCAACGCTTGACCTCACAGGCGACAGCGGAAGCAGTGCACGGAACTCCTTCTCAAGGAGTGGGGCACCAGTAGACGGAGAGGCCGAAGGACCAACGTGAGTACTCACAGGCGGCAGCGGTCGAGGTGCACGGGGCTCTATCGCAAGGAGCGGGGCACCATTCTCATGGAGGGGGGCACTAAGCCGGCTAGGCGACTCGCCAGGGGAGTCAGCGGGCAAGGGCGGTGCGGACACCGTAGCAGCAATAGTCTTACCGAGAAGACGAGGCGTGCGTATCTCCACGTCCGAGGGGGGGAGCTGGACCGGGTCCCGGCGAGCTGTGACAGGTCGGTCGCGCCGGTAGAACCTCCAAAGCTCCGACCAACGAACCTCCGGCCACGAAGAGCAGACAGAGCAGGGGAGGTCCGAGGAGCAGCCGGAACACGGGAGACAGAACTTATGCCGGTCACTCGGCCACTGAAAGTCGCCGCACAGGGGACAGGTGCGCACAAGATCACTGCAACACAAACCAAAAGGTGAGAGGCGACCGGTGGCGGGAAACTAACCCGCCAATTACTTTCTCCAAACAAGAGTGACGAGTGAAGCACACGCCGAAACGCGGGAAGAAACAAAACAGGTCGAGACGAGACCGCCGTCCAGCCCAGCCGGGCGAGACGAAGGACACGGCCGAGACGTTACCTTTCCATGGCGGCGCCGAAGCGCAAACCACCGTGAACGACGAGAAGACGCAGTAAGGCCCCAGGCCCGGCAACAGCACGAGGCGCAGACGAGGGCTGGTAGCAGGAAGGCCACGCTAGAAGAGGAAGCCGAGAAGCTAGGCGAAGGCAGAGCGAACGGCCGGTCGAAGCGTACAAGTCTACGAAGGGTCAGAGGCTGTGGAAACGCGTGCGAACGCTAGCAGCGAAGTAGACAACTGGCTAAAGGAGGCTCCACCTGGCACGTGACCGGATGGGCAAGGGAGGCTACTCTCGTCCCTGTTAGGGATCCCCGAGAGCCTCCTGGGTGGGACCCTTTGGGTCTTAGGCTGAAATTGGTAAGCATGTAGACTATTTCCGGACAGTCATGTCATCGGTAATGTGTTTTGAGGAAACAAATTTCATCCTCAGGATGTAACAGATTAATCTAATCAGAAACATGACAAAGAATGCACTTTACTTCAAGTTCACCTCATAATCAGCATCTCCGTCATTCATCTCTGTTTCATGTGCTGTTTGAGACCTCTGACTTGTATCCTTGCTGGGACCTGCATAGGAATGCATCATCTGGACAGCACCTATATTATCACCACAAGCTACAGGACCATATTTTCCAGAGATACCACCCAAGCTTTCTTTTTTGTGTGTGGAATCAGTAGCAGCCTCCATCTCAGCATGTTTACTCATGGTCTTCAAAATGGCACGATTGAAGTCACATGGATGGTTGGAATCAACCGCACGACTGTGTTCCAAAGGGGAGATATCGGTGACATTTCTATCACTTGTGTGAACTTGACAGGATGCGACTGTTGAACCTAATGTGCCCTGCTGTGATGGTGATATGTCACCCATATTGACTTGTAGATGTTTGTGGGTAGAGCTATCAACATGCCTCTGATGTGCTAATGATGCATCACCACCACCATCAACAGGCAGTTGCTGAGAAGACAACACAGCTGGACCACATGTGGTTGATACGCAGGCATGGGCATCTCCACTTGCATCCATTACATGTGATGTGAAGAGTCTAACACCATCAAGACCACTAGCTGAAACAGAATCCTTGTTTGGCAGTTCATCTGCTGCTGCACTGTCTTTAACCGACCGTCTACAGCTTGTATTAATGTCAGTTTGATTCTTCTCAATATTCAACTTCTGTTCCTCATTCTTCTTTTCACTTTTAATCAACGTCTCATCAGTAGAATGTCCTTCTGTTTCTTGTATGCCATTTAACCCTGGCGGTTCCATGGAAAAGGGAGTTAAGTCACGAGTCCTCCCTGCACCTTCCGATGATGTCATCTCACCCCCACCTTCTCCCATCACCTCAACCTCCTCAACAGCAGGAATGGCTGCTACCTCATCATACTGAATGTGATTGGGATATTTCTGCACCCACAGTCGCCACACAAGCATTTCACCATTCTCAGCCCAAAATCGTTCAAACCTTGTTTCAGACATGTCTTCAGTCTCAACTTCATATCCAAACGAATCTTCAACTGTTTCCACTATGTGATGGTAATTGTCTTCAAATGTATGATCCACTGCATCTAACGCTTCCTCTGTTACACAAGCAGAATCAGAATCAAGTTGCTTCTCTGAGAACGAGCTGTGTGGCTCTCTGTTCCTCTGCTTCTTCTTGTGTCTCTTGTTTGAGTTTTGGTTTGTGTTACCTCTTTGCTGTACCAGAAAACAAAATAAGCAGAACGAAAATAAACAACAAAAACAATTAACAAAGCACTCAGCCAAATAAAGCATAAGTGTAGAAATGGTTTGTTGAGGTTAAAATGTCCAACAGAAGGGTTGCTTAGGTTAACTAAGGTCTCATACAGCTACATAGTTAGCACTCTTAACTCATTCAGCCTGACGGCCGTATTTTCCAAATTTTAGAGGTGTCATCTAATGACTATGCACCAGTTGCAGGAGATGGATCGACCATGATAATTCAACAGGCATCAGAACTGTTCCCCCCAAAAAAATCTGAAAACGTTATTTAAAGCCATTTCCTGGCACATAAGAAGTCAAAAGTGTTATTAACTAAGCACATGAACAGGGGCCAGGAAAATCGGAAAATCGCCAAAAATCGGACAGTTCTGATGCCTGATTCAAGGACAGTGCCAGATTAGCTTGGCGCCAAGCTAATCTGGCACTACCCTTGAATTATCATGGTTGACCCATCTCCTGCTGTAGTGCATCAGGGCTGAATGTTAAGCCCTGATTAAGTTAAGCCATTGTTGTTATGAAAGAAATGTGACATAAACTATACACTTTATGTTTTAAAAAAATGTTTATTTATTCTTTAATTGCTTAAGAGAAGTTACTTTACACTGTACAGAATCAGCCGAAACTAGTGAGAGCAACTGGCACAAGCTATTGAGTCCTAAAATGGCCCAGCCCCATCACTGTGTAATGCACTGTGTAATGCATCAATTCTCACCTGTGACTGGGGACCAAGAGAGACAGGCAGTCCCATCTGCCTCATCAGCTCCTGCTCAGCTGCTGTTTCTTCATCAATTCCATCATAAATGTCATCTTCATCATCATCATTACCATTATCCTCGACATGAGAACGTTCCGAAGAGTGACCTTCTTGTGTCTGGTCATTTGAAAAAATGTTATCAGCCACCGCACATCTTAGTTGTTGTGATCTGTCACTAAATGAATCGCCACATGGACCTTCCTTTTCTGTGGCCACATTAACTTTGGCTTTGGCTGCAGGCTGTCCCTGAAAGTTTGATGGATCAGTCTCAGTCTCACACTGCTTCAAATCAGACTGGCCATGATCTGACGAGTCCTGCAAAGTTAAAGCTGAGAGTTCCTCGTCAACTGTTGTTTTTTCACCTATAGTGAACCAGGCTAGGGCTTTTTCCAGTGATCTGTTGAAGGTGTCGCTACTACTGGGTTTGATGCCAAAAGCAGTATCAGATTTTGAGATGGTGTCCGAGGCTGGTTTGTCTGCAGCACTAAACAGCAACTTTATGTTGTCAGTTTGTTCTTGTGCATCAGGAGTTTTGCTGTGGGAACTGATCTCCTCCGCTACATCTGCTGCTGATTCTGAGTCAAGGTCTGATTCTGAGTCTGCTGTTGCGTTGAACACAAACCGATCTCTGCAAAATTTACAAACAAAAAGACATTATTAACCCACTTGTGCATGCACCTACTGATACTGTTCACAGTACCTGTGGCTACATGCACAAGGGAGTTAACCCTTTGGGTGTCCGAAGCACTTTTTGTCACCCTGATTCCAGCAGGAATCACTGCGACTAGATAAGCTTTACTGACGCCCAAAGGGTTAACCCATTTAGCCCCAACTCCCTACATCAGGAACCAAGCTAATCTGGCCTTACCCTTGAATTATCATGGTCAATCCATCTCCTGCAACTGGTAGTCATTAGGTAGATGACATTTCCAAAATTTGGGAAATGTGGCTGTAGGGTTAAATGAATTAACACATTCTACCTGAGGACCGAATTCCCCAAATTTTAAAGTTTCCCTCTGAAGGACTGTTCTAGAGACAGATCAAACATCATAGTTCAAGGGTGGTGCCAGATTAGCTTGGCGCCTATGGGTGCCAAGCTATTCTGGCACCACCCTTGAACTATCATGTTCGATCCATGTCTTGCTGTGGTGTGTCGGAGCTGGTTAATTGATGAATAAAATTTTGCAGTGCAGAATGCTAAGTGAAAAACAGACTGAAATCTTCAGACCTCACAAAGTGGCAGCCACAAAAAAGAATAACCCCCTTGTGCATGCAACCACTGGTATTGTTTACAGAACTGATGGCTGCATGTAGAGCTCTGGGAGTTAACCCCTTGGCTATCAGTAGTGTTTGATTGAGTGATTCCTGCAGGAATCACCTCAACCAAAAACGCTACTGAAAGCCAAAGGGTTCAGCAAGTTACATAATCAGTGGATAGAAGACATTTTAAAATCTGAGCAACAAAACAACACAAAAAGGAGGTATTTGATAGCTATACAAGCTTGCGCTCACTTTTCCATCTTAACTCAGTTAATTTGCAGAGATCACAAAGAGGAATGAATTATAAATTTTAATGTCCTGGAAAATAGAAAACTTAATCCTTTAGATTGTCGGTAGAACTTTTTGTCATGATTCCAGCAGGCATCTTCCCGGCAAAAGCAATACCAACAACCAAGGGATTAATACTCTCATTTACAGGTCAAAATATTCATTTTGGGGAGTACTATTTTCCACAAGTTCAGGAAATCCAGACAAAAAAGGTGCTAAGTGTGCAAAATGCTGAGAAGTACCCAATGGAAAAAGAAACATGCTTAAAAATGACAGTTACAACACAATTTATTAATATTTCAGGTAAAAACCATTTTCAAAAAAGACAAACAAGTATTGAAAGCAGCTGCTCTCTGCGAGTGAGAAGAAGCAAAGCGATTTAAGTAGCGACTGAAAGGATTTTAATTGAAATATTAATGTTTTAACTGTCATTTCTAAGCGTTTTTAATTCTTCATTGGGTTCTTGTCCACAAGTTCAGGAGAAAGATCATCTGTGAGAGATGAAGGGTAGTGTCAGAATCACTTGGTACATAGAGATGCCAAGCATTTCTAGCAATATCCATCAACTATCATGGTTTATCCATCTCCTGTTGTGCATCAGGGGAGCATAAGGGTTTCTGACATTAATACATACCTGAAAAATGAGCGTGTGCAATGGCAGACTACTTGTGCAAGTTTCCCTGTACTGGCTGTGGCACTGGGTGTAGTAGTGTTGCCGTCTCCTGCAGGCAGCTGAGAAGTGTCTGCACTTAACCCATCTGCAGCATCAGCGCCATCTAACTGCTGGCACAACCTGACTTCTGCCAGGTGGGTCCACTTGTAACACATTGATCACCTGAATGGATTGTGTGAGGTGAAAATTACTACTACTGGTACTAGTCAAAAGTTAAATACTGTGCCCTGAGGTAAATTAACTCATTACATCCTTAGGATGAAATTGCCAATAATTTTTAAGAATAAAATATATATATATATATATATATATATATATATATATATATATATATATATATATATATATATATATATATATATATATATATATATATCTATCTTTGAGGTCCATGCCACAGTTCTGGAGACAGATCATCCATGATAGTTCAAGGGTGGTGTTAGAATAGCTTGGCGCCTACAGGCACCAAGCTATCTTGACATCAGCCTTAAACTATCATGGCCAATCGACATCCAGTTGTATCATGTCAGGACTTTATGTGTTAATACATGTATTTCCAAGTTTGGGATTTGTCCACTGAACTCTGAAGAGGACATTACATTGCAGGAGACAGATAAGTGAAAATTTAGTTCTAGCATATTGCCAAAATAGCTCTATCTCTATGCCAATTAAACCAGCACCCACAACTTAAATACTGGTTCACTGACATTTCCAGGTCTTTGTCATGGTAAAGATTTATTCACACTAGATTATGACTTTCACAATTTGGAGGAGACTTGAACTCTTACACTCCCAGAATTAAATGATTTCCATTCTTTAGAATGTAAGTCATTTTAGTTTTGGGAGCAAAAGACTGTACAGGTTCATACTATAAACTAGTTCAACTATCATGGTATGGTCCTCGGGTGGAACAGTTACCTCCAGTGGAGGGGGGAACAGGGGTTCCAACTTTTTGTTTGAGACCTTAAAGTTTAACCTGACAAAAAAGGCCGACGCAGGACACTGCTTCCCTGTGGCCAATTTTTTTTTTTATATATAAAGTGGAGAGGGGGGGAATAGGTGTGTGAACATCTTGCACCTTATCATCTCACCATCTGCTGAAATATCAAAAAGCAAGGGAGAGGGGGCTGGGGGGGGGGGGATGGTTGGTTTCCAAACTCCAAAGAAGAGACTTTGACTAGCATTTTAAAGATTTTTTTGGGCCAGGGGGTAGGGGTGTTTCCGTAACCCATCGATAGTTAGACAAAGTGTGAAGAGACTGCATGGTTCATGGTTGGGTCTAAACTCAGTCTGAAAAATGAATTATGTGCACAGTAGATTAAATATGTCAGTGTTCAGACTAACGTATTCTTTGAAGCGGCGATGGTGATCGGAACTCGAAACTTGTACACAGAGTAAATGAAGCAAATTCATCATAAGTTAGGCAAAGCGCACCATGCTTATGGAGGAAGTGGCTGCCGGTCAGTTCACCCATTATTAATTTCGCCCAGTCAACTCAGTAAGGTAAAGGAACAACTCGCCCAAGGTAGCAAATTTCGCCCAAAGTCGCATCAACTCGCCCAAGGCCAGAGTCAACTCGTCCAAGGTTAGTCAACTCGCCCCAAGACTCGGAGTCAACCCGCCCAAGTAGTTTTAGCTTAGTCTCGCGCGCGCGCGCGCGTGTGTGTATGTGTGTGTGTGTATGTGTGTGTGTGTGTGTGTGTGTGTGTGTGTGTGTGTGTGTGTGTGTATGTGTGTGTGTGTGTGTGTGTGTGTGTGTGTGTTTCCATCAATAGCGCCGGCGTTTGTGGACGGAAAAGCTTGAAACGTGCGTGCATGTGTGTGTGTTGTGTCACATTTTCAACTTTTGTTCAGTTCCTGATCCTCATTTCGTTACAGCAGTTAAGTTTACTTGAGATGAGTTGCCGACCATGCGGACCACCCAGTGTTTCGCATAATTTACAACAGTACAGCACAGACACCAATGCGGCACTTTCGCGTTGACAGAGTATGTCTGAGACTTGTCTGAAAGATGATGTTTGAGCATACAAATCTAGCAGGGGCCACATGCACAGCGATGTAGTACCTTTGAAAGTAACAACTACTGTGAAAGTCATTACTTCACAAGTTTAGCAGCAAATGGCTAGCTATGCACAGAGGGAAGTCGGCTCTGAAGTAGTGACTTCTGAAGTAGAGGGGTCAAGGACGTTTGATTTGGGGTCAATGCTACTATTGTGCATGAGTGTGTTTACATTCTAACAGACTGCTGTGACAAGGAAAGAACAGTGTCAAGATGTCACCGTCTTCTATGTATTGCAAAGTCCCTTATAGACATTTGCTCTATTTACCACACTTCCTTACATTGGATTTTGGAGTAATGAAACATTTGGTCTATTTACTGAAAAATCCCTTTTATCAGGGTTTGCATCAAGTAGATGTTTGGTCTATTTACTGCAAATTCCCTTATCTTAGCTTTCATGACAATTAGATATTTGTTATCATTACTGAAAAATGCCTTATCTAGGATTTTGAAAATTTACCACCAAAAACCTATTGTTTACCACAAAAACCGTATCTTAGATGTTTGGTCTATTTATCACAAAATCCGTTATATTGTGGAAGATTTCAAGTAAATTAGGTAAAAGCACTGTCAGGGGAGAGAAGTGTGCATGATCGACCAGTGATCATAGATCTACTGTGGCCAAAGCACAAAAAAAAAGAGATAGGAAAGAGAGGGTGCACTAAGAAATTCACTTTCCAGTCACTTTCTTAGCGCACCCCCTCTTTCCCCTTTTTTGTGCTATGACCACAGTAGATCTATGATCACTGGTCGATCATGCACACTTCTCTCCCCTGACAGTGCTTTTACCTACTTTACTTTGTAATCTTCCTAAAATATTAGCAATTGCAATCTCCCCTTTTCTTTTCCCTTATATTGTGTTTTGGGGTAAGTAGAATTTCATGTATTTACTGTATAGATGCTTATATTTACCGCAAAATTCTTTATGTTTTGTTTGTGGTAAGTAGATATGTTGTCTATTTACCACAAACCCCTTGGTCTATTTATTGCAAAACTCCTTGTATTGGATTTTTTGGGCGTTTGGTCTAAAGACCCTTGTTTAGTGTTAAGTAGACGTTTGCTGCACAATATACAAACATACCAAATGTCTACTTACCACAAACCCCAAATAAGGGATTTTGTGATGAACAGACTGTGGTCTTGCAAATGTCTACTTACCACAACCCAAAATAAGGGACTTTGCAGTAAGTATGTTTACTGAAAATCCATTATTTTGGGCTTTGTGGCGTGTAGACGTTTGGTCTACTTACCACAAAGTCCCTTATTTTGGCTTTTGTGGTAAGTAGACTATGTAAGTAGATGTTTGGTGTATTAACCACAAAGTCCTTTATTTGGTGTTTTGTGGTAAGTAGACGTTTGGTGTATTTACTGCAAAGTCCCTTATTTTGGGTTTAGTGGTAAGTAAACGTTTGGTCTAGTTACCACAAAGTCTCTTACTTTGGGCAGTAATAATAAAATAATAATAATTACGGTATTTATAATGCGCTTATCTTATAATATTTATAACTCTAAGCGCGCATTCACAACTCGCGCACGCATGCGCACGCTTTAGACAACGACTCACGAACCACAAATAGTGAAATACATTACGACATTCTGCTTAGGGTGGGGAGTGCGGTGGTACAGTGTTATAACTGTTGAAAGAGGTGAGCTTTGAGGGCGGACTGGAAGGAGGAGAGAGAGTGTTTCTGACGGAGAGAGAGTGGGAGAGTGTTCCAGATGGATGGACCATATACTGAGTAGGAGCTGGGGCCAAAAGTGCTGAGTTTGGTGCGGGGGATGTGGAGGCGGAGAGGGTCGGAGGCGGAGCAGAGGGAGCGGGGAGGAGTGTAGGGGTGAAGTAAGTTTGAGAGATAGGCGGGAGCGCAGTTGTTCAGGGATTTGTAGCAGAGAGACAGAATCTTGTATTGGATGCGTTGGGGGATGGGAAGCCAGTGAAGGAGTTTGAGCAGGGGAGTGATGTGGTCGGATTTTTTCTTTCTGAGGACGAGGCGGGCAGCATTGTTCTGGACGCGCTGGAGAGTGAAAGTGGTGGAGTGGAGAGGAGAGAGTAAAGTTGCAGTAAAGTTTATTTACTACAAAATCCTGTTGGATTTGTGGTAAATTGATTTCTTGTATATTCCTCAACTGTGTAAACTGCAAAGACTACACAATAAACTTCTGCTGCATTGACCAATTATTTCAAAATGCCATCAGAGAGAGAGAGAGAGAGAGAGAGAGAGAGAGAGAGAGAGAGAGAGAGAGAGAGAGAGAGAGAGAGAGAGAGAGAGAGAGAGAGAGAGAGAGAAATTTTGTGCTTTGTTATAAGTGTAGCTTGTTTATTGTTCCAATTAAATTTGTTTGCTGTTTACTGGGAGCGTAGGTGTGATGAATGCGCATGTGCTACAGCGTGAATGAACCTGCCTGGAGCAGTTGTGTTTGTAGACTTTGTGTGCATGCAAACGGCTGGCCGGGCTGAAAAAAAAACAAACTATTGTAATGTGTCAGGTTAATGTCTAATGAGTTCATCGTACATTATCGAGGTTTGTACAGGCTTTTCAAACGTGTGTACAATTTATTTTTGGACAGTCACCGACCTGTGGACATTATGTTGCTGATATATGGATGTCAAAAAGGAAGAGGATAATGTTCTCTCTATCTCTCTCTTATGTCATGTCAGGTTCATACAAGTATATATATATTGTTTTAATTCCTTTTGTATTTTACTTTTTATTAATTTTTTTTCCTCTGATGGTCGGGGGGGGGGGGGGTATGGGTCTTTTTACTTATATATGTTTTATCTTTTGCTGTATCGTCTGATGTATTTTTTATATGTGTAGAGTAGCAGGACAGTTTGAAAGATAGGCATTGCTATGCCTAAAACTTTTTATCCTGAATAAAAACGTTTCATCATCATCATCATCATCATCATCATCATCATCATCATCTCTCTCTCTCTCTCTCTCTCTCTCTCTCTCTCTCTCTCTCTCTCTCTCTCTCTCTCTCTCTCTCTCTCTCTCTCTCTCTCTCTCTTCTCTCTCTCTCTCTCTCTCTCTCTCTCTCTCTCTCTCTCTCTCTCTCTCTCTCTCTCTCTCTCTCTCTCAAGCCATTCCGTTGCCTAAAACTAAAGACCTCACTGACCCCAACAAATTCAGGCCAATTTCACTTTTATCAGCTTTGTCAAAGCCAATAGAAAAACATGACATGTCCACAGGCACCTGAGTCACTTCCTGGAGACACATAACTTGATTTCATCCATCACAGTCAGGCTTCAGACCCTGCCACTCTTGTCACATGGCTCTGTCTCATCTGACCAATACCTGGCTAACTTAATAAACAATGCTGAAATGACCGGTGCGGTATTTTTAGATTTTTCTAAAGCTTTTGACTAAGTCAACCATGAACTGTTGCTACAGAAGCTGTTGGCATACCACATAGACAAAGAATCCGCTGCCTTCTTTAAATCTTATCTAAGCAATAGATCTCAGTATGTTTTTGTCAACGATAAGCGTTTCTCAAAAGGTGTGAAGCATGGAGTGCCCCAGGGTGTATTTTAGGCCCTCTTTTGTTTTTAATCTATATTAATGACCTGCCTTTGTGTAACTCACAATCAAATGNGCGATGCAATTTGTTTGCAGACGACGCTAATCTCAATGTGTCGTCGGCAAAAATATCTACAATTAACTCTTTTTTACAACATAGTCTATCACTGTGTGTGTGTGTGTGTGTGTGTGTGTGTGTGTGTGTGTGTGTGTGTGTGTGTGTGTGTGTGTGTGTGTGTGTGTGTGTGTGTGTGTGTGTGTAGGAGGGAGGGGAGGACGTTAACTTACATGACCTGTGCATGTCAGTGTTTCCCTCATCCCTCATTCCCACCATCCCACTGATCAAATAAATTCACTGTCACAATTAGCCTTCTCACTGATCAAATATATTCGCTGACATATGCGCTTGGCAGCCCTCTCCTGAACCGCAGTGGCGTGGCAGCAAAGCAACATTCACACACAAACATCGACCATGCAGTCTCTCGGCCGCCGTTTCTACTCGTAGCTGATATGGATGCACATGTGCCCCTGACCAAGACTGGCCAGCTTCAGCTGTTCTAGAAATGTGAAAGGGTGCTTTTTTTAATTTTTTTTTAATTTTTTTTTACGTCATTCTAAATTCTCCCTATACAGGATGACGTCTTTTCTTTCTGTCCTGTTCTTTTCTGTTCTACTTTGTTTCCATGTCACCTGAGGAAGGATATTTGATCCGAAACGTCGTTATTTGTTTCTATTTTAAAGGGTTTTCTACCACTATCTTCCCTGTTTTTCTTTCACGTGAAACCCTAGCGGCAACAGTTTTACTACATTGTGAAAGGGTGCTCAGTGTTTCCAATAAGCGTATTTCTTTTGACATACCTTCCATTCAGTAATTGTCATGGATATGAACGACAAAAGATAGACGTGACAACTGATAGACTAACAACGTCAGTGGTATTTGTCCCCTGAACTGATAGACTAATGACGTGTAGGCTGGATCCGTCAGTGGCATTTGGCCCTTGAAATTAAAAATGTAGTTATCCAAGTCAGCTCACGCGAACGTTTAGTGATCTGTTGTTGTTTTTTTTTTTTGGAAGTCACCTATTTGTCTGGATTTCGTCTTCGCACCACAAAATAGTACTGCCGGTATGTCGGTTTAGACCTTATTATAATTTATATTCTACACTGAGAGAGAGAGAGAGAGAGAGAGAGAGAGAGAGAGAGAGAGAGAGAGAGAGAGAGAGAGAGAGAGAGAGAGAGAGAGAGAGAGAGAGAGAGAGAGAGAGAGAGAGAGAGAGAGAGAGGGGGGAGAATGAATGAATGAATGAAACTTTATTTTCCAATGATAAAAGAATAGGTGCACAGACCTTTTTCCATTCCGGCTTGTCCTTGCTACAAATTACATGAAAACACACACGCACACACACACACGCGTGCACACACACACACACACACACACACACACACACACACACACACACACACACACACACACACACACACACAAGCACACATACCGCACACGCACGCACGAGCGCTTGCATACACACATACACACACACGCACGCACACACACGGAAGTACGTAAATCAGAGGTAGGTCAGACCCCGCTAAGTCTCAAACACTTGGATTAAAGGCCCGGACAAAAGTTATATCTGATGTATGTCCGGGGCCTTCAACCAACGCCCGCGTCAGACGAAGCACAGTCCTGACCCACGTCTGGCTAATACTCATTACACACGGTACGTGAAATACAACTACACAATAAACACATACATATACATTGGACACTGTTAAGACTATATCTAGTACATTGAACGCAAAACTGTAATCATAAACGTCAAGATTATCTAGACGTTTTACTTCCCCCTCCTGACTAACCAAACACATACACACACGCACACACATAGGCAAACACTATGCACAAAACACACTGTTGCGCATACTTGCACGCACACACATACACATGCGCCCATACCGGCACTTACATACTTGATAACAAGTCATTATTCAGAACGCAGTACACGTGCGCACTTTGTTCGGCGGCTCAATTAAGTGCCGGAATAGTCTTGCCTTGAAGGTGAACAATGAAGGTGCCTCGGTAATATTGGCCAGAAACGAGTCTCAAAGTTTGGCCCCTGAGTAAGGCAGACTAGTTTTGAATAATATATCAAGTCTGGCCTAGGTACCGATAGTGTGTTTCTTGTTGTCTTGTATGGTGTGTTAGCATACTTAAACAAATCTGAGATGTACCGCGGGGTTTTGGATATGCGGACTTTAAACATTAACACGCTCTTATTGAACAGAAAGAGGTTACGTAACGGATGCATGTCAAGGGCACTGAGTCGTTCATCAGTGCTGTCCCTGCTGTTAAGACTGAAAGATTAGCTTGGCTGCCCTCCGGTGGCCCAGGGAATTAAGCCTCTTTACTGAAGAAAGCGTCACTACACCCGTCTCAGTAATCAATGTGGGACTGGAATTGAGCGCTGAAGAAGAGTTTTCTAGTTGGTGAATTTGTAATATATATAAGTTTTGAAAGGAGAAATAGATTTCTGGACACAATTTTGCACACACTGTTTACATGCGATGCCCCAGGTCAATTGATCGTCTATAATGATGCCTAACAGCCGGCGCTCCTTAACTTAATCAATCCAGACCAAAAAGGTGACTGCCAAGCGTGTAATATGCAAAGAAGTACCCAACGGAAAAAGAAACACGCTTAGAAAAGACGGGTACAACACAATTTATTAATATTTCGGGTAAATACCCTTTGTCAAAACAGACAAACAAACAAACAGAGAGATTAGCCGCTACTTATCTTCATTGGCAGAAGGAATTAGTTTAATGAGTGTTTAATCGGCTCACAGTTAAGGGAAAGGCAAAGTGGCGATGGGTTTAGCTGGTGCTTTTGATGTGTAGTGATTAACATGCACTCTGTTTTAGATGGTTTAGGTATTATGTAGTTGTCTCGGCCGGCACCAGTTTGAGACGTCTCGTCACACACACCGGCACACACACACACACACACACACACACACACACACACACACACACACACACACACACACACACACACACACACACACACACACACACACGAACACACACACACACACACACACACACACACACACACACACACACACACACACACACACACACACACACACACACACACACACACACACACACACGATCTTTGGCGAGTTTACTCATGAAAGGCGACTTGACCCCTTTTAGCGACTTGACTTGGCGACTTCATCCCTTACTTTGCCGAGTCGACTCGTAACTTGGGCGAGATTGTGTAAGGGTGAGAAAGGATATGGACGAGTTGACCGGCAACCGGGGGAGTTACTCTTGTCAAATAACGTTTGATTTACCTCAAAGTCGAAGAATTTGTTACAGTCTGAGCAAACGTATTTACTTGCTTGCTTAATATATTTCATGTGGATCTTTTTATTATCAAGCAATAAATGATGCGTGAGAATATAAGGCACATACTTTTTGAGCACTTCGGAAACAAAAGTTTAGCAGTGAATAGGCATTTGACAGCCAAGAGTTATTGCCCGGTATCCACTTCTGCGAGAAACGCCGCAAAACGAAAGCTAATCAATTTATTGCGTGTAACTCGTGTGGTTTTGGACAGATCATATTAATACGCACACTGACAAATCTCTTTAAAACTGAACGATAGCGACATGACTGATTTTGCATCTCCAGAGAGCGACACAGGCACTGTGGCCGCGCGAGTATCGTTCGCAGAGCTATGTGGCTTATTGGAAAAGCTGTCTAAAACCCAGGGGAACGATAAGAAAAAGCGGATACTGAAGGATTTTGTGGACAAGTGGCGAAACTTGCATAACGAAATCCACAAGGATGACGCGGATTCGACGGTAATACATTCCTATAGTTTTTGCACAAACAGAAGATAAATTGAAAAATATGATAAAATAAATGATTATGGTGATCAAATTGCACTTTATATCATCATAGTTCATAAACTTTTTTAATGATGGTGTTTATTTTTCCAGACTGATTCGTTCTACCCAGCCATGCGCTTGCTGCTGCCTCACTTGGAGAGAGAAAGAGTGGCATATGGGATAAAAGAGGTATGGTCTGTTGGGCCCAAGTTTAAAAAAAAACAACAACTTTCTTTTGGGTAATCTGACTGACCTTAGTTTTTTCTTGCCAACCCAGACTTCTTTAGGGGGTAAAAGAAGATGTGAAAAAAGACCCCCAAACAATTTTATTAATTTATAGACTGGAAGCCAGAAATGTGGAGACTAACATGGGATTGGTCAAGTTTTGTTTTTCTAACAGTAACACTAACAGAGTTGCCATTGTTTGGAATTACTCAATTAGTTACCAGTTTTTTTTTTTTTTTTTGGGGGGGGGGGAGGGGGGTGGCAGGGGGGTGGGGTGGGGGGGAGAGGTTAAGGGCTACATGACTATTATACAGGGGTATGTATTATAAACATGGGTATTTTTTATTTTGCCCAATTCTTTGGTTCTGTGACACTGAGTCTGAAATTATGACTTAGTTGCTGTGATTGGGGTTGCGCTAATTTAAGTTGATAATAATGAGGAATTTGTTAGTGCTACTGCTACAGATGATTTGGAAAGTCCACAGTGTTTTGTTTCGATTGTTACATTTTTGCTTCTGCTGGCGAATGTGGCACAACCAAAACTTCAGAATGAAAATTATGCATCCTTTTGTTTACTTTCAGAATGGCTTGGCCCGTCTGATGATCAAGGTGCTGTGCCTTGGAAAAGACAGTCCTGATGCCCAAAGACTTCTGAACTACCGTGCTGTCAAAACGGCAAGAGGGGTGAGCACTAGATTTCCTCTGTAAGTGTCCATGATGTCATGTTATTCTGTGGTGAGACCTTTGGCTTATGGTCAAGCTGATTCCCATAGGAATCACATCTACAAAATGCACTGCTGACAGCCAAAGGCTTAGAATACATTGTACATGTATGTGATGCCTTATGCGTTACTTGTCTGCACAGTTAAGCTGCAGTATGTGAGACACCTTTGTTAACCCTTTGGCTGTCGGTAGCACTTTTGGTCAAGGTGATTCCGACAGGAATCACCTCGACCAAAAGCACTACTAACAGCTGAAGGGCTAAATCTGTTTTATAAATTATATTGAACTTTTGTCACAAAATTGTATATGAGTTTTCTATGCATAAACTAGTCTATCTGCAGATCTAGAGAGTTTTGTGTTTGACAAAATAACTTAATGTTTAGCTGTCCTCTGAGGTTCTCTCTACAATTAAATCAGGAGACAGATCCATCTTGATAGTTCAAAGGTAGTGCCAGAATAGATTGACACCTAGAGGTGTTCAACTATTCTGACACCACCCCTGAACTGTCATTGTAAATCCATATCTTGTTGTAGTGTCAGGGCTTGGGGCAGGAGAACTGAGAAGGTGGGGTATGTCTGACACTGCTGTCCAGTTTGTGAATCTATTGATGTGAGTATGACTGGTATTCAAAAAGTATTGTCCAAGAATGAAATTATGATCAAACAACCCAAATAAAACAAAGCAACTTTGTGGTTGAAACTTTAAAAAAAAACAACAACAAAAAAACACAACACTTCAGCAGCATGCATTTGTTCTGGTAGTTTTTCCTATTCTCTTAGAAATGTTTTATTTTTTGCAGGATGCCGGAGACTTTGCAAGTATGGCCTATTTTGTTCTCAAACCACGGTGTCCGCAGCAAGGCTCACTCACTATTCAGCAAGTCAACGAGAAACTTGACTCAATTGCTGCCAACAATGCTGCTAAGAAGAAGGCAGCTGTGGAAGAGAGCTTACTGTATTTATTGAAATATCTGTCAGCTCTTGAACAGAAGTGGCTGGTGCGCATGATTGTGAAGGTGAAGAAACTTTTACAGCTAGCCTTCTACTCTACTATTAATAAAAATGCCTGTAATGTTCTTCTTTTCTTCCAAAGAGCAATGCCAGATTTGCCAGCTTTTGATTGTATGCAGATCTAAACATTTACTAGCTTTTATCTTTGCACACAGAGATATTTTTTAAACATATAATTATATACATGTACATGTGGGCTGATCTGTGATTTGAGACCTCTATGTTTATTCGCTCATTACAAAATCCAGAGTCACCGACTAGCACACAATCATTATCAGTTGTATAAATCTAACATTGGTCACATTCCAGGAACTTAAAGTGGGACTGAGCCAAGCATCCGTATTGTCTGTGTACCACACTGATGCAGAGGATTTCTTTAATGTTAACAACAACCTGGAAAAAGTGAGTGAGTTATTATAATGCTTCAGTCTGTATATCACTATACACATCACATTCACATTGGCTCTTTAATCCACAAAGTCCTGACACAATACAACAAGCTAAGGATTGACCATAATAGTTCAAGAGTGGTACCAGAATAGCTTGGTGCTACTGGGAGCCATTAAATTTAAAGATATTCTTGCAATGGCCTTTAACTCTTTAGCCATTGATAGTACTTTTTGTCAGGATGATTCCTGCAGGAATCATCGTGACAAAAGTGCTACTGACAGCCAAAGGGTTAAACTGTAATGGTAATTTTATCTCCTGACCTGGTAATGTAGTATGCGGACAGCACCCAAATTTGAGAATTTTGACCTTAGGGCTTAATGTGTTAATTCCTTCATACCTAATACAGTAATAATGACTTTAGTGGCTGTGGGTTGCATCTATAAAGGCTGTTTTACAGCTTTGGGAGGTGGTTCGCCATGTAGTTCAAGTGTAGTGCCAGATTAGCTTAGATCAGGTGCCAAACTGATCTGACATGCTTGAACTATCATGGTCAATCCACCTCCCGCTTTGATGTCTTAATCTTGTGGCAATCAGCGATGCTGTTTGTATAGGAGATACAGTACCAGCAGGAATCACCTCAACAAAGTGTGCTACTGACTTCCAGCAGGTTAACCCGTATAACCGCATTTCCTAAATTTTGGAGCTGACGCCTAACGACCATGTGACAGAACTTGGAGGAGATGTATTGGCCATGATAATTCAAGGGTAGTGCCAGACTATCTTGGTGCCTTCAGGCACCAAGCTAGTCTGGCACTACCCTTGAAATATCTTGGTCAATCCATCTCCTGCTATAGGGTGTTGGGGCTAAATGGGTTAAAAGTGAAGGTGGTAATGTTTGCATTTATGACCATGGACGATTTGGTCTCATTGGTCCATCTACCACAAAAGACTGCCCTTTATATACATTCCCTCCACAGCAACATTTAAATCTCTTGTTTTGATATGATTGGTTACAGGTATGTCGGCTGTTGCGTGACCCAGCCACTCGCATGCATGAAATTGGCATCTCTGTATTCTCTCCATTCACACCAATGTTGGGGGACAGAGCATCTCCTGACAAGGTAATTTATTTCTTCAAAAACATTACCGATGACATGACTTTTTTTTTGTTTCTTCAAAAACATTACCGATGACATGACTACCAGGAGTGTCCACTCCTTGCTCAATTCTAGCCTAAGAACCCGTTGTGTAAACACAACCCGGGAGGCACTCGGGGAACCCCCAGAGGGACCGAGAGTTGTCTCCCGCTCCTACTCACCAGCCCTATTCACCTGTGAACTCCAGTCACGCTTCTTAGGCTCACGCGTTCAGACGTGTTGTCTCTAGCCTCTGGACTTAGAAGTTTTTCGACCGGGTCGGTTTGCTTTGCTTGCTTCGTCTTCGCCGGCCTGGGATTCTGCGCGTGCGACGTTGGTCGACTGCAGCTTCGGTCTTGTTCAAGGGTTCCCTCTCTGGCTTGCCGGTCGGGCTGCGGGTGTCATGGAGCTTTCTCCTTCTCGTACCTCTCCGACTGACAGGTAAGGTAGTTAGAGGGCCCTCGGCTGGTTGCCCGGGCGGGGCACAGGCACGAGCAGCTTGCTTTTTGCGTCGCTTCTCCCTCGGTTGGGGTTTTTGGACCTCTGTTTGGTGGCCTGATTAGCTGAAGAATGTTGGCGCCGGTTTTGGCGGGATTTCGCGCCATTACCAGATGCGAGCGGTGAGTCAAGTTACTGTATCTCGGCCACACCTAACGTTTTTCGGCTTTCGGTTTAGACACCCCTCGTTATGACGAAGGCTTGGATACTCACCTGTCCTGGCAGGGTTTGTTTTCCCTCCGCCGTAGTTTTAATTAAATGTTGATGGCAGGTGACCGTACGTTGGTTAATCGGGTGCATAACACCACAGTAGCTTGGGGGCCTAAAGCTTAACGGGGTGATTGGTGGACGCTTGCCGAGTGCCTTCATGTTTTGTGTGTTGCAGTGGCTTACTGATGACATGCACAAAATGCGGAGGCTTCCAGTGGCCGTCGGATAAACATGCAGTCTGTCTCCCCTGCGCTGGGTGTGCGTCCGACCATACGTGTGACGTCTGTGCTACATGGCCGGAACTGCGGTGGTCTAATCTCTGGAACTTTTATAGGAGAGAGCCTTCTACCCTCGCGGGTACCTTGAAGATTTCCGAGACGCCTTCCGCTGTGCCCCCGGCACCGGACGTGCGAGACCAACGGGATCCGACGCAGATAACGCCACTGAGTAATCAAGGGACTAGTGCACGGAGTGGGAGTTCGACCGTCAAGACCGCCTCCGTTCGAGAGCGCGCCCGTACACATTTGGTGGAAAGAACCCGCCTCTCCCAAGAGCCTGGTTTGGTGGGACGCTCGTGGCGTCCCTCCTCCACCGTCGTTCCCCACTCGTCTCTGAGGAAGCCGCCGGGATCCCGCTGGAGGTCCCCTGGCCGGCCAGTAACCCGCCTCTCCCAAGAGCCTGGTTCAGAGAGACATCATTGCACTCGTCCGGAGCCTCCTGGTTGGGAAGAACGTAGATACAGGGGTTCTGCTCGACGTTTCCGCTCTCCTTCGCACGATCGTAGGAGGAACTTCTCGCCTCATCGCTCGTCGCACCGGGACTCACCTCGCCGCAGACGGTTTTCACCTTCTTCGCATCCCCCCTCTCGGTTGGACCCCCGCTCGTCCCGTCCCTCTTCCCAGCGACCGGCCACTTCCCCCCCTCCTCGTACTGACCGCTCCGTTCCATCTCGTCGCAGCCGTTCTCCTCGTCGGGATCCGCCTTCGGCTCGCAGGAGGTCCTCTCCGCATCGTTCAGACTACCGCTCTCCACTGCGGAGGGAGTCTTCGTCCGCTGCGGTTCTCCGACGGGATTCCCGGCCTCGGAGCCCTCGTCGCCCTCTTCGGTCGCCGGTTTCCGGACAGCGGGACTTCGACACCCTCAGTTTGGCACCGGAGGATGCTTCGGACTGGTTACTTGGAGGTCTTAGCCGTTCTTCAGCTTCTCCCTCTTCGGCCTCCAGTGTGTCGGCTTCCGTCAGACAGGTCTCTTCTTCCCGGATGGACACGCGGCTGGCACTGGACGGAGCAGCCAAGCTGATCGCCGCCGCCTTACCGGAGGATGTTTGCCCAGCTTCACCTCCTGTGAAGAGGAAGATTTCCGCCTTCGTGGACGCGGATAGGACGGTTAAGAGGTTCAAGTCCCTCCCACAGCCGGCTAGTTTTTTGGATCTGCGGGACGCCTTCTCGTCTCACCTGCATGCGGAGACTCGGAACTCGGACTTCTTCGCGGACGGGAGATGGCCTTCCGCTCTGGACATCGCTTTTCAGCAGGACTGGTACGCCGGCCATTCGCAGTCGTTCCTCTGCCCGCTTCCTCCAGTGGATCCCGCCGCTCTGATGCAAGCCGGAGGGGCTTCTATGTTGAAACGGTCCTTCCCACGGGGACTGGATAGGACGGCGTCGCTGGTCCGGAACACGCTCGCCTGCTCCGGTTTCTTGGACTTGCTGACTCAGGCTTTCATCCGACGTCTCGAGGAAGCTTGGCAACCTGCCTTGTCTCCCCTCCTGGGAGACCTACTACTCATGGCGGAGGCTGGGAACCGCGCTGCTTATCACTCATCGGTCAACGCGATGGCGGCTGCGGCTAACTGCGACCTCATGCGACGAGACGCCGTCCTACAAGCTTGCAGTGGTATGCCGGTCGACCTGAGTACTCAGCTACGTCGGGCCCCTCTGGGAGGGTCTCTGCTCTTCGGGGATACTTGGCAGACGGTGAAGGACTCCAACTCCGACCGTTGGCCTCGCAAGACTGTCAAGCAGCGCTTTCCTCCCGCCCGCACGGCCCTGGGGCGCTCCTTGCGGGCCCGGAAACGTGTCACCGCGGACCCGTCTGCCCCACCACGAGCTGCGCCGCGCCGTCGCCCGTCCTTCCGTCGCCCTGGCCCAGCTAACGCCCCTGCCCCCGCCTGGCCCCGTCCCGCCCGTCGCCCTGGGCGCGGGCGGGCCACCTGACTTGTCCCCTTTTCCGCCCCCGCCGACCGTCGTCGGGGCTCCAGTCGGCGGGAGGCTAGCACGATTCAGCGAGGAGTGGCGCTCGCTGTTTCGAGACGAGCCGTGGGTTTTGGACGTAGTCACCAGAGGATTACGGATCTCGTTCCGCTCTCCTCCGCCCTTGCGCTCCATTCCTCTTTGGACAGAGGTTCCGTCCGACGCCCTCAAGGCCGCCGCTCTGCGAGGAGAAGTCGCGGCTCTCCTTTCAAAGAACCCCACCCGGGTCTGCCCTGGGGGACTTGGGTGGGGTTAGGTATTTTTTAGTTCCCAGGGTCACCCTGGTCAGCCCCACAGGGTGGGTTTTTCTCTCTATTCTGGGGCATGTGTTTCTGTCTACCCTTTGTCCATTCACCTGTATTTGCCCTTTTAAAACTCTCCCTACTGTCTGCACTGCCTGTAGCTCTTGATATTGGATGTGTGTTGCTAAATGGTCTTAGCTTTATTTAGCCCCATGTGTTAGGTTTATTTAATGTATTTGACCGGCTGGCGACATACATTCAATGTTCTGTTTTTTTTTTTTTCACAAGCAGTGCAGGCACGTCCTGAGAAAGCCTTGTTGCTGTCGGGACGTTAAGCAATGTACAATCAATCAATCAATCAATCTCCTTTCAAAGGAGGCCACAGAGATAGTGCAGCGTCTGGACTCGCCCGCCTTTTACAGCCGACTGTTTGTGGTCCCCAAACCCGGCGGCAAGTGGCGGCCAGTCATAGATCTGTCGGCGCTGAACGCCTTCATCGTGGCCCCTTCCTTTCGGATGGAGACGACCAGGGCTCTTCGTGCGGCGGTGCAACCCATGGACTACGCGGTCAGTTTAGACCTGTCCGACGCCTACCTACATGTCCCCATGCACGCTTCGGCCAGGAAGTACCTGCGCTTCGCGTTCAAAGGAGTGATTTACCAGTTTCGCGCCCTGCCGTTCGGTCTCAACCTCAGCCCCTGGGCCTTCACCCGCATCATGGATGCTGTAGTGGCCAAGGCGAGGCAGTCGTCGTCAAGTCCGACCTCGAATTATCTCGACGACCTTCTTTTGAGAAATCAGGAGGAGACCGCGCTGGCGGCGGACAGGGACGCGCTTTTACAGCTGCTTTACCGGTTGGGTTTCCTGGTCAACACCGGGAAGTCGGACTTCACTCCGGCGCGCCACTTCATCCATTTAGGCATGGAGTTTGTCACGGACCGCAACAGGGTACTTTTGCCAGAGAAACGGATTGTGAAGTTGTCCGCTCTCGCCGCGTTGATAGATCAGCAACAGGCAGCCCCCGCCAGGGTCTGGCTTCAGCTTCTGGGCCTGATCAACGCAGTGGCGGATCTTATCCCCCTCGGGCGTCTCTACTCCCGACCGCTACAACTTCATCTCCTACTGCTCTGGCGTCCCTCCTCGGGCGACTTGACCACGAACGTCCCCGTGTCCCCGTTGGTACGCCCCCACCTTTTACGGTGGACCGACAGAGCCTGGTTGGCTCTGGGGGTCCCCATTTCCTCCCCATCCCCGCACCTCTCCCTGTGTGTCGACGCGAGTCGGGCTGGTTGGGGAGCCCACCTGCTTCCTCAGTTCACCACGACGTCCGGCCTCTGGCCTCCGGAGTTCGCGGACAAACACAGCAACTGGTTGGAACTGCAAGCGGTGTGGCAGGCCATCATCGTTTGGGAAGAGCAGCTCAGACACCAGCATCTTATCGTCCTTTCGGACAACTCGACAGTGGTAGCGTATATACAGAAGCAGGGAGGAACTCATTCACCCGATCTATGCATGCTACTCTTCCGATTGATGCGATGGTGCGAGGACCGCGATCTGACTCTCAGCGCTCGCCATATTCCCGGTCGCCTGAACGTCTTAGCGGACTCCCTTTCTCGCCGAGGACAGCTCATTCACACGGAATGGACGCTACGCCAGGACATTTTCCGGATGATTTGCTCTCACTGGGAGACCCCGATGGTGGACCTGTTCGCCACGAGGTGGAATCACCAGCTTCCCCTCTTCGTTTCCCCAGTACCGGATCCCCTGGCTTGGGCGGTCGACGCCTTATCCATTCCCTGGGACGGACTCATAGCGTACGCCTTTCCCCCGACAGTCCTTGTCCCCAAAGTCCTCCTAAAGCTGCGAGGAACCAATGCGATCCTGCTCCTGGTCGCCCCGTTCGCTTGGACTCGTTCCTGGTCCACCGACCTGATCAGCCTCGCCACGCACCCTCCGCTACTGCTCCCCACGCCCCGCACTATGCTCAAGCAGCCACGCCAGGCACTGTTCCACCCCTGTCCGGAACGCTTACTGCTACACGCCTGGAGGTTGTGCGGCAAGCCCTCTCAGCTAGAGGTTTCTCGGGTGCTGCAGTGGAAGCGATCGCTACAGCTCGCAAGCCCTCGACTAGACGTATCTATGAGGGGAAATGGAGGGTACTCTGTACCTGGTGCAGCGACCGTCGTCTCTCCCCCACCGAACTGACAAACCCCCAACTTGCGGACTTCTTCCTCTGGCTCTTCGAAGACCAAGGACTGGCCCCTATTACCATTCGGGGATATCTCTCGATGATTGCCGACACCTACCGGCACCTCGGCCGCGCGGACCCCGGCGCGTGTAAGGACCTGGCAGATCTTATGTCACACTTCGGACTACAAAGGCCTGCCTCTCGCTCTCTTCTGCCCCGCTGGGATTTACCATGGGTTCTTACCTGGCTAAACTCACCACGTTTCGAACCACTACCATTGGCCAGGCTTGCGGATGTGACGCGGAAGACCTGCTTCCTGCTGGCGCTTGCCACCGCGGCACGAGTAAGTGAGATACACGCTCTATCAGTCCGGCCTACATGCCTGCAATTTCGAGCTGACCACTCGGTCCAACTGGTGACCGACCCTGCCTTCATTGCCAAGACTAGGTCTCCACTGACGGCGCCACAGGTTATCACCTTACGACCGTTACGCGGGAAAGACTTCCCCAGTGAGACCAGGCAACAAGATCCTGTACGAGCCCTCAGAGTGTACTTGCGACGAACCAGAGCCGTCCGGAGGGGACGCTCTCGCCTCTTCCTTCCTTTAAAAACAGGAAGAAACGACATTACGGCACAGACAGTCTCTTCCTGGCTTCGCTGGGTGATTCGCTCAGCATATGTCGATCTCTCCCCTCAGGGAGCGAAGAGCCTAAAGATTCGGGCGCACGAAGTACGGGCCATGGCCACGAGCGTAGCCTTCGACAGGAACTGCGCTGTCAAGGACATCGTGGCTGCGGTGGGCTGGCGATCAGAATCGACTTTCGCCCGCTTCTATCTACGGGATCTGGCAGGGCAGCGAGACAACCTCGCCTTGGTGGGGGACGTCACGGCGGCACAACACTCCCTCCCGGCGCCACAGGCGCCGTAGGTATGCACCTATTAGGGAGTGCAGAGTGTCGGAAGAGAGGAGGGGGCCATGAGCCTAGAGAAAACCATCTGGGGGTGCGGCACCCTCCTCCTGTTCGGCATTCTCCTGGTAGTCATGTCATCGGTAATGTTTTTGAAGAAACAAATTCATTTTACTTTAAAAGATATTTTTTCGAAAAATACTTACCGATGACATGACTCGAAGGACCCTCCCACCTGCCCCGCTTGCCGCTGGTGAGCCTAATTTCGTGACTGGAGTTCACAGGTGAATAGGGCTGGTGAGTAGGAGCGGGAGACAACTCTCGGTCCCTCTGGGGGTTCCCCGAGTGCCTCCCGGGTTGTGTTTACACAACGGGTTCTTAGGCTAGAATTGAGCAAGGAGTGGACACTCCTGGTAGTCATGTCATCGGTAAGTATTTTTCGAAAAAATACCTTTTAAAGAAAAATGAATTTTTCACACAATTTTAGCCTAGGAACCCGTTGTGCCCCTGCACAACCCGGGAGGCACTCGGGGAACCCCCAGAGGGGCTGAGAGTTTTTTCCCGTGCCTGCCCATCCGGTTCCGAGTCATACGATGATTCCTCAGTCAGTCTACTTAGCTCGTACTGTTCAGACATGTTTGCTTAGCCTCCGGACTTGCCTTCACGCGACCGGTTTGGAACCTGTGCTGGACTGTTGTTGGGCCTGCTTCCCCAGCGGCGCCCTCCTTGCCTTGTGCTTCGTCCAAGGGAGCCGCTGTTGCTCTGCTGCCTGGCTGTAGCTTCTCGACACTTCTTCCCGCCTCCCGCGCTGACGGTGGTATGGAGGTGCCTTCCCCCGTTCCCACTGCGGCGGAGAGGTAAGGTAGCTGTTCTAGCCTTCGGCCGGCCACTGTGCGGGACGCCGGTTCGTGGGAGCCCTCGGCTTCACGTGTTATATTTGACTACCATTTGTGCCGCACTTCGTCTTAGCTTGGTGCAGCCCCTGGGGCCAGGGGGCCAGCGCCCATGCACTTCGCTAGCGGTTCGAGTGTGGTGTGGCTGGGCGCTTACTGTGTTGTGCTTTGTTCCTTTGGTGTCGTAGGCTACGCTTAGCTTGGCAGGGCCCCTCGCGCCCGCGCCTTTGCACGTTAGGGTGGCCTAACCCCTTTGTTTCCTCAAAAACATTACCGATGACATGACTTAGTGGAAATGTCTACTACTAGCTCAATTTTAGCCTACTCACCCGTTGTGTGCCCACACAACCCGGGAGGCACTCGGGGAACCCCCCAGAGGGGCCGAGAGTTGTCTCCCGTTCCTGCCCTACCGGATCCGGTCACGAGACCAGCCAGTCTTGCTACTTCGCTCGTGCAGAGAAGACGTGTCTGGCTTTGCTCCCGCTCTGCCTCGACCGGTCTTCGTCTTGCCTACGCTTGTTGCCGACTTCTTCGTGTGCTCTGCCGCCTTCTAGCGCTGACCTGCCTTCTCGTGGCCTGCTTCTGCCTTTGCGTCGTTCTGCTGCTCTCCTCTGGGCTGTGAAGGTGTATGGCTACCCTTCCCCCCGTTCCCGCTTCGTCTTGGAGGTAAGGTAGTGGTAGCTACCCACAGCTGGCCCTCGGGCCGAGAGCCGGCTACCGTTGGGCTTTCCTTTGTCCTTGTTACGGCATCAGCGCCAGCTGTTGAGCTTACGTTCCGGCGCCTTGCACAACCTGCTTAAGCGAGTCTCCTCGAGGGACGTCGCCTTTCTCTCCTTCTTATGCCTCGTTGCTTACGAGTAGACTTTGCCTTTTAGACGCTGGATTTTTTTGTAGGGCCTTTTGGCACCCATGCTCCGTTCGTCTAGCTTAAAGGCCCTTTAGCCCTTGGCATGTGTAGCCACTTTTTCGCGCGCCGGCAGTCACGGCGCTTGGAGTACCTTTGGGGCTAGGCGCCCTTGTCTGCTTTTGCGACCTTGCTGTGCCCTTTGTCTGTTGCAGAACCCAAATGCTTACGTGCTCTCAATGCGGCGACTTCCAGTGGCCGACGGACGGCCATGCGGTCTGCCTCCCTTGTTCGGGCTGCTCCTCGGACCACCTCTGTGATGTCTGTGCGACCTGGCCGGAGATGCGTTGGTCTGACCTCTGGAGCTTTTACCGACGAGAGCGACCTCTGTCTGCTACCTCACGTCCGGCTCCGGTTGACACTTCTGCTGCCCTTACGGTAACAACCACCCATTCCCGCCCTGGCCTCTCGGAACGGAGTTCCCGTCGGGACCCTGCGTTGTTCGCTGACCAGAGGACTGCCACTGCTGCCACGCCCGCTGACCCTTCCGGAGGGTCTGTTTGCCGGCAGAGCGCCCGCCTCACTGAGCCCGGCCTGCAGCAGTCCGCCATGAGCCGTCCCACGTTGACCGGCCTTCCTCACCTCTCTCTCCCCGATAAGCCCGCTGATCCTTCCGGAGGATCTGAACGCCGGCATAGAGCCCTTCTCACTGAGTCCGGCCAGGAGAGACGCCAGCCTCAGCCTGCGCGACGCAGTCGCGCCCCCGACTCATCCCGTTTCACCTTCAGTTCGAGACACTCGCCTCTCGAGCGCCGCCGGAAGGATCGTTCCCCCCACTGGGATCGTCGCCGCTCCCCCCGCCTCTCCTCTTCGCGTGCGCGTTCGCGCTCGCCCTCGCACCGTTCGATGCGTTCGCCGCGTCACCGCCATCATCGGCCCTCTTCCCATAGTCGGCGCCCCTCTCCGGTTGTTCGCCGTCCATCGTCCAGACGTCGTTCCCGCGCACCGGACAGGACCCTTCCTCGCTCCTACTCGCGTTCGCCTCGGCGATCCCCGCCTCCGTCGTCGCTGCCTGCTCGTCCCCGGGCTTCCCGCGATGTTCAAGACGGTTCCCTGCCCGAGCTTCGGCCTTCCTCGGTGACTCGCCCGCCTCCTCGCTGCCCCCTGGACGAAGAGGCCCTTAGTTTGCTTCCCGAGGTCTCCGTCTCGGCCCTGTTGGACGAGGATGGTCGCTCTCTTTCGCCCGCCGACTTTGGTGATGATGTCCCCTCGGCCCTTCCGTCGTCGTCCCGTCGTCTTAGCCTTGGGCGAAGCCGCCAGGATCATCGCGGCCACTCTGCCAGCGGACGCCTGCCCAGCCTCTCCCCCCCTGAAGAGGAAGGTCTCCGCCTTCGTGGATGCCGAGCGTCAGGTCAAGAGGTTCAAGTCGCTTCCTCAGCCGCCCGGCTTTAAGGAGCTGCGAGAAGCCTTCTCGGCGCACCTGCAACTTCCCGCGTCACGCGAGCCAGTGTTCTTCTCCGATCGTCGCTGGCCGGCTGGCCTGGACATCGCCTTCCGTTGGGACTGGTATGCCGGCCATTCCCAGGCTTTCTCCATCCCTCTTCCTGCGCTGGACCCCCCTGCCTTGTCGCAAGCTGGCGGCCCTGCTCTTCTTCGTCGTTCCCTCCCTCGTGGCCTGGATATGACTGCGTCCCTGGTTCGGAACACCTTAACCTGCGCCGGTTTCCTGGAGCTCCTCACTCAAGCCCTGGTTCGTCGTGTGGAGGACTCCAGGCATCCTTCTATCATGCCTCTCCTTGGGGATTTACTCGTCTTAGCGGAAGTCGCCAACCGCGCCGCCTACCACTCGTCGGTCAACGCTATGGCTGCCTCCGCCAATTGTGACCTGATGCGTCGAGACGCCCTTCTGCTTGCCTGCCGGGGGATGCCCCCTGACCTGCGTGCGCAGCTTCGTCGTGCTCCGCTGGGGGGGCCCCTGCTGTTCGGCGACACCTGGTCCTCCGTTAGAGCCTCCAACCCTGACCGCTGGCCCGTCAGTGCTCCCCCTCCCCGCCGCTTTCCGTCCTCCCGCCAGGCTAGGGGTCGCGCCTCGTGGTCTGTTAGACCCTCTGCCTCTTCAGCCCCCGCTTCGGCCCCTGTGCAGGCCCCCGCCTTTGGCCGTCCTAGACCCTCCAGGTCCCGTGCCCCCACTTGGCCCCGTCCCGCCCGGCGACCGGGTCGCGGGCGGGCCGCCTGACTGCCCCCCAGGCCTTGCCCCCGCCGACCTCCTCGGGGTCTCCGGTCGGCGGGAGGCTAGCCTTTTTCCGCGGAAATTGGCTCACGCTCTTTCCCGACGATCCCTGGATTTGCGACACTGTCTCGGCCGGCCTCCGGATCGCCTTTCGAAGCCCGCCGCCCTTGCGTCGCTCCCCCCTTTGGACCGAGATTCCCAGCGACCCGCTGAAGGCCTCCGCTCTTCCGGGAGAGGTCTCCTCCCTCCTGAGGAAAGCCGCCACGGAGGTGGTTCGTTTCCCCGACTCCCCAGCCTTCTACAGCTGCTTGTTCGTCGTTCCGAAGCCTGGAGGGAGATGGCGACCGGTTATCGATCTCTCGGCCCTGAACAAGTATATTACGGCCCCCTCCTTCTGAATGGAGACTGCCCGAGCCCTGAAAGCCGCGGTCCAGCCTCTGGACTTCGCAGTCAGCTTGGACCTTTCCGATGCGTACCTGCATGTCACGATGCACCAGGCCTCCGGGAAGTTCCTCCGGTTTGCGATAGACGGCGTCGTCTACCAGTTTCGCGCGCTCCCGTTCGGACTCAACCTCAGCCCCTGGGTGTTCACCCGGCTGATGGCCGCCGTAGTCGCCAACGCCCGACAGTCCTCCTCCAGTCCGACGTCGAATTACCTAGACGACCTCCTCCTACGCAACCAGTCCGAGACCTCGCTCGCGACGGACAGGGATGCGCTACTGCACCTCCTGGCACACTTGGGCTTCCTAGTAAACGACGGCAAGTCGGATCTCACTCCTTCCCGCCGCTTTGTGCACCTGGGCATGGAATTTGCTACCGACCTCAACACGGTGCGCCTTCCGGCACCCCAGATCCAGAAGATTGCGAATCTAGCAGGTCAGTTAGCACGGGAGGATGCAGCCCCCGCCAGAGTCTGGCTTCAGCTTCTGGGCTTGTTGAACGCCGCTGCGGACCTTATCCCCCTAGGTCGTCTCTACTCCCGGCCGCTTCAGCTGCATCTCCTACTCCATTGGCGCCCGTCGTCCGGAGACTTAACGACGTTGGTTCCGGTGCCCCAGATGCTGCTTCCTCATCTTCGTCGTTGGACTGACCCCTCTGGGCTAGCGTCGGGAGTTCCCCTGGCCTCTCCTCCACCCCAGACCTCTCTTTGTGTCGACGCGAGCCTCACTGGGTGGGGCGCTCATCTCCTTCCTCGGTTCCTCTCCACATCGGGCCCCTGGCCCTCGGACTTAGCGCACACCCACATCAACTGGCTGGAGATGCAGGCCGTATGGCAAGCCCTTCAGTTCTGGGAGGATCTCCTCAGGCACCAGGAGCTGCTCGTTCTCTCGGACAACATGACTGTGGTGGCTTACATCCAGAAACAAGGTGGCACACGCTCTCCCGACCTTTGTATGCTCCTCTACCGGATGATGCGTTGGTGCGAGGACCGGGGCATTACCTTTCGAGCCCGACACATTCCCGGACACCTGAATGTCTTGGCCGACTCGCTGTCTCGCCACGGCCAGCTCTTACACACGGAATGGACCCTTCGGCAGGACATCTTTTGGATGATCTGTGCCCGGTGGGAGACTCCCCAGGTCGACTTGTTCGCCACGAGGTGGAACCATCAGCTTCCTCTCTTCGTCTCCCCGATTCCCGATCCCCATGCCTGGGCTGTCAATGCGCTCTCCATTCCCTGGGACGGCCTTGTGGCCTACGCTTTCCCCCCGACGGTACTCGTACCCAAAGTCCTCCTCAAGCTTCGGGGCTGCTCGGCGGTCCTCCTGTTAGTCGCACCGTTCGCCTGAAACCGCTCCTGGACCACCGACCTTCTCAGCCTCGCCATGGACCCGCCCCTGCTGCTTCCCACCCCACGCACCATGCTCAAGCAACCACGTCAGCCGCTGTTCCACCCCTGCCCGGAGCGGCTCCTCCTTCACGCCTGGAGGTTGTGCGGCAAGCCCTCGGAGCTAGAGGCTACTCGGGTGCAGCAGTGGAGGCGATCGCTGCGGCCTGCAGACCTCCGACCATTCGAGTCTACGAGAGAAAGTGGCGAGTCCTGTGTTCCTGGTGCTCCGAACACGGCCTGACCCCCACGGAACTGACTAATCCTCAGCTGGCGGACTTCTTTCTCTGGCTCTTCCGAGACCTAGGCCTAGCCCCCATCACTGTGAGGGGTTACCTGTCCATGATCGCTGACACTTATCGACACCTTGGACACCCAGACCCGGGCGCCTGCAAAGACCTAGCCAACCTTATGGGACACGTCAGCATCCAGCGCCCAACCCACCGCTCACTCCTTCCCCGCTGGGACCTGCCCTGGGTGCTAATGTGGTTGAATTCTGCCAGATTCAAACCCTTACCTTTGGCCCGTTTCGCAGATGTGACACGCAAGACGTGCTTCCTGCTGGCCCTCGCTACCGCCTCACGGGTGAGTGAGCTACACGCGCTGTCGGCGCGTCCTACCTGCCTACAGTTCCGAGCGGACGGGTCTGTTCAACTACTCACTGACCCTGCCTTCCTTGCCAAGAACAGGTCTCCTCTGACTGCGCCTCAGGTTATCACCTTACGGCCGCTAAGAACCAACCCCCTGTCCCAGGAGACCAGGCAACAGGATCCCGTGCGCGCCCTTAGAGTTTATCTGCGACGATCTAAAGCCTTCCGCAGAGGGCGTTCGCGCCTCTTCCTACCTCTGAGACCCAGCAGGAATGACATAACAGCCCAGACGATTTCTTCCTGGCTCCGCTGGGTCATACACTCTGCCTATCAAGATATCTCCCCGCAGGGAGCGAAGAGGCTGCACGTTCGCGCACATGAGGTACGAGCCATGGCCACAAGCTTCGCGTTTGATTGAAACTGCGCTGTCAAGGACATCGTGGCAGCTGTGGGCTGGAAGACTGAATCGGTATTCGCCCGCTTCTACCTCAGGGACCTGGCAGGCCAGCGAGAGAATCTCGCACTGGTGGGGGACATCGCCGCGGCGCAACACTCCCTCCCGGCGCCGTAGGTATGCACTTCGCTAAAATTTTCGGGAGTTTGCGACCGGGAGGACGGCGCTGTTTGTTTTCTCAAAACACATTACCGATGGTATTACACTTAGGAATGGCTCTTAGCTGGCCTAATTTTAGCCAAATTTTGGTTGTGTCCGTATAAGGGGGTGTTGGCAGGAGTGGGGCGCCATAGACTATGCCAACCCGAATAGCCTCCCCTTACTCACATCCGGTACAAGATTACCCAGCATACCCCAGTTTTAGTTCTTAGCTGGCAGAAGTAGGTTGTGTCTGTTCGAGCTCCGCTTTGGTTCTTGGCCGGTCGTTTCGACCTTGACTGTTAGTTCGTTGGGACTTGAACTGTGGAGATGGTGGCGTGACTGGGGGTAGTAGTGCTCACGCTGTGCCGCCTCGTCGACCTGTGTGTTCTACGGGCCTACGGCTTGTACCATGGAGACTGTGACTGGCGGCTTCCGGACGCTGCTTCGGCCTGCGCTCCGAACCGGTCGGGCTGTGTGGCGTGCTGTTACGATATGGTGATACGTGGGTTTGCTCCTTTTTTCCGCCATGGCCAGGTAAGATCTCGGTGAATGCCCTCGACCGGCGCCCTTGGGTGGGAAGGAGCGCCGAGCGGCAGCACGCGCTGTACACTCGTTTGATTCGACTACATATTCAATTATGTCCGATTCGCCAGCGCGCGCGCGTTGTTATTGCGTGACCTTAGAGGCCACGCTCGCTCTTTCATCTTGTACCCTCTTGTTGCAGTAACTAGGTTCGGATCTGCACGATGTGTGGCGACTTTCAGGGCCCCTCGGACGAGCATGCGGAGGGCCTTCCCTGAGCAGGAGGTGAGTCGACCCGCACTGGTGAGGTGTCCGCCTCATGACTGGAAGAGAGATGGTTAACGCTGGGGGGGCTTACCTCCGTTTGCGTCCTACTCAGAGGTCGGCCGACAGTGATGTCCAAGCTAACAAGGAGGGACCCACGTCAGGAACAGGGACTTCGTTGTCCCGCACAGAGATAGGGACTTCGTTGTCCCGCAGAGAACGTTCGACGTCTCAAGTCAGAAACAGGGACTTCGCTGTCCCGCACAGAGATAGGGACTTCGTTGTCCCGCAGAGAACGTACGACGCCTCAAGTCAGAAACAGGGACTTCGTTGACCCGCACAGAGATAGGGACTTCGTTGTCCCGCAGAGAGCGTACGACGCCTCAAGGCAGGAACAGGGACTTCGTGGTCACGCACAGAGATAGGGACTTCGTTGTCCCGCAAAGAGCGTACGACGCCTCAAGTCAGGAACAGGGGCTTCGTTGTCCCGCACAGAGATAGGGACTTCGTTGTCCCGCAGAGAGCGTACGCCGCCTATCCGAGATCGCCGGGCATTGATGTCCGAGTTTACAAGGTGCGACCCAAGTCAGCAGCAGGGACTTCGTTGTCCCGCAGAGAGCGTACGACGCCTATCAGAGACCGCCGGGCATTGATGTCCGAGATGAACAAGGTGGGTCCCAAGTCAGAGGCAGGGACTTCGTTGTCCCGCAGAGAGCGTACGTTGCCTATCAGAGATCGCCGGACACTGATATCAGAGTGTAACAAGGCGAAACCCAAGTCCGAAGCAGGGACTTCGTGGTCCCACAGAGAGCGTACCACGCCTATCAGATCGCCGGGCAGTGACACCTGGCAGGGACAAGCTGGGACCCAAGTCAGAGCAGTGGCTTTGTTTCCCCACAGAGAGCGTACCACGCCTATCAGATCGCCGGGCAGAGACGCCTGACAGCCACAAGGTCGGACCCAGGGCACAAGCAGTGGCCTTGCTGTCCCACAGAGAGCGTGCGACGCCTATCGGAGATCGTGGCCACGGAAGCAGTGGCTTGGTTGCCACTTCCCTCATACGAAAGTAATAAGTCGTGGCTGATTCTCTGTTTGTCTATTGACAAGGGGTATTTACCTAAATATTACTAAATTGCGTTGCTACCTTAGTGGCTTGGTTGCCCAGACCTGTTTGCCATACACATTCGGCGTATTGAAGTACACTATTTTGCTTGGGGTACACATACATGTGCACGTTATACACAAATACACATTTTGGAGAAACTGACAACTCACTGGCTTGTGAATAATACACATGTGAGTCCAAAGTACACTTTTAGTCAGTTGAAAGTACACTGACTGCACCCAGGGGGTAACCAGGTCGGCAAGTTGTCACTCAGAGAGCGGTCGGCGTCTTTCAGAGCTCGCCTGTCAGAGACGCCCAAGAGTAACAAAGGGGACCCCAATCAGAAGCAGTGCCTTGCTGTCCCACAGAGAGAGTATGTCGTCTGTCAGAGATCGCCGGACAGAGACGCCCAAGTGTTTTAAGGTGGGACCCAAGGTGGTCCCGGACCTGTAAAGCACAAGATACCTTGTTCTGGGCTCTGGTCAGCAGGAGAGGTAGCTGACAACCTCTACTTGCATGGCTAAACCAATGATTCTTCCACCGGCCCAGGACCCGGCCTCAAGAGTGACCCGCTCCACTGTCCTTCCGCAGGCCAGAGTGGACAAACAGCAGGTGGACAGAGCATCAAGGTGGGGCCCATGTCAACGGCAGTGACCTAGGCGCCCCGGCCCAGTAAGCTTGTAGTCACTGACTGCGGAGGGCTGGCGTCGGCTACCGTACCTACGATGCTTCCAGTCCCGGGCCAGACAAGTCATAAACGGACATGCAGAAGCGACTGCTCGGCTTCTCAGGCGCTGGACAGTGTCTAGTGTCTGTGAGAGCATGTGGGCGCGGTAGCAAACACGTATGAGTATGTACGTTTATCGTGGTGCGCGACACAGGGGTTAAAAGGTTGCTTTCCCAGCGGCTCAGCGGTTCGCCAGGCCGCTGGGGCGCGACACCTCTTATCCTTCCAAGGTTAGGTTCCTGGAACCTCTAATCCGATTTCTTTGCTTTGGGCAATAGAGATGAGAAAACAGAGGGGTATTCTGTCTCCCATATTTTAATCTAATTCAATAACTTGATTATCCCTTAAGGGCTATTACAATCAAATTGTGCTCATGCATTAAGCATTGATTAATTTAATTTTTCTTATTATTAGGTTGGGCGCCCTCGCCCGGGCTGCTCACCAGTTTTTTATGGCTTGTGGCGACCGCAAGGGCTACAGGACCACTGCACTTCGCACTGCAGGATCCCGGCTCGGTGATGTTGGGCCACGCCTCGCGCCGACCATGCAGACGAGAGCCGCTCTAGATGCAGTGCAGAAGAGACGATCTCACGATGGGATCCGGGTTCCGGCGTTCGCTCATGATCTTCAGTTCCCCTTCGGAAGCAGGGACTCGCCTCACAGAAGCCAGGGGTACGAGAGGAACAGGAGACGCTGTCCCAGTTCCATGGCTTGCTACGCAAGGGAAAGACGGGCTCTCCGAGTTTTCGCCACCGTTCGGGGGAGCGGCCCCCTGAGACTACGTTGTTCCTTCCAAGTGCGGGGTCCGCCTTCGTTGGATCGCCGCCGGCCGGAGTTTCCCGGACTTCGGAGGGGTTGGACATCCCTTCGCCTGCGGGCGGAACATACGGTTCCCGCTGGACGCCAGAGGACGTCATTCGCCGTGGCTGGACGAGGTTAGCTTCTCTACGTCGCTACGCTCGCAGTTCCGAGAGGTCTTGCGTTCGCCGGCTACTGCGAAGATTTACAGGAGAGTCTACTCGGGCCGGGGACTACGCAGGTCCCCTCATCGCGTCCAAGCATTCAAGTCCCTGCCCCTTCTGGTCGGCTTCTGTCTCCGCTTCAGGGCGCCGGGGGAGGCGCTGGTGGCTTCAGCTGGATCCTACTTTCTTCCGCTGCCAACGGTTGCTGCGTCCGTCCTGATCGATTACGCGCGGCTGAGTGGAGAGTCGGCCACGCAGGGCACCGCGCAGTGGAGAACTTCTTGGCCCCCTGGGCAGACCGACAAGGAGGCTTTCAAGGCCTGTCACGCAGCTGATTCACGCTGCGGGCGCCGCCGGATGTAGCAGCCTTCTTAAAACACTGTGGACCGTCAGACAGGATTGGCAGGGACCACTCTTCCGCGGAGGCGCGGTTCGTCCGAGGCACCGGATTGGGCGACTTACATCCGAGAGACGGAGGCGGCGACGGGACGCCAACGGCACACTCCTGTGAACGTCAGGGACAGCATACTCCAGGCGCGCGAGGGATAGAGGTCAGCGCGGGTAGAGGACTGGTCCGACAGACTTCACTGCGGACGCCGTCTTCATCGGGGGTATGCACACAGTTCAGATTAGCTCTGCCTGAGATGACTTGCGGCTAGTCGCTTCATTTCCCCGACGGGGTGCTACTCTTCGCTTGGGCCTGGCCGTAGTCAGCGGTGACCAGGCACGCTTGTCGCCTCCTTAGACGACAGCTTCGGGACCTAGCGGAAGCGTTCGCTTCCCGGGGTGGCGGCGACTTGGAGTTCCGGCAGGCTGCAGCGCCGGACCGGAGCGGATGGACTTACCCTCGGTAGCGCCTTCAGGAAGTTACCCTTTCGGCGCTGTGGATCCTGCGGCCGGGGGCGCAAGTACAGGGAGTTAGACGGGACAACTTGGCAGGAATTAGTTCCTGAGAGGTCGTTGCGCTCGGGCCTGTGGCAGTAGGGTCGACGCAGCTCTTACACTAGACGGTAGATTGGAGCACGATCTTCGTCCTTCGACTCGACACAAGTGCCTTGTCATCTCGGCAGATACCAGACAAAGACCTGAGAGCAGCGGTGCGTCTCCAGGACCTGGGACAACTCGAGTTTCGAAGTCGTAACCAGTTGGCAAGCCGGGCGGTAGGCTGGGATCATGCCCACTTCGCCGTCGACTAGAGGGCCGACGCTACGGGACAGGTACTACGTGTTTTCTTCGCCGGGATTCCGTCGAGGATGGAGTGCGTGGTCGTCCTGTTCGAGTGGGACTCCCAGTAGACGGGAGCAGGGCAGTGTAGGAGGGACTTTCAGTCCCTTCTTCAGCTCTCTTAGGACGGATGACTTACTAGGGGATCACCGTTCAACCTGACACCTCCTCTGCTTGGAGAAGGAGGGCGTAATTGGGAGAGGCTAGTGCGCTGGAGGCCTGCCGCGCGGGGAGGCGTCGCTGTGGCCAGATCTTCCAGCTCCACTGCTCGCCATCGAGATTGAATGCCGAATTATACGCTTGGTTGTCCGCCATTACTTGTGTTGCAGGTTGGTGGATGTAGGTGCGCACCCGGAGATTGGGCAGCAAGCCCTCTTCCACAGAGGCTTCCTACGGCGGCCATGGGTGCTACCGAGACAACCGCAGACCCTCAACCAGTCGAGTTGCGAGGGTAGATGACGAGCGCTGTGTGACGGGAATGACAACCTTCTTCCTTCCGAACTGGACGAAGCCCCAGCTGGCAGGGTGCTTCCTCGGGGTTTTTCATCTCCTAAGGACGGCCCCCCTTTCACCGTTCAGGACTATCTCACCATGATCGCCGACTCCTACAGGCGATTGCGCTCATCAGACCCGGGTAGCTGCAAAACCTCACTTTCAGAGGCTCCCTTCGCTTGGAATGCCCCGCTGTGCTGCGCAGGGACCAAGTTCTACCTTGGGGGCTTACGGGATCTCAACCTCGTCTGTTGGAACCCGGCACATGACGCGCCTGACGGATGTTTCAAGGAGGAGAGCTTCAGGGCAGTCCTTGACTCAACCTCCAGGCTCAGTACTATGCACGCTGTCCACACACCCGGGTGGCTGGCAGTGCCAGTCGACCGGTTCATGCTACAGCTACCTGACACATCTGCCTGGACGAGACGCGGCCTACATGACGGCGACAGTTGTTTCGCCCTGCGCGTGTTGGGTGCCACCCGGGAGAACAGACTTCAAACCCGGTGACAGCCTTACCTCTTCCAGGGTCAGTATCCGTACGCGCTGTCGTCACACACACACAGATGGCTGGCTGTTACGGACGGAAGGCGCCGTGCAACTACTACGGTACCAGCCTTCAGGGCCAAGTCGTGGTCGCCTTGGCTGCCCTACAGTCTATGTCTGTCTGCCCGTACGAGTGTCAGATTCCACTCAGTAGCCCAGACAATAGGAACCGGTGAGAGTCTTCCGTGTGTACCTGCGCCGGACCAAGCTGGCGCATGGGGACGCACACACCTGTTTTCTCCCTCTGTCCACAGGTAGACGTGGTATCTCAGCCCAAACCTGCTCCTCCTGGTTCCGGGGAGTTATCCGCCCGGCCTTCCAGGACGTTGACCTGTTGATGCCACATGTTGCACATCGCGGCGCACGAGGTCAGAGCCATGGCCGCAAGTTCCGCTGCGACAGCACCGGTGCAGTCAAAGTCTTGTGGCGGCTATGAGATGGCGAGCGGAGTCCACTTTCGCCCGCTGCTACCTGAGGGACCTCTCCTCCCAGCGACAGATCCTCTCGCTGGTGGGAGACACCGCAGCAGCGCAACACTCCCTCCCGGCGCCCTAGGCGCCGCAGGTATCTTAGCTAAAATTATCGGGAGTGTGCTGCAGGAGGGCGAGTTTGTGGGCAATGTGGTTGGCAGTAGGGGCGCTATAGCGGCACCCACCTCCTCTTTGTGATTCTTCCTAAGTGTAATACCATCGGTAATGTGTTTTGAGAAAACAAATGAATTTTTCAATTAAAATGCATTTTTTTGAAAAATACTTACCGATGGTATTACTCGAAGGTCCCTCCCTCCGGCCCCGCTTGCCGCAGTTCGCTAAGAACTAAACTGGGGTATGCTGGGTAATCTTGTACCGGATGTGAGTAAGGGGAGGCTATTCGGGTTGGCATAGTCTATGGCGCCCCACTCCTGCCAACACCCCCTTATACGGACACAACCAAAATTTGGCTAAAATTAGGCCAGCTAAGAGCCATTCCTAAGTGTAATACCATCGGTAAGTATTTTTCAAAAAAATGCATTTTAATTGAAAAATTCATTTTACCCTTAAGGATTTTTGCACGGCACCCTCCTCCTCATCGCAATTCTTCCACTTCACTAAGTCATGTCATCGGTAATGTTTTTGAGGAAACAAATTCATTTTTCTCTAAAAGGTATTTTTTCGAAAAATACTTACCGATGACATGACTTGGAGGACCCTCCCACCTGCCCCGCTTGCCGCTTTCGAGCGGTATCAGACTGGCTGGTCTCGTGAACGGATCCGGTAGGGCAGGAACGGGAGACAACTCTCGGCCCCTCTGGGGGGTTCCCCGAGTGCCTCCCGGGTTGTGTGGGCACACAATGGGTGAGTAGGCTAAAATTGAGCTAGTAGTAGACATTTCCACTAAGTCATGTCATCGGTAAGTATTTTTCGAAAAAATACCTTTTAGAGAAAAATGAATTTTACGTAGGTTTTGCTATTGTCACCTTGGCCTCGAATGTTTGCCTTAGATGGGCAGAGCCACGTGCTATCGCTCGTACGCTTGCATGTGTATTATGTGTTGCAATTGCCAGGTGCGGACCTGCACACTATGCGGCGATTTCCAGTGGCCAACGGACAACCACAAGGTCTGCCTTCCCTGCTCTGGCTGCGCCTTGGACTGCACCTGTGATATCTGCTCCACCTGGCCTGAACTGAGGTGGTCTCAGTTAAGGAGCTTCTACAGGCGGGACCGGCCGTCCCCTGTGAGTGACCCTCCCGTCCATGAGCCCCCCACTGTGCCAGGAGCAGTGACCAAACGCGACCGTGCCAACCCTTTGGAACGGATGCCGCACCAAACGCGTGCACCCAGCACTGCTCGGAGAACTGTAGTCAATGCGCGAACACACAGCGCCTACCTCACGGAGCCTGGTCTACGGGGACGTGCTTCGCGCCGCCCCTTGTCCGCTATCAGTTCTCGCTTGTCTCTCACGCTCGCGGACTCTTCCTGGGAGTCCATATGCTGGCAAGGAGACCGCCTCACTGAGCCCAGCTCTCAGAGACGAAATGCCACGCGCCCGAGGACCTCGGACCTTTTGGAGCTCTCTCGAGCTTCCTCCTACTCCTGGCGATCCTGCTCTCTGGTGGACGCTCGTTGGAAGGACCGCCGCGCGCACCGGACAACCAGCAGCCCCCCTCGCTCGGCCCAGTCGGCGGTGCGACCATCCTCGCGCACGCTCCGTGCCTCGCCGCCGTGCTCCTCTCGTCGCCCTTCTGCCTCCCCTCGGCGCCGCTCAGGCGGAAGCCCTCGTCATCGGGATCATGGACGTCGCTCCCTTCTTCGCAGCCGCTCCCTTCGCGCCTCCTGGCGTGACTTCCCCCGGTCTCCGCCCTGGTCTCGCCGCAGGCCCCGTTCGGCCTCTCGGCGTGTTTTGTCTTCCTCTAGCGTCCCTCTTCACCGCCGTTCCCCTCCCCCCCCCACCTCCCCCCCCCTACCTCCCCCCACCTCCCTCCCCCCCCAGGATGACGAGGTCCTAAAGTCTTCTCGCCGAGGACTCCGTCTCCGCGCTGCTGGGCGCTCCTGGCCGTTCCACCGCTTCTCGCTCGACCATTTCGGACGTCTCGGACCCTTTGCCGTGGCTGCGACCTCTCGTTCGGACACCGTGCTCGCTCTAGATGAGGCGGCCCGCCTCATCTCGGCCGCCCTCCCAGTGGACGCTTGCCCCCTGTCCCTCCCGCTCAAGCGGAAGATCTCCGCCTTCGTCGACGCTGGCAGGCAGACCAAGAAGTTCAAGTCGCTCCATCAACCCCCCGGATTTCGCGACATGTGGGACGCCTTCTCCACGCATCTGCTCACCGCCCCTCGGGAGACCGATTTCTTTTCCGACGGTAGGTGGCCCCCCCGGCCTCGACATCGCCTTTTGTCAGGGATGGTATTACGGACACTCCGAGGCCTTCGTCTGCCCCCTTCCCACAGTGGACCCGGCGACCATCCTTCAGGCGGGCTGCCTCACCCTCCTAAAGCGTGCGATTCCCTGGGGTTTGGAGAGTACCACTACGCTCGTTCGCAACACCCTCGCCTGCTCGGGCTTCCTTGAGCTGCTCACCCAAGCCTTCGTTCACCGGATCGAGGACGCCTGGCATCCCTCCTTGACTCCCCTCCTAGAAGATGCTCTCGCGGAAGTGGCCAACCGGGCAGCCTATCACTCGTCCGTCAATGCCATGGCGGCCTCCTCCAATTGTGACATAAAGTCTGCTGGCCTGTCGGGGTATGCCTCCGGACCTGCGTAACCAGCTTCGCCATGCCCCCCTGGGTGGACCCCTCCTCTTCGGCAACACCTGGAACTCGGTGAAGACGGCGAATGCTGATCGGTGGCCTGGCAAGACTGCTCCCCCTCGCTTTTGTCTGGCCCGCAAGGCTCCAGGTCCCGCCCTGTGGGTCTCCAGACCCTCTGCATCCTCTGGCCCCGCGCCTCCAGGCGCCCCCCTCCGCCACCCCGCCTTCGGCCGACCCAGTAAGGTTAGCTCCTTTGCCCCCACCCGGCCCCGTCCTGCCCGTCGCCCAGGGCGCGGGCGGGCCGCCTGACTCTTGCGCCCCTCCTCCCCCGCCGACCGTCCTGGGGTCTCCAGTCGGCGGGAGGCTTGCCCAGTTCAGCAAAGTGTGGCACTCGCTGTTCCCAGACGATCCCTGGATTCGGACCACTGTCTCCGACGGCCTTCGGATATCCTTCCGCTCTCCGCCTCCGCTTTGTTGCTTCCCTGGGTGGACCTCCGTGCCCCCCGACGCGCTGAAGGCCAGCGCTCTAGGCAGAGAAGTCACCGCTCTCCTGCAGAAGGCCACCACAGAGGTGGCGCCCAGTCATCGACCTCTCGACGCTGAACGCCTTTATCGCGGCACCTTCCTTCCGCATGGAGACTGCCAGAGCTCTCAGAGCCTCCGTCCAGCCTTTGGACTTCGCGGTGAGCCTGGATCTATCAGACGCGTACCTGCACATCCCCATTCACCCCGCCTCGAGGAGGTTTCTCCGCTTCACCTGCGACAGGGTGGTCTACCAGTTCCGGGCCCTGCCGTTCGGTATCAACTTCAGCCCTTGAGTGTTTACTCGCCTCATGGACGCAGTGGTGGCCAAGGCCCGGCAGTCGTCGTCCAGTCCAACATCCAACTACCTCGATGACATCCTCTTATGCAATAAATCGGTGGCTGTCCTAACAGCGGACAGGGATGCGCTGATGCAGCTTTTGGCTCAGTTGGCGTTTCTGATCAACGCGGGCAAGTCGGATCTCACACCCTCTGGCCGGTTTGTCCACCTCGGCATGGAGTTCGCTACCGACCTCAACAGGGTGCGTTTGCCGAAGCAGCGGATTCAGAAGTTAGCCTCCTTGGCCAGCGACTTAAACCAGCTGGACACAGCCCCCGCCAGAGTCAGGCTTCAGCTCCTCGGAGTGATGAATGCGGCCGCAGAGCTCCTCCCACTCGGTTGTCTCTACTCCCGGCCGATACAGCTGCACCTCCTGCTTCACTGGCGCCCGTCCTCAGCCAACTTGACAGCCCTGGTACCGGTCACTTCGATGCTTTGCCCCCACCTGCAGCGTTGGATGGCTCCGGCGTGGCTGGCTTCCGGAGTCCCCCTGGCGTCTCTTCCACCCCAGCTATCCCTGTGTGTCGACGCAAGTCTCTCCGGGTGGGGTGCCCACCTGCTACTGGACTTCAGCATGACGTCCGGTTCCTGGCCCCCAGAGCTGACTGTCAGGCATATCAACTGGTTGGAGCTGCAGGCAGTTTGGCAAGCCCTCATCGCTTTGGACACAAGGCTTGGTCACCAGGAACTGCTGGTCCTCTCCAACAACACGACAGTGGTGGTGTATATCCAGAAGCAAGGCGGTACTTGCTCCCCCGACCTGCTCCTCTACCGTCTGATGCTCTGGTGCCAGGACCGCGGCATTTCCCTTCGGGCGCGACACATTCCTGGTCACCTGAACGTCTTGGCCGACTCTCTCTCGTCGCGGCCAGCTGCTACACACGGAGTGGACTCTTTGCTGAGACATCTTCCAGATGATGTGTGCACACTGGGAGACCCCTTTGATCGACTTGTTCACCACGAGGTGGAACCACCAGCTTCCTCTCTTCGTCTCCCCGATCCCGGACCCCCTGGCCTGGGCAGTCGACGCACTCTCCATCCCCTGGGACGGGCTTATAGCTTATGCTTATCCCCCGACAGTCCTCGTCCCCAAAGTTCTCCTCAAGCTTCGTGGATGCAATGTGGTCGTCTTGCTGGTCGCCCTGCTCTCCTGGAACCGGTTTTGGACCACCGACTTCCTCAGCCTCGCCACGGGACCCCCCCTGCGGCTACCCACGCTGGGGACGATGCTCAAGCAGCCTCAGCAATCGCTGTTCCACCCATGCCCGGAGCGTCTCCTTCTTCACGCCTGGAGATTGTGCGGCACACCCTCACCGCTAGAGGCTTCTCAAGTGCAGCAGTGGAAGCGATCTCTTCAGTCCGCAGACCCTCGACACAGCACATCTACGAGGGAAAGTGGCGAGTGCTGTGCTCCTGGTGCGAGGACCAACGCCTCTCCCCCACCGATTTGACAAATCCCCAGCTCGCGGACTTTTTCCTCTGGCTCTTCGGAGACCAAGGTTTGGCCCCTATCACCATCAGGGGGTACCTACCTGTCCATGATTGCTGACACCTACCGGCACCTCGGCCGCCCGGACCCCGGCGCCTGTAAAGACATCGCCGACCTTATGACTCACTTCGGCCTGCAGCGTCCAGTGCCCCGCTCACTCATTCCTCGCTGGGACCTCCCCTGGGTACTGATGCATCATGTGGCTAAACTCTGCCAGATTTGAACCGTTGCCATTGGCCCGCTTCGCGGACGTGACTCGTAAGACTTGCTTCCTGTTGGCTCTTGCCACCGCGGCCCGAGTCGGCGAGCTACACGCGCTGTCAGCGCGCCTTGCCTACCTACAGTTTCGTGCGGATGGCTCCGTGCAGCTTCTAACGGACCCTGCTTTCCTTGCCAAGACCAGGTCTCCATTGACTGCGCCACAGGTGATAACCCTACGGCCGCTGCGTGGGGGGAACTTTCCCCGGGAGACCAGGCAACAAGATCCTGTGCGTGCCCTACGCGTTTACCTACACCGGACCAAAGCTGTCCGAAGAGGACACTCACGCCTCTTCCTGCCTCTCAAGCCCGGCAGAAATGACATTACAGCCCAGACGATATCTTCCTGGCTACACTGGGTCATTAGGTCCGCCTACCAGGACCTCTCCCCACAGGGAGCGAAGAGGCTCAAGATACGCGCTTGGCTAAAATTGTCGGGAGTGTGCGACAGGGAGGATGGCTCTGCATTGGCCCCGTGGGGATGGTTGGGGTAGCGGCACCCTCCTCCTTCTCGCTATTCTTCCTATTAGTCATCGGTAATGTTTTTGAAGAAATAAATTCATTTTTCTCTCAAAGGTATTTTTTTGAAAAATAATTACCGATGACATGACTCAGAGGACCCTCCCACCTGCCCCGCTTGCCGCTGGTGAGCTAATTATCCTGACTGAGGAATCATCGTATGACTTGGAACCGGATGGGCAGGCACGGGAGACAACTCTTGGCCCCTCTGGGGGTTCCCTGAGTGCCTCCTGGGTTTGTGCAGGGGCACAACGGGTTCCTAGGCTAAAATTGTGTGAGTAAGTAGACACTTCCTATTAGTCATGTCATCGGTAAGTATTTTTCGAAAAAATACCTTTTAGAGAAAAAATGAATATTTATTATTACAGGGCATCCAGTACAGCATCAGTTCACTGAAATTTGCATCAATGATTTTCGGTATACCTCCCCACTTCCTCCACAGTCAGTATTTCTGTTTCCTAATCAGTATTGCCTACAATATGTCTCTTTAATCATCTTTACCGCACACCTCCACAGTTGGTATTTCTCTTTTCTTATTGGTATCATCTGCCTCCTCGTTCGGTATTTCTTGGTATTTATCTTTTCTAATCGGTATCATCTACGGGCTGCTCTTTTCCTTTTCGTTATTCCCCTTCAAAAACTGATAAAATACTGAGAATTACTGTGTATTACTACACATATTTCACATTATTTGTGTGCTGGTCCATGGTATAGGAATGGTTTCTTGCTAGACTAATTTTAGCCCNGGTCCATGGTATAGGAATGGTTTCTTGCTAGACTAATTTTAGCCCAAAATTGTTGTGTACAAGTATGGCCATGATGGCAGGTGAGGGGCGCCATAGGCTAGGCGGTAACTCGAGTAGCCTCCCTTCCAACCCAACCGCGCATGCGCCCAACGGCTTGCTAACCAGTCAGTTTCTTTGCTAGATAGTGAAAGGTTGTGTACGTCTTTGGCTCTAGCTTCGGACTGTGTATAGTTGTGAAAAACCGGTCGTCATGTGTTGTTGGGGTGTTACTCTATGCTGTGGCTTGTGTTAAGCTTGGATGCTTTCTGGTGGGACTTTCCTCGTCGGTGTTTGTGTTAGACCTGACGAGACAGCGGCGCCTTGTGAACTGTGCTCACATGCCTCGATGCCGGTCGGGCTGTAGTGTGTTACAGCCTTCGGGTGTCCTGAACTTTTTCCATCACTCTACTGCTAGCCTCGGGTTGCCGGTTTAGGCTTGGACGATTCCTGGGTGGTGATAGTGGTTCCCGCTTCGGGGACCGGTCGTGCCTGTGTCGCCGGCGTGGTCTTCGCTCACGGACCGTGGACTGCGTTGTACGGCCTGCCTCTGCCGCCATTGCTGTTAGGCTTCGCCGAGGTGCACTGCTTCCTCATTATGGCAAGGTAAAACCTCGATTATTGCCACCATCCGGCGCTCAAGGGAAGGGGTAGAGCGCCTGGCGTCGGCACTTTATTTTGTTGTACAAACTTCGAAATACGCGCGGATTTGTATTGCGGGCCCGCGGGGGCACGCTCGCTTGCATTTCATTGTGCACTATGTTTTGCAGTTGGCAAGTCCGCACCTGCACACAATGTGGACAGTTCCAATGGCCTAGTGATGAACATGCTGTTTGCCTACCCTGTTCCGCTTGTACCTCTACTCACCCATGCCTGGTCGGCGCCCCCTGGCTGGAAGTTCAATGGACGCAGCTATGGAACTTCTACCGTCGTGAATGCCTGACACCAGCGCGGGATAGGGATTCAACATTGGTAAGCCCCACAGACCTGACGAGTGGCCCTTACCAGCGTGCAGAGCCTTCAATGCCGTGGCTTAGGCCGCGAACCTGAGCTCTAGCGCTGGCAGGCCCCACAGTCCCGTCGAGTGGCCCCTGCCTGGTCGCGGAACCTTGAGTGTCGCGGTCCAGACCTCGAGTCAAGACCCTGCTCGGAACAGGGATTCAACACCGGTAAGCCCCACAGACCCGTCGAGTGGCCCTTACCAGGAGAGAGAGCCTTCAATGCCGTGGCTTAGGCCGCAAGCCCGAGCTCTAGCTCCGGCAACCACCACAGTCCCGCCGAGTGGTTCCTGCCCAGTTACACCGCAAGTTGAGGCGAGAGATAAGATACGAGAGCAAGCTCCAGCGCCGGTAGCCGTCACAGACCTGACAAGTGCTGCTTACCAGGGTGTGGAGCCTCGCCCGTCACGCTCTCCTATGGCAAGGTCTCAGCACTCCAGACAGGATGTTCGGGCACCGCGATCAGATGACTGCGCACGCCGGATGCACTCCAGCGCTTCCACAGGAAGCAGTAGTCGACACGATGCGTCCCGTCGAGACCACGAGTCTCGTCCTCCTTCGGAGCGGTTCCTCGCTACTCGCCACCGTTCACGTTCAAGAGACAGGTCACCTCGCCGCCGGACTGCTTCCAGCGTCTCAGTTGCTAGCCGGCCCTCGAGGGCGAGCTCCGTTTATGACCAGACTCCGGCTGTTCATCATGCCACGACGCGCTCTCCGTTTACAAGACCGTCCGCGCACAGGGCTTCCTCGTGTTCGCCGCACTGCTCCCGGCGTTCTACTGCCACGCTTAGGCGCCGATCTCGGCGCCGCTCCTGATCCAGGCGTTCTCGCTCTCCCCACCGTAGCCACTCTCCCCGGGACGGCAGGTCTCGTCCACATGCCTCGAGCTCGCCGCGGAATTCGTCGCAGGTACCTTTGCTGATTCGCCCCGCGCAGCACCCCTCCCCTGGGGAACGGTCTCCCCCCAGGGCGACGCCCTCTTCCAGGGACGCCTTGGATACTCTACGTGTAGAGGACGACGCCCTCAGTTTAGCCCCTGAGGACTCAGTTTCTGCTCTTCTGTGAGATGACAGCCCCTTCCCGTCCGGCCCTGCTGACTCCGACGAAGGCTTCCGTACGTCAGGTGTTGGGCATAGGTTGGAGACACTCCGCGCCCTAGACGAGGCGGTGCGTATCATCTCGGCTTGCCTTCCGGCCGAGGACTGCCCACCATTCCTCCCGCTTAAGAGGAAAGCATCGGCCTTCGTCGACGCGGAGCTCCAGTCCAAGAGGTTCAAGTCTCTTCCCCAACCGCGGGCTTCCGCACCTTACGGAACGCATTCTCCGCACATCTTTCGCAGGGCTCCCCCTTAGCTCCACCGGTTTTTTTCTCGGACTCCAGGTGGCCAACGGATTTGGACATCTCCTTCTGGCAGTCCTGGTATGCTGGCCACACACAGAGCTTTGCCTGCCCCCTGCTGGCGCCGGATCCCCCAGCACTGTCCTTGATAGCTGCTCCCACGCGTAGGAGGTTCTTCCCCGGAGTGGATCAGACAGCGACCCTCATACATAATGCCCTGGCCTCGACGGGATTCCTGGACCTCCTGACGCAAGCCATCGTCCGCCGGGTTGAAGATGCTTGGTATCCATCGCTCACGCCGCTCTTAGAAGATCTGCTTGCACTGGCGGTCTCGGGTAACCGCGCCGCTTACCACACCTGTGTCAACGCCATGGCTGCTGCCGCTAATTGTGACCTGCGTCGGGATGCCTTACTCTGCTCCTACCATCTCCCTGACGATGTGAAGCTGCAACTTCGCCAGGCACCCATTGGGGGTGAGCTCCTCTTCGGCCCTACTTGGCTTGCAGTCAAGGAAGCTAATAAGGACATCTGGCCCAGCCGCCCTGTTCCAGCCCCTATTCAGCCAGCCCGCAGGGCCCTGGGTCGCGCCTCGTGGGCCGCTAGACCCGCCGCTCATCCTTTCACCAGAGATGGACGTCTTCCTCCCAGACCTCCGGCTTTCCCTCGCGCCTGTCCTCTCGCCGGCTCCGCTTCTGACCCCCCCCCCCCCCCCTTCTGAGGACCTGGCCCAAGCCTGCCCGACACTCCGGGCAGGGCAGGGCCCACTGACTGTCTCGCTTTTCGGCCCCCGCCGACTGCTTCGGGGTCTCCTGTTGGCAGGAGGCTCGTACTTCGCAGCGACGCGTGGCGTGCGCTGCTACCGGATGACCCTTGGATTCTCTCCACCATCTCAAAGGGACTTCTGATCTCCTTTCGGTCCCTGCCCCCTTTGCGCCGTTCACCAGTGTGGACCTTGGTACCGACAGACCAGCTCAAAGCAGACGCCCTGCGAGGTAGCTGCCCTACTTCGGAAGGCTGCCACAGAGGTGGTTTTTCGACACGACACCCCAGCCTTCTACAGCCGGCTCTTCGTAGTGCCCAAGCCGGGCAGCAAGTGGCGTCCTGTTATCGACCTATCGGCGCTCAACAAGTTCATCGTCGCGCCGTACTTTCGCATGGAGACCGCACGGGCCCTTCGTTCCACGGTGCAGCCGATGGACTTCGCAGTCAGCCTGGACCTCTCGGATGCGTATCTTCATGTTCCCATGCATCCAGCCTCCAGACGTTATCTACGCTTCGCATTCGAGGGTGTGGTCTACCAGTTCCGCGCGCTTCCCTTTGGCCTCAACCTCAGCCCTTGGGTCTTCACTCGCATCATGGACGCGGTGGTAGCCAGAGCCCGATGAACGTCCACGAGCCCCACGTCGAACTACCTGGACGACCTGCTGTTGAGGAACCAGGCCGAGTCCGCTTTGAAGGAAGACCGAGATGCCCTGCTCCGACTCCTCAAGACTTCCTGGTCAACTTCAGCAAGTCCGACCTCGTACCGTCACGCCACTTCGTGCACCTAGGAATGTTTCTGCACCGACCTCAACATCGTCCGGCTTCCAGAGCAACGCATCCAGAAGTTGGCGATTCTAGCACGGCAGGTGTCCCAGATGACAACGATCCCCGCCAGGCAGTGGCTTCAGCTTCTGGGTCTGATGAGTGCCACAGCAGATCTGCTCCCTTTAGGACGTCTCTACTCCCGTCCTCTGCAGTTACATCTCCTCCTTCACTGGCAACTTTCGACGTCTGACCTCGAGGCTCCGGTTCCGGTCCCAACTATGCTCCGTCCTCACCTTCTTCACTGGGCGGACCCCACCTGGCTCGTGACAGGAGTGCCGCTGTACTTGCCACCTCCCACCCTTTCCCTCTGCGTCGACGTGAGCCTCACCGGTTGGGGCGCTCACCTACTTCCGTCGTTCGAGACTGCCTCCGGCCTGTGGCACCTGGATTTGCTGTCCCAACACATCAACTAATCCAGACCAAAAAGGTGACTGCCAAGCGTGTGAAATGCAAAGAAGTACCCAACGGAGAAAGAAACACGCTTAGAAAAAACGGTACAACACAATTTATTAATATTTCGGGTAAATACCCTTTGTCAAAATAGACAAACAAACAGAGACATTATTTGCTACTTATCTTCAGATGCAGAAGGAATGTGGCCACATTCCTTCTGCATCTGAAGATAAGTAGCAAATAATGTCTCTGTTTGTTTGTCTATTTTGACAAAGGGTATTTACCCGAAATATTAATAAATTGTGTTGTACCGTTTTTTCTAAGCGTGTTTCTTTCTCCGTTGGGTACTTCTCAACACATCAACTGGCTGGAGCTGAAGGCGGTCTGGCAAGCCCTCCTTGCGTGGGAATCTCGCCTACTACATCAGGAGCTACTGGTGCTGTCGGACAACTCCACGGTCGTCGCCTACATCCAGAAACAAGGCGGGACCCGCTCTCCCTCCCTCTGCATCCTCCTCTACCAGGTGCTTCGGTGGTGCTAGGATCGGGACATCACTCTCCGCGCGCGGCACATTCCGGGTCATCTGAATGTTCTAGCCGACTCCCTCTCCCGACGCGGTCATCTTCTCCATACCGAGTGGTCGCTGCGACCAGACATTTTTCGGATGATCGGCGCAGCCTGGGAGACACCCATGATCGACTTGTTCGCCATGAGATGGAATCGCCAGGTCCCTCTCTTTGTCTCACCAATTCCAGACCCTCTTGCCTGGGTGGTTGACGCTCTCTCCATCCCTTGGGATGGTCTGGTCACCTACGCCTACCCTCCGACGGTGCTCGTCCCTAGGTCCTACTTAAGCTCAGAGGGTGCAACGCGATCCTGTTCCTGGTGGCTCCGTTTTGCTGGACCAAGTCGTGGACGACCGACCTCCTGAACCTCGCCACGGCCTCCCCGCTGCCGCTCCCCACCCTGCGCACGATGCTCAAGCAACCATGGCAGGAGCTGTACCACCCGTGCCCCGAGCGTCTCCTCCTCCACGCCTGGAGGTTTTCCGGCAAGTCCTCACCGCTAGAGGCTTCTCAGGTGCGGCAGTGGACGCGATCGCTACAGCCCGCAGAAGCTCGACCAGACGAGTCTACGAAGGCAAGTGGAGAGTACTCTGCTCTTGGTGTGATGACAGACGCCTCTCCCCCATTGAGTTGACGGTTCCTTAGCTGGCGGATTTCTTCCTCTGGCTGTTCAACGACCAGCGGTTAGCGCCCATCACCATCCACGGCTACCTGGCTATGATCGCTGAACGTACCGGCCTCTGGGATGACCTGACCTGGGTTCCTGCAAAGACCTTGCTGACCTGATGGCACACTTTGGTCTACAACGTCCCACTCTTCGCTCCCTGGTGCCGTGATGGGACCTGCCTTGGGTGCTTACGTGGCTCAACTCGGCCCGCTTCGAGCCGATCCAGTTGGCAAGACTACCAGACGTGACACGAAAGACCTGCTTCCTTATGGCCCTCGCGTCAGCCTCCAGGGTCAGCGAGCTGCACGCCCTTTCAGCTCGCCCCGCCTGTTTGCAGTTCCGAACGGACAGTTCGGTTCATTTGCTACCCGACCCGGCCTTTCTAGCCAAGACCCGATCACCTTTGGCTGCTCCTCAGTTGGTCACCATACAACCATTGAGAGACCCAGGCTCCATCCGAGAGTCCAGACAACAGGACCCAGTGCGGGCCTTATGCGTGTACCTGCGCCGGAGCAAGCCGCTATGCAGGGGACGTACCCGCCTTTTCCTCCCTCTGTCCCCAGGTAGAAATGACATCTCAGCCCAGACGATATCCTCCTGGCTCCGGTGGGTGATACGATCCGCCTACCAAGACCTTGCCCCTAATGCAGCCAAACACATGAACATCGGGGCACACGAGATCAGAGCCATGGCCGCAAGCCTAGCTTTCGACCGCAACTGTGCTGTCAAAGACATCGTGGCGGCCGTGGGTTGGCAAGCGGAGACCACCTTCGCACGCTTCTACCTGAGGGACCTCTCCAACCAGCGCCAGAACCTTTCGCTGGTGCGGGACATCGTGGCGGCGCAACACTCCCTCCCGGCGCCCTAGCCGCCGTAAGTATCTTTGCTAAAATTAGAGGGAGGTTGCTTAGGGAGGGTGGCTCTAGTAGTCTCGATGGCTTGGGTTAGGGGCGTTATAGCGGCACTCGCCTCCTCTTCGGGATTCTTCCTATTAGTAATACCATTGGTAATGTGTTTTGAGGAAACAAATGCATTTTTCTCTAAAATAAATTTTTTCGAAAAATACTTGCCGATGATATTACTCGAAGGTCCCTCCCACCTGCCCCGCTTGCCGCTGGTCCGCTAAGAAACTGACTGGTTAGCAAGCCGTTGGGCGCATGCGCGGTTGGATTGGAAGGGAGGCTACTCGAGTTACCGCCTAGCCTATGGCGTCCCTCACCTGCCATCACGGCCATACTCGTACACAACAATTTTGGGCTAAAATTAGTCTAGCAAGAAACCATTCCTATTGGATATACCATCGGTAAGTGTTTTTCGAAAAAATTTATTTTAGAGAAAAATGCATTTTTTGGAGGTGTTACCTAATGACTGTGCACCCCTTGCAAAAGACGACCATGATAATTCAAGGGTAGTGCCAGATTGGCGTGGCACCTGAAGGTGCCAAGCTAATCTGGTACTACCATTGAATTATCATGGTCAATACATCTCCTGCTGTAGGGTGTTGGGGCTAAATGGCTTAAGACTAACACAGCCAAGAAAAATTGAACGCCACCAAACTGCAAGAGGCATAGATCCTTGTGAGCCCCCGCAATTGTGGGGGCTCCTGATATGCCTCTTGCTGAAACCACTTTGCATCCATGTTTCTTGGCTGGATGGGGATCCTTGACATTGTATTCACAAAGATGTCAAAAACAGAATCTGAATCCACTGGCAGTATTTATCTGTTGGGTTAATAGGTTGAGAAGCTGATGGATGGAAAACCGTACTTCATTGAAACCAAGTTTGATGGGGAGCGTGTCCTGCTGCACAAAAAGGGGGATGAGTACAAATACTTCTCACGCAGGTAATATTAAAAATCTTAACTATGGTTTATAAATTCATTTTCTGTTTGGTTGAAACATAATGAAAAAAAAACCACTTATGCATTGGGCAAGTCATTACAGTTTAGTTTAAATAAGATTTGTTTCTGAGATTTTAGGATTATATTCCTGTTGTAATGAGCAGTTTGAATAAAATTTTTGCACCATGTTAGATTTGAGTATGTCCACTCTGTGTTAAGTACCTGCAAAGGGACATGCATTGGAAGACTTAATCTGGAGTAATGCCCTCACTTTGAGAAACATCCAGAGCAGATCTTATTCTTAGTCAGCTAAGTCAGCTATTTGCTTACATTGATTCAATGATCAAGTCCCTTTGACTGCAGGGTCCCATTAGAATGTATGACCCTCTTACAGATGGAAGGGGCTGGTCGATTAATACAAGGTATTCATGTTGATAGATGTTTTCTCTCTCCGTTAGAAATCATACTGATACCAATTAAAAAAAATTAATGTAAAACGTTTGTGCATGTATTTCTTTGTTTTCAGTGGAAATGAATACACTAATGTATTTGGAGCGACCCCATTTGAAGGAACACTGACTCCCTATATTGCCAACTGCTTCAAGCCTGAAGTTGACAACTGTATTCTGGATGGGGAGATGCTGGGCTACCATGCAGCCACCAAGACTTTTGGTCAGTTTGCCTGCAGTTTAACCCATTCAGTGCCAAATAGCGCAGATTGTGTATCTGCATTCTTTGCTAATTCATTACCAAAATGTCCTAGCTTTCTCTGGAACATGGGTTCAAAGTGATATCAGCAAGAGGCATAGATCCCATTGCAACTGCTAGAAACGTTTTGTTGAGGGACTGTTAGGGGAGCAACTCAATGGTCAGTTTTCATTTAAAAAAATGAATTTCATTAGAAATAGTAGTGCTGTTTGCAAAAGCCACTGTATCAATATACAACTCTTTGACATGTGTACTTTAATGGACATAAGTCATCTTATTTGTGCAGGTCTGTAATTTTGGACCTATGGCCATAATGTCCAGAATCACAGGCCAGCACAAATGATGTTCCTATCGTATTTTCTCTTTTCTCTTTTCCATCCATGCACAGGATCCAAGGGAGAGCAGTTTGACATCAAGTCACGTGATGGCGCAGAGTCCAAAGGTTACCAGCCTTGCTTGCAAGCTTTTGATGTTCTTCTGTATAACGGGCGTGTGCTGACAAACATGCCGCTTAGAGAGAGACTCGAATACCTTGAAAAAGTTGTGGAACCTGTGGAAGGCCGCATTCAGATCAGTCAGCACCGAGAGGCTCGCACAAAGTGAGATTTGAAGTTGGTGTCTCTTAAAATGCAGAACAGTAAAGATCATTTTGTACAGTCTAACTGGAGAGGGATTTCATTGATTAACCCTCTGTAGTACACTGTATGTACATTTGTTTCCTCAAAAACATTACCGATGGCATGACTACATGGAAGTGTCTACTACTTACTCAATTTTAATCAATCCAGACTGTTGTTCAAGGTTCTCTCCAAACAGTACAAAAACTTAGTCGCGCGAGTATACTGCAGACTAAGCCTACCGCTGAGAGTGACAGGCCCATCGTAACCATGGTTTACCATCCGCACACCAATCCGGTTCGTAAAATACTTCTTTCTAACTGGGGTCTTTTGTCATCCAGTAAAGAGTCCGCTGCTATCTTTTCTGAACCTCTGTTGGTGGCTTTCAAGAGGGATATTAATTTACGAGACATGCTTGTTCGCTCTACTCTTAAGCCTCGTTCTACCACCAGACCCTCCGGCTCCACACCGTGCAATGTTCCAAATTGCAAGACATGTCCTTTTATTTGCCCTTCTACAGTGGTGAATGGTCCACGCTACAAATTCAACATAGACAGATACTTCACATGTCAAACTACCAACGTGATTTATGTCATCTCCTGTGTGAAATGCGGCCAACTCTATGTTGGAGAGACGGAAAGAACCATCAACGACCGTTTTAAAGAACATCTTCAGTCGGTCAAGTACCATTACAATAGACCGGTCGGGCGACATTTCAACCAGGCCGATCACTCCGTCTCGGACATTCGTGTTAAAGGCCTCTGGCTTATGCAAGCCAGTAATGTCTGGGCCAGGAAAGACCGAGAAAAATTTTTGATTAATAAACTGGGCACTGTGGCGCCACTCGGGATGAATATGAAAGATTAACTTTTTGGACCTTACCTGTGTCTTCTGCTAACTGTCATTTACCTTACCGAGTCGCTTCTGTATGACTACTCACTAACCAGATAGGTGCGGCTGGCGCTGATTGATATGTACTTTGTGCCTCCCATGGGGACTTTTTCAGCGCTGGCCATACGTTAAGTTGGATCCCTTGCCCTTCCCTGTCGGGCGCCTGGTCGCCGGTCCTTGGATTTATGCGCGGGTGTGGGGGGCGATCATGTGCATTCCCTTGGGGATGTATGTGGTCATCTTGTTCGCATGCCTGTGCGTTCGTCCGTGGGCTGGAGGGTGCCTGTTGGGTGGGGCTGGTGGCTCTGTTTGTTTGCCTTCCCCCCCCCCCTCCCTTTTTGTTTTCTCTCTCTCTCTCTCTCTCTCTCTCTCTCTCTCTCTCTCTCTCTCTCTCTCTCTCTCTCTCTCTCTCTCTCTCTCTCTCTCTCTCTCCCCCCTTTCTCTCTCTCTTCCCTTTCCCCCTCCCCTTCCCCCGCCCCTTTTGTCTTTCTCTCCCCCCACACCCAGTTTTTTTTTTTTTTTTTTTTTTTGAGTTACCCTTGAAGATGGTTTCACAACTACCTACTCTCCTCTTATACCATTATTCTCTTACTGAATTTGATTATTTGCTTTGTTTCATCGATATTCCTTGTTGTGTACCATGCTAAATGCTGGGTTTTTTTTCCCGGGGTCCTCCCGTTTTTCCCCGAGGTAGTCCTCAACTCGATGGTGATATAAGGTTTGCCTTCGGGTTGGTGTTTAGCTGGCTTTGTGTATTAGACACTCAGCCTACTTCGTGCCCAAGGGTACTCCCCGTTCGTTCTCTCTCTCTCTCTCTCTCTCTCTCTCTCTCTCTCTCTCCCCCCCCCTCTCTCTCTCTCTCTCTCTCTCGCTGTCTCTCTTCTCTCTCTCTCTCCCCGGCCTCACACACGCGCATTTACTTTTGCTCGCTCCTGCGCGCGCTTACACACACTCTTGTCTCTCGTGTTTAGTTTCTCTCGGAGTCTTTCTCTTACGATTTTTTTCTTTGACGTCATTTTTACTTTTGTTCTTCCTTTCCTTTTCTTTTCTTTTTCTTTTTACGTCACCTTCAGTTGCCACATTCCTTCTGCATCTGAAGATAAGTAGCGGCTAATGTCTCTGTTTGTTTGTCTATTTTGACAAAGGGTATTTACCCGAAATATTAATAAATTGTGTTGTACCGTTTTTTCTAAGCGTGTTTCTTTCTCCGTTGGGTACTTCTTTACTCAGTTTTAGCCTAAGAACCTGTTGTGTAACCACACAACCCGGGAGGCACTCGGGGAACCCCTAGAGGGGCCGAGAGTTGTCTCCCGTTCCTGCCCATCCGGTTCTGAGTCATGTGGTGACCAACCAGTCATGCTACTTAGCTCACACCATTCAGACGTGTTTGCCTTAGCCTACGGGCTTAGACTTTGCTTGCTCGACCGGTTCTTCGCCGGTCTTCTGCACGACTTGACTTCTCGTTGGACTTCTGCTTCCTGTACCCTGTGTGGGTCTGCTTGTTACCTGCTCGTTTGGCTGCTGCCTTCGCCTGTGCCTTGGGTTGCTTGGACTGCTCGGTGCGGTTTTGCTGGGACGCTGCCCGCGTTCGCGCGCTGAGGGTGTTATGGAGGTTCCTTCCCCCGTCCCCACTCCGGCACAGAGGTAAGGTAGCTGTGTTAGTCCTTGGCCGGCTCCCGGGCGGGGCGCCGGTTGGAGCAGAGACAAATCATTCTTCATCTTCGCTGTGGCTTTTCGCGCCAATCATTCGTCTTAGCTTGGCGGGGCCCCACGTGCCCGCGCTCGCTCACCTTTCACGCGATTGGTGTGGCAGGATTTGGCGCTTACCTGCTTGCTTGTACCTTTGTTGTTCTTGGGGTGCTATTATGCGTCCATGGCTCGCTTAGCCTGGCGGGGCCCCTCGTGCCCACGCCCTGTCGCCATTACATTGATAGATGTTTCTGCCTTCATGCCTGTACCTGTCGTGACGTGGTGTTGAGTGCTGGCCTTAGCTTGGCGGGGCCCCACGTGCCTGCGCTTCTCGCTTTGCCGGTTGACAGGTGTTGCAGTACCAGGCTCTGGCCTGCATGCTTGCGTTTTGTTGTACCTGATGCGTTGTATGCTCGCCTTAGCTTCGCAGGGCCCCACGTGCCCGCGCCCACTAGCTGTTACGTTGATTGTTGTTGCAGGACCAGACACTTACTTGCAGGCTTGTTCCTTGTTGTTTTGTGCCATTATGTTGTGAAGCTTATCTGATCGGGGTCCCACAGGCCCTTGCCCGCGTGCCTCCATGTCTGCTACGTGTTGCAGTTGCCAGGTACTGACCTGCACGCAATGCGGAGGGTTCCAATGGCCGTCGGACAACCACAAGGTCTGTCTCCCCTGCACCAGATGCGCCTCTGACCTCGCTTGCGTCACCTGCTCCACCTGGCCTGAGCTGCGCTGGTCGCAGTTATGGAGATTTTACAGACGCGAGTGACTGGCACCAGTGTGTGATCCTACTCCAGTCGAGGCGCCATCCCCCATGCCCAGAGCAGTGTCCGCACGAGACAGCACCGACCTTGTGGAACAGATGCCACACCGCATGCGTGCGCCTAAGCGCTCCTAGCAGGACTGCTCTCAACGCGATCGCTTCCAGGAGGGAGCCCACCCAGACAAAGCCCGCTGGTTCTTACAGGGAGCCTATTTGCCGGCAGAAAGCCCGCCTCACTGAGCCCGGCTCGGAGAGACGCGCCACGCGCCGTCCCATGTCCGCTGTCAGTCCTCGCTCGTCTCCGATTGGAAAGCCCGCTGACTCTTACGGGGAGTCGTTTAGCCGGCAGAGTGCCCGCCTCACTGAGCCCGGCCTCCTGGGACGCGCCGCGCTCCGTCCTGTGTCCACTGTCATGGGACCCCAGCACTCCTAGCAGGACTGCATTCAACGCGCCAAGCTCCCCGGAGGGAGCCCAACTGGACAAGCCCGCTGGTTCTTACGGGGAGCCATATAGCTGGCAGAGCGCCCGCCTCACTGAGCCCGGCCTCCTGTGTCCACTGACAGTCCTGATTGTCTCTACTCGGAAAGGTCGCTGACTCTTAGGGAGTGAGTGCTGCGCCGGCGAGATGACCTCCGCCAGGGCCAGGTTGATGTGCTGGCCGGATAGATCTCGTAGGTAAAGGAGGACGAGAGTAGACTCGATCCGCCTACCCACGGTCGCCCCAGTGTCCCTCTCTGCCCTGTATCGGACAACCGATGCTCTCTGCCACTGTTCCGACTTCCTGCCTGAAGGTCTGGAAGCACATGGTTAGGCTAGCTCTGTCCGAGCTCTTGTGTGGGGACCGAATCACCCATCGTAGCCAGCAGGAGATTATCTGTACTGTATACCTCGTCTGCCCGGAGCCAAGGGCAGGAACGGTAGACAACTCTCAGCCCCTCTAGCGGTTCCCCGAGTGCCTCCCGGGTTGTGTGGTAACACAACAGGTTCTTAATCTTAGGCTAAAATTGAGTAAGTGGTAGACACTTTCATAATTAAAGTCATGTCATCGGTAAGTATTTTTCGAAAAAATACCTTTTAGAGAAAAATGAATTTTTTTATCAAAAGCCAACACCTTCCAAGAAACATGAATACAAACCGGTCTCAGAAAGATGCATAGATCCTCATGAGCCCCCACTACTGCGGGGGCCCATGAGGATATATGTCTCTTACATTTGGATCGTGTTCACTTTTTCCCCGGCAGTGAAGAGGTTGATACCCATAACTATTGGCTCGGTCTCAGTCTGCGGATTCAGTACATTGGGAGATGGCTGGACTGTGATTGCTCAGGGGTAGTACCTGATTAAGTTGGCACCAGTTCAGGCACAAGCTAATAATAATATGGAACTACCCTTGAACTGTGTGCATCTACCACAACTGATACAGAGTCTTTTTAGACACTTCTCAGAGTGGTGACAGTCATATAGAGAAGAACCCAACAAAGAAACGTGCTTAGAAAAGACAGTAACTGTGTTGTAATTGTCTTTGTTTCTTCAAAAACATTACCGATGACATGATTTTATGGAAGTGTCTACTACTTACTCAATTCTAGCCTAAGAACCCGTTGTGTTACCACACAACCCGGGAGGCACTCGGGTTACCACCTTACGGCCGCTGAGAGGGACGAACTCCCCCCAGGAGACCAGGCAACAAGATCCTGTGCGAGCCCTACGCGTGTACCTACGCCGAACCAAAGCTGTCCGGAGTGGACGCTCACGCCTCTTCCTACCTTTAAAAGCCCGGCAGAACTGACATTTCAGCACAGACGATATCTTCCTGGCTGAGCTGGGTCATATGGTCCGCCTACCAGGACCTCTCTCCACGGGGAGTGAAGAGACTAATGATACGTGCACATGAGGTATGCGCCATGGCCACGAGCGTCGTGTTCGACCGGAACTGCGCTCGACATCGTGGCTGCCGTGGGCTGGCGGGCAGAATCTACCTTCGCCCGCTTCTACCTCAGGGATGTGGCAGGCCAGCGAGACAACCTTGCACTGGTGGGGGACATCACTGCGGTGCAACACTCCCTCCCGGCGCCACAGGCGTCATAGGTACACACCTAGCTAGGATTGTCGGGAGTTTGCGGCAGGGAGGATGGCTCTAATTGGCCCTAAGAGGGTGTTGGCGTGGCACCCTCCTCCTTGTCGCAATTCTTCCATAAAGTCATGACATCGGTAATGTTTTTGAAGAAACAAATTCATTTTTCTCTAAAAGGTATTTTTTCGAAAAATACTTACCGATGACATGACTCGGAGGACCCTCCCACCTGCCCCGCTTGCCGCTGGTGAGTTAAGTATCCTGACTGGTTAGTCACCACGTGACTCGGAACCGGAGACAACTCTCGGCCCCTCTGGGGGTTCCCTGAGTGCCTCCCGGGTTGTGTGGTAACAGTCTGCCTGGGACAGTCACGCCCGGGAGCGTGCTACGACTTGGCAGATCGGATGTCCCATTGAGCTGCAGCGGCAGGCCTCATTTTTGGTCCCGCTCGGGGACTTCCCCTGAGTGCTCACCAGGCTCTACAAAAGGTTCGAGCTTCTTCCATTAGTGCTTGGAAGACATTACCAGGAGACCTGCTTCTGGTTGCACTTGCCACAGCTCCGTTTAGTGAGTTACATGCCTTCGGTACGTCCCTCATGTCGCCATGGAGGACCTATGGAGCTTCACAGCTGCTTACGGACACTGCCTTCTCGGCAAGGAACCGCTCTTCGGTGACAGCCCCACAAGTCATCTTCGTCTGACCCGCCGGGTGACGAATCAGGCATGGGATTACAGCCACAGGACCTACTAGGCCCTTAGTGTGCCTGCACTGATCTAAGCCGCTACGACTAGAATGCTCGCACCGTTCCTGCCCTTGGCTCCGGGCAGACGAGGTATACAGTACAGATAATCTCCTGCTGGCTACGATGGGTGATTCGGTCCCCACACAAGAGCTCGGACAGAGCTAGCCTAACCATGTGCTTCCAGACCTTCAGGCAGGAAGTCGGAACAGTGGCAGAGAGCATCGGTTGTCCGATACAGGGCAGAGAGGGACACTGGGGCAACCGTGGGTTGGCGGATCGAGTCTACTCTCGTCCTCCTTTACCTACGAGATCTATCCGGCCGGCACATCAACCTGGGCCTGGCGGAGGTCATCTTGCCGGCGCAGCACTCCCTCCCGGCGCCTTAGGTTCGCCTAGCTAAAATTGATTGAATGCAAGATGAAGCGATTACGTGATACGCAACTGGGTTCGTCTGCTGCAGCCGGCATTTTGTGCAGCAGAGGTGGCCTCGGTAAAGAGTAACAATTGTGAACTTGGACGGTTTTTACAAGATAAAGACATCAAAGAACTACATAACTAGAATCAAAACCGCTGCATTTTTGGTGAGATCGGAGGTCACCTTGAATTTAATGTCGCTGAAACTGAGACGATCTCCGTGACTCCAACAGAACAAGTGATTTGGGGAAAATACATACCGAGTACACAGTTATGAAGGAATCCGTCACGCTAAATCATTGCACCAGTCCAAAGCAATGATAGCCGATAGACACTAACAACATTGTGATTTGCATATAATTATAATAAGCTCAGTTTATTCATATTTTCCCTTAGCTCAGTAGGTATTTCCCACACGCAGACGTAACACATGCAGGATTTGACCGTTGCCGTCACCGACGCGGGTTCAACCTCCCGCCCCTTCTCCGCGGTGTTATTTGTTTATTTTATTTATTATTTATTTATTTTGTATTTATTTACTTTTTCTTTGTATATTTATCGTGTTGCTCTTTCTGTTTGTTTGTTTGTTCGCGGTACTGGTCTTTAGAATGGCTGGCTAGCCTTATTCTTTCATACTTATTTCTTTTATTTCTTAAAAATAATCATCATGACTAATTCCCACTGGAAGAACACGTTTGCGGTCCATGTCTTATTTTCGTTTCCACTGGCACCTAGATATTATTTCAAGACAACAATTCAGCATTGTCAACTTTTGTCATACACTTTTATAAGGATGTTTCTTTGCGAAATGAAGAGTTCGGGGAACCCCCTCTCCACTCTGTTTAATCGATGCCATACAGCGGTAGAAGGGAATAAACAACAATTTCTAACTGTTTTTATAAGCGTGCCGTGCCGCAGGTTTGAAAATGTTCTAAAGCATCTTTTATATAGAACATTTTTTAAAAATGTTAAACCTGTTTTAATTTACAATCGTGTTGTGCATCTAGTCAGTCTAGTACATCTGTAGTGCCGGATATCTGGCGATGGTCTTCTCCTCTCTTCGCTCAACTTTCCTCTTCTTCCCTTGTCTCGTTTCAAGACAAGTCTTTATAGATACCTGACATCACTCAAAATAACAATATCTAGTTATACGTAGACGCACGAAAATACATGTATATTCTAACAATGATGAATCATGTGTATGTGCACGCATTCGTGTGTGCGTGTGTGGATGCGCGCGTGCGCGAATACGTGTGTGTTTGTGTTTAGTGGACTATATATTTTGTATCACTGTGCTTTGATGTCCCTGTTTCATGTACATTTTGTACTTAGTTAGTCGTAGTTGTAGCAACAACAGGTACGATAAATGACCGTAGTCGCTGACTGTGTTCAATATCTTCACCGTTGTAAAATAAAGTTGTTTCCTCAAAACACATTACCGATGGTATTACTAATAGGAAACGTTACCTAGCTAGCCTAATTGTTTTCTCAAAACACATTACCGATGGTATTACTTAAAGGAAATGGTTTCTTAGCTAGTCTAATTTTAGCCCAAAATTGTTGTGTACGAGTATGGTCATGATGGCAGGTGAGGGGCGCCATAGCCTAGGCGGAAACCCGGGTAGCCTCCCTTCCGGTTCAACCACGCATGCGCCACACCGCTCATACGCCAGTCAGTTTTCTTTGCTAGTCACAGAAGGTTGTGTACGTGGACTCTCTCTGTTTGATAGGACTCTAACTTCGATAAGAAAGACTACAGAAGGAAGCTGTTTGTTCAAGGTGGGAAACCTGGTTGGGGTTTCCGTCGGTCTACGGACTTAGGAACTTGTTCCTAGTGAACGTTACTTGTGGAACTCTTCCCTGTCTTCGCCATCTTTACCGGGCGCGGCGGCGCCATTTTGAACTGTGCTCACGCTCTTGTGACCGCTCGGGCCCTAGTGCGTGTTACACCGTGTGTGCCGAGAACTTCTGCTGCGCTCTTCAGCCGGCGCTTTTCCGGGCGGCAGTGGCTTCTCTCGGCATCAGATTCACGTTGGTCTCCTTCCGACGCTGGCCGTGTCTGCGTTCTAGCCATTCTGGTGGGTCTTCGACCGGGTTCGTGCCTCACTTCTTCGGATGGCCAGGTAATATCTCTGCTTGCCTACGTCAGGCGCTCAAGGGTAGGGGTAGAGTGCCGGGCATAGGCTTACACAGTACACTTCGTTCGTTCACACGGATTCGGTGCGGGCCCATGGGGGCACGCTCGCTCGCATTTCATTGTACATTATGTTTTGCAGTTGGCAAGTCCGCACATGCACTCAATGTGGGCAATTCCAGTGGCCGAGTGACGACCATGTTGTTTGCCTGCCCTGTTCCGGTTGTGCCTCCACGCGTCCGTGCTCGGTCTGCGCCCCATAGCTGGAGGAACAGTGGACCCAGCTGTGGAGTTTCTACGGCCGCAAGAAACCTACACCAGCACGGAAGAACGATCCCACACCGGTACGCGCCACAGTCCAGTCGAGTGGCCCTGACCGAGTGAGCAGTCGAATCAGCGGCTTCGGCTGCGTGCACGTGCTCTAGTACCGGCAGCCACCACAGTCCAGTCGAGTGGTCTCTGTGCGGTCAAGGATCCTAGAGCGCCTCGGGCTAGGCCTCCAAACAAGACTCCGGTAGCCACCACAGTCCAGTCGAGTGGTCTCTACCCAGTAGCAACGCCTTTGCAGGCACCTGATAAGGAACCGATACAGGCTCCTACACCCGCTCTGGTTGTGGGCCTGACTAATACAGATCTCCAGGTAGCTGACATGCTCTCACCACAGATTCGTCCTGCTGCTTCCGCTTCCTCGTTCACCGCTAGGGACCGGCGCGGAACGCCAGCGCCCCGCCCCGCCCAGCTCCTTCCGTCCGGGCGTCAAGTTCCGACAAGTCTTCTCGCCAGACACGCTCCCGCTCTCGGGTACGAAGCAGTCGACTCCGCTCTGCTGCGGTGCGAGTTACTCCCCGTCTTCAGTCCGAGCGAACCTCAGCTGTTAGACATCGTTCACGCTCTAGCGACAGGTCGACTCGCCCGAGGGTCACCTCCTACCGTTCGGATTCCAGCCGACATCCGCGGACACAGTACAGGCACGACTCTGCTTCTCGTTCAGCTTCGCGCCACTTAAGACGTTTGCGGCTCCCGCGTCGCCGCCCCCGCTCCCGTTCACGCTCCGCTCGGCATAGTGCCGCTCGTCGCCCTCGACACCTTCGCAGGTCAGGACTTTGGGCTTCCCGCTCAGCGTCGAGTGATTCACGGGACCATTCATCTAGCAGACACTGGCGGCGCCACTCACCAGTGAGAAGATCGCCCCCACCGGCTACGACCTTTCCCCGCCCCAGCGAGGGGAGTCTTCCACCTCGTCTGGGAGTGGACCCGATTCCCCACTCAGCCCCGGCAGAAGAGGACACCCTTAGCCTGAACCCTGAGGAATCGATGTTAGCACTGCTACAGGTGGCCAGCCCCGCCCCCTCCAATCCCTCGGGTGGCGACGAGGAATTCCCGCCGGCAGCCATTGGACATAGGTTAGAGACACTGCGGGCCCTTGACGAAGCGGCGCGGCTTATCGCGGCGTGCCTGCCTGCAGAAGACTGCCCTCCCTCTCCAGTCCTTAAAAGGAAAGCTTCCGCCTTTGTGGACGCAGAACGACAGGCCAAGCGATTCAAGTCTCTCCCCCAGCCGCCGGGTTTCCGGGAGTTACGTGATGCGTTTTCCGCTCATCTCGCGCAAGGGGCATGTGGTGCAGGATTCTTCTCAGACTCCAAGTGGCCGACTGGTATAGACATCGCCTTCCGGCAGTCATGGTATGCGGGCCACACACAGCACTTTTCCTGCCCTCTACCGACGGCGGACCCCGCGGCAGTGGCGTTCTCTGGGACTTTCTTACGTCAGTCTCTCCTCCCTGGGGTTGAACAGACCGCGACACTCATTAGGAACACCCTGGCAGCAGCGGGATTCCTAGATTTGGTCACGCAAGCCATCGTTCGACGTGTAGAGGACGCCTGGCATCCATCAATTTCACCTCTGCTGGGAACCGCGCTGTTTATCATGTCGCTGTCAACTCCATGGCAGCCGCCTCAAACTGCGACTTATTGCGTCGAGATGCGATTCTCCGTTCCTGTCCCATCCCGCTGGATGTGAAGACTCAGCTTCGGCAGGCGCCTCTCGGCGGTGACTTTCTATTCGGCCCCATCTGGCTCGCTGTGAAGGAAGCTAACAAGGACGCCTGGCCCAACCACCCAGCCCCAGCTTCCTTTCGACCAGTCCGCAAGGCCCCGGGTCGCCCCCTGTGAACTGCTAGACCCACCGCTCGCCCCTTCACCAGAGGGGGTCGCCTACCCCCCAGAGCTCCAGCCTTTCCTCGCGCCCGCCCTTTCCCCAGTCCTGAGCCTCCCCCCCCCCCCCCCCCCCCCCCCCCCCCCCGCCGCCCGCACCTGGCCCAGACCAGCCCGGCGCCCCGGGCGGGGCCGGGCGCACTGACTTTCTCCCCCTCCGGCCCCCGCCGACCTCGTCCGGAGCTCCTGTCGGTGGGAGGCTGGCGCTTCACAGCGAAGCCTGGCGCTCGCTGTTTCCGGACGACCCGTGGATTCTCTCTACCATCACCCAGGGACTCCTGATCTCCTTCCGGTCCCTGCCTCCCTTGCGCCGGAGCCCAATGTGGACTACAGTACCTTCAGACCAGCTCAGAGCCGAAGCTCTCCGCGGCGAAGTTTCCTCCCTGCTTCAGAAGTCCGCCACGGAGGTGGTGGTCCGGCACGACTCCCCAGCCTTCTACAGTCGGCTCTTTGTGGTGCCCAAGCCAGGCGGCAAGTGGCGCCCCATCATAGACCTCTCGGCGCTGAACAAGTTCATCGTCGCTCCGGCCTTCCGCATGGAGACTGCCCGGGCCCTTCGCTCAGCGGTACAGCCGATGGACTTTGCGGTCAGCCTGGACCTCTCAGATGCTTACCTGCACGTGCCCATGCGTCCTGCTTCCAGATGTTACCTACGCTTCGCCTTCGAGGGTGTCGTCTATCAGTTCCGCGCGCTCCCCTTCGGCCTCAACCTCAGCCCTGGGTCTTCACTCGCCTCATGGACGCAGTGGTAGCCAGAGCCCGTCGAAGTTCCACGAGCCCGACGTCGAACTACCTGGACGACCTGCTCTTGAGGAACCAGGACGAGCGCTCCCTGAAGGAAGACCGAGATGCTCTGCTTCAACTTCTCGACAACCTGGGCTTCCTGGTCAACCTTGGCAAGTCCGACCTCCTTCCCGCACGCCATTTCATTCACCTCGGTATGGAGTTCTTCACCGACCACAATACCGTCAGACTGCCGGAGAAGCGCATACAGAAGTTGGCGACTCTAGCTCAGCAGGTGTCCCAGTTGACGACGCTCCCAGCCAGACAGTGGCTTCAGCTGTTGGGTCTGATCAGCGCTGCTGCGGACCTGCTACCGCTAGGACGTCTCTACTCCCGTCCTCTGCAACTGCATCTCCTCCTTCACTGGCGACTGTCGTCGGCCAACCTCGAGGCCCCGATTCCAGTCCCCACCTGCTGCGCTGGGCGGATCCTTCCTGGCTCACGACGGGAGTGCCGCTGTCATCACCGCCGCCCACGCTCTCTCTCTGCGTCGACGCAAGCCTCGCCGGTTGGGGAGCTCACCTCCTTCCGTCGTTCGAGACTGCCTCCGGACTGTGGCCCCTGGAATCGCTGTCCCGACACATCAACTGGTTAGAACTGAAGGCAGTATGGCAAGCCCTCCTGGCCTGGGAGCCCCGCATCCGCCATCAGGAACTGTTGGTTCTCTCGGACAACTCCACGGTCGTCTCGTACATCCAGAAGCAAGGCGGGACCCGCTCTCCATCGCTATGCATACTACTCTACTAGGTGCTCCGCTGGTGCGAGGATCGGGACATCTCTCTGCGCGCACGTCACATTCCGGGTCATCTGAATGTGTTGGCCGACTCCCTCTCCCGACGCGGTCAGCTGCTCCATACAGAGTGGGCGCTGCGACCCAACATCTTTCGACTGATCGCCGCGACCTGGGAGTCACCCATGATCGATCTCTTCGCCACGAGGTGGAATCGACAGCTTCCCCTCTTCGTCTCACCCATTCCAGACCCTCTGGCCTGGGCAGTCGACGCTCTATCCATCTCTTGGGATGGTCTGGTCGCCTACGCCTACCCGCCCACCGTGCTCGTCCCCAAGGTCCTACTCAAGCTCAGAGGGTGCAACACGATCCTGTTCCTGGTGGCGCCATTTTGCTGGACCAAGTCGTGGACAACCGACCTCCTGAACCTTGCCACGGCCCCCCTGCTGCCGCTCCCCACACCGCGGACGATGCTCAAGCAACCACGGCAGCAGCTGTTCCACCCGTGCCCCGAGCGTCTCCTCCTCCACGCCTGGAGGTTGTCCGGCAAGCCCTCTCAGGTGCGGCAGTGGACGCGATCGCTACAGCTCGTCAAGCCTCAACCAGACGAGTCTACGAAGGCAAGTGGAGAGTCCTCTGCGCCTGGTGTGACGACAGACACCTTCACCCCATCGGCTTGACTACTCCCCAGTTGGCAGATTTCTTCATCAGGCTGTTCAGCGACCAGCAGTTAGCACCGATCACCATCCGGGGCTACCTGGCCATGATTGCCGACACGTACAGACACCTGGGACTGCCCGACCCGGGTTCCTGCAAAGACCTTGCCGACTTGATGGCTCACTTCGGTCTACAACGTCCTGCCCTCCGATCCCTGGTGCCACGATGGGACCTGTCCTGGGTGCTCACTTGGCTCAACTCGCCCTGTTTCGAGCCGATCCAGTTGGCGCGGTTGCCGGACGTGACTCGGAAGACCTGCTTCCTTTTGGCCCTCGTGTCAGCCTCCAGAGTCAGCGAGCTGCACGCCCTTTCAGCACGCCCCGCTTGTTTACAGTTTCGGGCTGACGGCTCAGTTCAGCTGCTTCCTGACCCGGCCTTCCTAGCCAAGACCAGATCGCCGTTGACGGCCCCTCAACTGGTCACCATTCAACCATTACGAGACCCAAGCTCCACCCCGGAGTCCAGACAACAGGACCTGGTGCGAGCCTTACGGGTGTACCTGCGCCGGACCAAGCCGATACGCAGGGAACGCACCCGCCTTTTCCTTCCTCTGTCCCCAGGTAGAAATGACATCTCGGCCCAAACGATACCCTCCTGGCTCCGGTGGGTGATTCGATCTGCCTACCAGGAGCTTGCCCCTGATACAGCCAAACGCATGAGCATCAGGGCACACGAGATCAGAGCCATGGCCACAAGCCTAGCATTCAACCGAAACTGTGCGGTCAAAGACATTGTGACGGCCGTGGGCTGGCGAGCGGAGACCACCTTCGCACGCTTCTCCCTGAGGGACCTCTCCAGCCAGCGCCAGAACCTATCGCTGGTGGGGGACATCGTGGCGGCGCAACACTCCCTCCCGGCGCCCTAGGCGCCGTAAGTATCTTTGCTAAAATTAGAGGGAGGTTGCGGGAGGGATGGCCGACTCGAGCAGCCAGGATGGCAAGGGATTGGGGCGCTTTAGCGGCACCCGCCTCCTACTCGGGATTCTTCCTTTAAGTAATACCATCGGTAATGTGTTTTGAGAAAACAAATGTATTTTTGATTAAAATGTATTTTTTTTGAAAAATACTTTCCGATGGTATTATTCGAAGGTCCCTCCCACTTGCCCCGCTTGCCGCTGGTCCGCAAAGAAAACTGACTGGCGTATGAGCGGTGTGGCGCATGCGTGGTTGAACCGGAAGGGAGGCTACCCGGGTTTCCGCCTAGGCTATGGCGCCCCTCACCTGCCATCGTGACCATACTCGTACACAACAATTTTGGGCTAAAATTAGACTAGCTAAGAAACCATTTCCTTTAAGTAATACCATCAGTAAGTATTTTTCAAAAAAATACATTTTAATGAAAAATACATTTTTAGCCAAATTTGGTTGTGTCCGTATAAGGGAGTGTTGGCAGGTGAGGGGCACCATAGAACAGGCATTAACCCGAGTAGCCTCCCTTACACCCCATCCGGTACAAGCTCACCCGATATGCCTCAGTTTAGTTCTTAGCTAGCCTGTAGACAGTTGTGTTCATACATCGCTCTTCAAATCTTACGGTGTGGATGTGACCGGTCGTATTGTGACTTTACCCTACTTTTCTGGCTTCGTTGGAGCTCACTCACCTGGGGCTGTTTCGAACTTGGCTTGGAGCTCACTCGGATTGTGACCGGTCGTCGTGTGACTTTGCCATACTGTTTTGGACTTAGCGTGCCTGTGACTTGGAGCTCACTCGGATTGTGCGGGCTTGGAGCTCATTCGTCTGGTGCCTGGTGTGGTTTCGAACTTGGACTGGGCAGCGTGGCTTGCACTTGTGTGCCTGTGACGGCTTGGACCCGGGTGGTGACTGTGAGTCCAGTGGCGCCTCAGGACGTCGCTTCAACCGGCGTGGGTTTGCTTCTCGCTCCATCATGGCCAGGTAAAATCTCGGTGAATGCCCTCGACCGGCGCTTAGGGGAAGGGAAGAGCGCCGGGCGTCGGCATGCTCTGTGCACTCGTTTGAGTTCGTTCTTACCCTTGCGTGCGGAATTATTGGTGCGCGGCCTCGGTGGCCACGCTCACTCGTTTTTCATTATGGCCTCTACGTTGCAGTTACCAGGTTCGTACCTGCACGCAATGTGGCGATTTTCAGTGGCCCTGTGACGAGCATGCAGTCTGCCTGCCATGTTCTGGCTGTGAGTCAACGCATCCCTGTGCTGTATGCGCCCCCTGGCTGGAAGAGAGATGGTTCCAGCTGTGGGGATTCTACCGCCGTGAACGCCTGACACCTATCAGAGAGCGGCCCCCAGTTCCCGCTCAGAGTGCCACGGATGGACCCAGTACAATTCCCTTGACCGTGATGAATCGGGCCAGTAGGACGAATAATGTGCAGAATACCGCGGATGGGGCTAATAAGTTGCCCTTGACCGTGACGAATTGGAACAGGTCAGCTACCACAGCGCATATTACCACGGATGGGGTTTCTAATTTACCCATGACCGTGACGAACCGGACCAATCCAACTACTTCCGGGCAGACGGCGGCACCCGAACATATGACGATCTTAGCCCCAGGTCAGACGGCGGAACGCAGACTTGACAGACAGAAGGTGTCACGCTCGGTGCTTCAGGAAGAGAGACACGAGGCACACTCACAACGGGACCCTGCCCCTAAAGACGACCGCTCGGCTTCCCGTTCGCAGCTCAGTGAGGAGCGACCTCGGCCAGAGAAGCTTCCTATGCGGATGGGCGTCAGCTCCCGACACAGGTTAGACAGGCATGAACCTGCTGCATGCAGGGATCGCGAGCACCGCAGGTCTGCTGCACGTTCCACAGGTCAGTGATGTTGTGCCACGCCCAAACTCCCGATCGTGGAGACGAGACCTGTACGCAGTTTGGGAGGAAGAAGGTGGCATGCGCGGTGCTTCGGGAAGAGAGGCACGACGCGCACACCCGACAGGATCCCGTTCCTAGAGACGACGAACGCTCGGCTTCCCGATCGCAGGTCAGTGACAAGCTTCCACGGGCCAGTTCAACGTTTACCGGGAAGACGCCAGTACATGCACTTATGGCGGTCTTAGCCCCGGATCAGATGGTGGAACGCAGAAGCGGAAGGACGCTGGCACACACAGTGCTTCGTGCAGAGAGGCACGAGGTGAACTCACGACGGGATCTCGCCTCCGTCTAGACTACCGAACCGCCACTACCGGGCCGATGTCAGCACTTGCGCCATCGACGGTCAAAGCCCCGGACCAGACGCTCCACGGCCAGACGAATGGACGGAACAAAAGAGCGCGCACTCGCTGCATAGAGCCACGCAGCACGAGCCTAGCGCACGCCGGTACCCGAAACTCGTCAGGTCTCCGTACGTTCGGCGTCCCACTCACAGGTCAGTGACGAGTCTCCATGACCGGACAACTGACTGAAAGGAAGAGCGCTCCCTCCCTGCACAACGCATGCCGGGACCATGAGCCGCGTCTGCTCGACGAGTCTCATAGGATCTACGAGCGTTCAGCGTCATGCGCCCAGGTTGGGGAGAAGGTGGCACGACCGCGCCTTCGGCTGTACGGAAGAGCCACGCGGCCCGTCTACTACATGTGACGTAAGCAGGGCAGAAGGACCACTGGGGCTGGGAAGAACAGAGCGGACCCCCGCTCTTGGGACAGGCCGCCACTAGTACAGACCGTGGTCTGCGTTGTTGCAGCAGGCACCGTGAGGAGTCTGGCCTTTCTCGCCGCCACTTCAGGCTCCCACCTGCCATAGGGACTACAGTATGGCTGTCCAAGACTACCATAATTCTACAGAAGCGTTCTGCCTCTTACCAGTACCCCCGGCGACGTTGCCTCACCCTGGACGTGCCTTCCGCTTAGATCGGAAGACTTCAACACCCGGGTGTACTATGCCTTGTTTCCTGCGCACCTCGGTGGAGGCCCCTGGGGGGGGGGGGGGGGGGTTCTAGGCTGTGTTCATATGCTAACGCGCTTACAGTGGGCAGGTAAGTTAGCGCTGTAGAGATGTGCCGTTTTTCTCTTTCTAGCTTCGGCAACCGACGCCAGATCCCTGCCGGCGCCGCGTTTCGCTTGGTTCCGTGTTCTTGCGCGGCAACCTACTGACTCGGGACTTCGTTACAAACTGCGAGGCTCGGAGTCGCCCCTCGCTCGCCGCGGATTCGGACCTTCTGACCCACCGGGTGCCACCTACCCGACGTACCTTGCCTTGCTCGTCGCCTTGCCGGCTACTTCTCTGGGGGGAACGGGTGCTTAAGGAGGCCACCTGCACTACTACCTCGAACTCCTGGCTGCTGGTTCGACTACGACAGTCGACTCGCGCTCCTGCCAGTTGGGCGTCTTGTGCTTCCACTTCGCTGGCCCTAGATGTTGTTAGGGCGGAACCGGACAGAGCCTCCTTAGAGCAGTATGATTCGGCGCATCCCCAGACAACCTGTCGCTAGCCATGGCCTCCGGGGGTTCTACCGCCGCGGTTCGTCGTGGTGGCAGAACCAGATGGGTGCTTCCGGGCTACTCGTTGACTTCTCCAACCGATCTTCCCTAGCGATGGAGGTAGAGCCCTCTTGATGACAGCTCGAGTTCTCTTCACTTCCCTCGACAGGCGCGGCTTCTGGGTCTACGCGAGCACATCTGGCTTCATGCCTCCTTGGGATGGAGTCTCGCTCAGTCTTCACGTACGGCGATCTCCGGAGCGGCGAATTCAGCGGATGGCGCACTCAGCGCGACGGGTTTTCTAGAGTAGGAGCTCTTCAGGGGCCAGTGTACCGCAGCAGGCTCTCTTCCCTTTGATGCTTCAGTGTCTTCTGCTTCGGCGGCTCCGGTTCCCCGGATGACGTTCTGCAGACGACCGTCATCTCCTTCGCTGGGCGGCTCTGCGCCTTCACTCCTGTGGTCCCTTCACCGTTGCAAGTCTCGCCAACAGGGGAGTTCACCTGATTACGAGAGACTACTTAGCCTCCTAGGGATCCAGCTTCGGGTTCGTTGGCGACGTCTGGACTTTCTCACCATCTCCAACAGCACCGCAGTCTTCACCCTCTTCCCGCGGGGCAGCCCGCGGTTCCTCATCCCTCCTCCTCACCCAGTGGCCGCGGGTGCTGGATTGAGACTTCGCTTCCCAGCTGAGAATCTTCCAGGACTTCCGCAGGACATGCTGACGCCTCTCTGTTTCGCCTTTCCCGTTCATCTCCGCAGCCCGGAGCGGTCGTCACCCTCCACCTCATGGGAAGACCTCTCGTCCCGCCGACCTACGGTGCTGTCCAAGCTCCTCCTCCGGTTCAAGGTTGCGACACGGACCTGGGCCTAGTGGATTCGTGCTGCGGTTTATGCTGGTGGGCTGCCAGCGTCCTGACCTTCGACGGACCACCAACACGTTTGACGTCTACAGCCCGAGACCTCTTCTCCCGCGCCTTGACGTTTTGCAGCAAGCCTTCGCCGTGAGAGGTTCTCCATGCGGCTGTGGTACCTTTGATATGGTTTGGACACTCGACCGGACGAGCCTGCGACTGGAGGAACGTGTCCTGGGTGGCTGTTGGACCGTTGACGCATCTTCCTTGGAGATCGGGCAATTCCTCGGCGGTGATCTCCGTTCTCCGGCTCTTCCCCATCTTCCTTGACACTGTTGTGGTTAGGGGCCTCTGGACCAGGGTCTCTGATGAGGACCACCCCAGATCAACCGACTCAGGTACCGGCAGCCAAGTGTTGTGCCAGACCCTCACGACGTGGGAGTCTCACCGTGGGCACCAGGAACTCCTGGTCTTGGCCGACATCCCCACCATCGTCCCCCTGCTTCCAGGAACAGGGCGGGACCCGCCATCACTCGCTTGCATCCTTCTCCACCAGGCGTTCCGCTGGGACGAGGATTGGGGCTTCGCGTGAGACTCTTCCCGGGCATCCGACTGTTGTAGCTGACTCTCCCCTGCGTTGCAGCCAGCTTCTCCACACCGGGTGGTCTCTCTGGCCAGGCATCTTCCAGAAGACTGAGACCAATTGGGAGACTCCCATGCTCGACCTCTTCGCGAAAAGGTGGAACCTCCTCTCCACGCACATGAAAAGCTCAAGCAACCGCAACAGGCAATGTCCCAGGGACCTGGCACGGCGAGCTCTCACCAGTAGAGGCTTTTCCAGGGCGGCGGTGGATGCTATCGTTTCGACATGCAGACCCTCGACCAGACGAGTTCCGAGGGATGTGGCGAGCACTGGGCAATGGCTGTGGCGACATCCTCTCCTTCCACACGGATTGACGGTGCCCCAGCTGGCAGGGTTCTTCCTTGGCTCTTCACCACCAGCGTCTTCTGGCACCATTCACCTTTCGAGGCTACTCGCCATGATCGCCGACAACTACCGACAGGGGGGCCGGCCCGATCCTGGTAGCTGCAAAGACCTCTCCGTTCTGATGGCCCACTTCGGTCTGCAACGCCCGACCCTGCGTCCTCTGGTACCGAGATGGGATCTACCTTGGGTGCTTCCGTGGCTCAACTCAGAACGTTTTGAACCTCTTCTGTTGGCGCGCATGCCGGACGTGACGCGGAAGACGTGCTTCCTCTTGGTCCTCGCCACGGCTTCCAGGGTCGTTGAACTTCACGCGCTGTCGACATGCCCAGATTGCTTGCAGTTCCGGATGGATGGCTCTGTGCAACTGCTACCTGAACCGATCTTTCTGGCCAAGATGCGGGCACCTTTGGCTGCCCCACAGATGTTGACTATTCTACACTTTCGAGTGACAGACTCCACCCGGGAGACCAGACTAAAGGACCGGCGAGAGCCTTTCGTGTGTAACTGCGCCGGACGAAGCCACTCCGCAGAGGACGCACCCACCTGTTTCTCCCTCTGTCCCCAGGTAGACGTGACATCTCAGCTCAGACCATCTCCTCCTGGCTCCGATGTGTGATTCGCTCTGCCTACTAGGATCTCGCCCCTGATGCAGCCAAATGTATGAACATCAGGGCACATGAGATCAGAGCTATGGCCGCAAGTCTCGCATCCGACTGCAACTGCGCTGTCAAGGACATTGTGGCGGACGTGGGATGGCGATCTGAGACAACCTTTGCCCGCTTCTACCTGAGGGATCTCTCCACCTAGCGGCAGAACCTTTCGCTGGTGGGAGACATCCCAGCAGCGCAACACTCCCTCCCAGCACCATAGGCGCCATAGGTATCTTAGCTAAAATTATCGGGAGTTTGCCTCGGGAGGGCGGGTCTGAGGGCCAGTGTCTTGGTTAGGGGCGCTATAGCGGCACCCACCTCCTCTTCGGGATTCTTCCTATTAGTTATACCATCGGTAATGTGTTTTGAGGAAACAAATGAATTTTTCTTTAAAATGAATTTTTTTCCAAAAATACTTACCGATGGTATTACTCGAAGGTCCCTCCCACCTGCCCCACTTGCCGCCAGTTTGCTAAGAAACTAAACTGAGGCATATCGGGTGAGCTCGTACCGGATGGGGTGTAAGGGAGGCTACTCGGGTTACTGCCTGTTCTATGGTGCCCCTCACCTGCCAACACACCCTTATACGGACACAACCAAATTTTGGCTAAAATTAGGCTAGCTAGGTAACGTTTCCTATTAGTAATACCATCGATAAGTATTTTTCGAAAAAATTCATTTTAAAGAAAAATTCATATTGATTCATTGATAAATGGAGAGCAGGTGTATGAAAATAACTTGCTATTACATATTTGGGGACATTATCTGTTCCTCTGGCCTATTATCACATCCGAAAATTGAGCATCCAGGCACAATTTCGCCGATTTCTAACTCGCGCTGTTACTAGTGTTCACTGTATCTACTGCACAAAATGGCCGACTGCAGACGACGCGCGCAACGACGCTGGCTGTGTGACGTCACTTTCATTCAATCAATTGTCGGGAATGGGCGTGTAGGGAGGGACCTCAATTCTGCGCGCCAGCGCTGGCAATGGGAGGTGTTCTAAGCCTCCTATTCGCAATTCCAGTTAGTAATGTCATCGGTAATGATTTTGAGAAAATAAATTAATTTTTCTCTAAAATGTATTTTTTCGACAAATACTTACCGATGACATTAATCAGACATCCCTCCCTCCTACCCCGCTTGCCGCTTAGAGCTAAGGCTCAGATACTGGCGAGTAAGGGTGAGTGCGTCACCGGATACGGTAGTACAGGAGGCCGCTCGGGAGTGCCCTGGTAATGGCACACCAGTGATTGCCCTTAGAGGGTATCAGTAAGTTTTTGGGGCTAAAATTGACATGCAAAGCGAAGCTTCCAGTTAGTAATGTCATCGGTGAGTATTTTTCGAAAAAATACATTTTAGAGAAAAAATAATTTATTTCCTCAAAAACATTACCGATGACATGACTACATGGGGAATATCTACTTCTAGGCTCAATTTTAGCCTACTTGCCCGTTGTGTGCCCACACAACCCGAGAGGCCCTCGGGGAACCCCCCAGAGGGGCCGAGAGTTATCTCCCCATACCTGCCTTACCAGATCCGGTCACGAGACCAACCCAGTCTTTCTACTTCGCTCGTGGAGAGAAGACGTGTCTGGCCCGCGCTCTCGCTGCCTCGACCGGTCTTCTGCCTACCGACGCTTGTTGCCGACTTCGTGTGCTCTGCGCCCGCTTCTACCCTGCCTTCTACCTGGCCTTCTCTTCCTGCTTCGTTGGGCCACTTGCGGGGATTCTTCTGCTTCTGTGGACGGCGGTTTGACTGCCCTTCCCCCCCTTCCCTTCGTTGCAGAGGTAAGGTAGCGGTAGTTCCCTCGGCCGGCCCTCGGGCTGAGAGCCGGCTGCCTGTGGGTGCTTCCCTGCTTTTGCTTTGGGGTTCGTTTCAGTGCGTAGTGCCTGATTAGCTCACGGTCGGCTGTTGCCATGTCGCGCCCGTTTTGCACGTGGGCCTGGGGCTCCGTGTGTGTTAGCCCGTTTAAAGCCCCGTTAGCCCTCCGAGAGTGCCCCATTACGCTTTCACCGGGAGCCCGCCTACGCTTCGATAATGTCGTTGTGCTCCCGGTGCGATGACTTTAGGTGGCCGACGGACACTCACTCGGTCTCCCTACCGCGTTCGGTGGTTCCTCGGACCGCAGGTGTAATAATAATAATAATAATAATAATAAGCACATTAAATAGGCGCTTTATCCCAATTGAAAATCGGCTCAAAGCGCCGCCCCGAACTGGGCCCAACAAGCGCGCTCACGTGAGTTACGCGCATTCACTCACACACGGAACGTAAACACAGAACTTTCACGTGGTGCTAAGGGCAAGCTCAAGCGAGCTGCTGTAGTTTTTGGAAGTTCAAAATCGTTTGTATTTGAAATTGGTTGGGTGGACTGAATCTGATACCAGAGTGTGTGCGGCCTGGCCTGAGGTTATGTGGGCGGACCTTGGTCCTTTTACCGCCGAGAGCGTGCCCGCCCGGCTTACGAGCGTTCAGCACCCTTTGACACGTTGGCCGCCCTGGCTGTTTCCTCGGCCACTCCCGCACGGAACGGTCCCCTCTTCAGGGTTCGCGGTTTTGTCTGACCACAGGACCGCCACTGCTGCCACGCCCGCTGACCCTTCCGGAGGGTCTGTTTGCCGGCTTAGCGCACGTCTCACTGAGAGTGACCAGCAGCAGTCGGCCTTGAGCCGTCCGTCGTTGACAAGCCGTCCTCACCGCTCTCCCCGCACCAAGCCCGCTGATCCTTCCGGAGGATCGCCTTGCCGGCATAGTGGCCTACTTCCGGAGTAGGGCCCGGAGAGACGTCAGCACCGTCCGTCGCGACGCAGCCGCGACCCTGATCCTCACCGTTCCTCCTCCAGACGCCCGCGCTCTCGCTCGCCTCGCGAGCACCGTCAGCGGGATTCTCGACGCCCCCTGCAGGACGATGCGCCCAGCCTGCTACCCGAAGTCTCGGTCTCGGCTCTGTTGGATGAGGAGGATCGCTCGACCTCGCACGTGGCAGCTTCCCCGGAGCTGAAGAGGAAGGTCGCCGCCTTCGTTGACGCGGAGAGGCAGGTCAAGAAGTTTAGGTCGCTTCCCCAACTTCCCGGCTTTAAGGGTCTTCGAGACGTCTTTTCGTCGCACCTACAGCTGGCCACGTCCCAGGAGCCGGTCTTCTTCTCCGACCGTCGCTGGCCCGCGGATTTAGACATCTTGTCTCGGCGGGACTGGTATGCTGGACTCTCCCAGGCCTTCTCCATCCCTCTGCCTACGCTGGACCCTTCGGCGGTGTCCCTAGCCGGCGGTCTGACTCTGCTGCGGCGGTCCCCGCTGCGGGGCCTGGACAAGACAGCGACCTTGGTCCGAAACACCTTCGCCTGCTCGGGTGTTATGGAGCTCCTCACTCAAGCCTTGGTTCGTCGGGTGGAGGTATCCTGGCATCCTTCCATCTCTCCCCTCCTAGGAGACCTGCTGGTCCTCGCGGAGACCGCCAATTGCGCCGCCTACCATTCCTCGGTCAACGCGATGGTGGCTTCGGCCAACTGCGACCTCATGCGTCGAGATGCCCTGCTCCGCCCCTGCAGTACGTTGCCACCGGACCTGCGAGCGCAACTTCACCGTGCCCCCTTGGGTGGACCCTTGCTGTTCGGCGACTCAGTCTCTACGGGTCGGCGGTTCGTTCCTCGTGATGTCTGTGCGACTTGGCCGGAGACGTTTAGTCGGACCTCTGGAGTTTTATCGGCGAGAGCGACCTCCGTCTACTATCTCTCGTCCGGCTCCTGTGGACACTTCCGCCGCCCCTTCGGTAACGACCGCCCTTCCTCGCATCGGCCCCTTGGAACGGTCTGCTCGTCGGGACCCGGCGTTGTGCGCTGACCTGAGGATCGCCACTGCTGCCACGCCCGCTGACCCTTCCGGAGGGTCTGTTTGCCGGCACAGCGCCCGCCTCACTGAGCCCGGCCTGCAGCAGTCCGCCATGAGCCGTCCCACGTTGACTGGCCTTCATCCTCTCTCTCTCCCCGAGAAGCCCGCTGATCCTTCCGGAGGATCTAAACGCCGGCATAGAGCCCTTCTCACTGAGTCCGGCCAGGAGAGACGTCAGCCTCAACCTGCGTGACACGGTCGCGCCCCCGACTCATCCCGTTCCACCGTCAGTTCTAGACACTCACGCTCGCCCCTCGAGCGTCGCTGGAGGGATCATTCGCCTCGCCGGGATCGTCGCCGCTCCCCCCGGAGGATCTGAACGCCGGCATAGCGCCCTGCTGTCGGAGTCTGGCCAAGAGAGGCTTCAGCCTTAGCTTGCGCGACACGGTCGCGCCCCGACTCCCTCCGTTCCACTTTCAGGTCACTTGATGGCTGATCAGAGGACTGCCACTGCTGCCACGCCCGCTGACCCTTCCGGAGGGTCTGTTTGCCGGCACAGCGCCCGCCTCACTGAGCCCGGCCTGCAGCAGTCCGCCATGTGCCGTCACACGTGACTGGCCTTCCTCTCCCGTCTCTCCCCGTTAAGCCCGCTGATCCTTCCGGAGGATCTGTACGCCGGCGTAGCGCCCTACTCACTGAGTCTGGCCAGGAGAGACGTCAGCCCTAGCTTGCGCGACTCGGTCGCGCCCCCGACTCCTTCCGTTCCACTTTCTGTTCAGGACACTAGTGCGCACCGCTCGAGCGCCTTCGGTAGGATTGCCGCTCGGACTCAATCTCTGCCCCTGGGTCTTCACTTGGCGGATGGACGCCTTAGTCGCCTTAGCCCGACAGTCCTCCTCCAGGCCACGTCGAACTACCTGGACGGCCTCCGTTGTGCAACCAATCGGAGACCGCGCTAGCCACGGACAGAGATGCTCTCTTGCACCTCCTGGCACACCTGGGCTTCCTAGTAGATGACGGCAAGTCGGTTCTCTCCCTCCCGCCGGGTTGTGCATCTGGGTATGGAACTCCCTACCAACCTCAACACGGTACGCCTTCCGGTGGCCCGGATCAAGAGGATTGCTGATCTAGCCGACCAGTTAGCTCGGGAGGATGCAGGCCCCGCCAGAGTCTGGCTTCAGTTGCTGGGTTTGATGAATGCCGCAGCGGATCTTATCCCACTAGGGCGTCTCTACTCCCGGCCAATTCAACTGCATCTTCTCCATTGGCTCACGTCTTCCAGAGACTTGACGGCCGCGGTCCCAGTGCCCCAGATGCTCCGTCCGCACCTTCGTCGGTGGACCGGCCCTACGTGGCTAGCGTCGGGAGTTCCCTTAGCCTCTCCCCCTCCAGGCGGGCCCCTGGCCCTCACACTGGGCGCACACCCACACCCACTGTCTGGAGATGCAGGCCGTATGGCGAGCCCTTCACGCCGGGGAGTACCTCCTCAGACACCAGGAGCTTCTCGTGCTTTCGGACGACACGATCGTGGTCGCTTACATCCAGAAGCTAGGTGGCACACGCTCCCCTGACCTGTGCATGCTCCTCTACAGAAAGATGCGTGGGTGCGAGGACCGGAGCATTATCCTTCAAGCCCCGCACGTTCCCGGATGCCTAAATGTCTTGGCCGACTCTCGGTCTCGCCGCGACCAACTCCTACACACGGAATGGACCCTGCGACAGGACATCTTTCAGATGATCTGCGCCCGCTGGGAGACTCCCCAGGCCGAGTCGTTCGCCACGAGGTGGAACCACCAGCTTCCCCTCTTCGTCTCCCCGATTCCCGACCACCTTGCCTGGGCTGTTCGATGCGCTCTCCTTTCCCTGGGACGGACTTGTGGCCTATACCGGTCCCCCTACCGTCCTCGTGCCCTAAGTCCTCCTCTAACTGCGGGGCTCTTCGGCGTTCCTCCTGTCGGTCGCGCCGCTCGTCTGGAACCGCTCCTGGACCACCGACCTGCTCAGCCTCGCCACAGACCCGCCCCTGCTGCTGCCCACCCCGCGGACCATGCTCAAGCAACTGCGCCAGCCGCTGTTCCACCCCTGCCTGGAGTGGCTCCTCCTGCACGCCTGGAGGTTGGGCGGCAAACCCTCGGAGCTAGAGTATACTCAGATGCAGCTGTGGAGGCGATTGCTGCGCCCCGGAGACTGTCGACCCTTCGAGCCTACGAGGGAACTGGCGAGTCCTCTGTTCCTGGTGTACCGATCTTGGCCTTACGCCCACGGATCTGACTCATCCTCCGCTGGCGGACTTCTCTCTCTGGCTCTTCGAGACCAAAGCCTAACCCTCATCACGGTACGCGGTTACCTGTCCATGATGGCGGACACCTATCGTCACCTGGGACGACCCGATCCGGGCGCCTGCAAGGACCTAGCCGACCTTATGGGACACTTGGCACCCAGCGCCTTACACTCCGCGCGCTCCTTCCTCGCTGGGACCTACCCTGGGTGCTCACGTGGTTGAACTCCGCCCGCTTCGTACCATTACCTTTGGCCCAGCTCGCGGACTTGGCACGCAAGACTTGTTTCCTGCTGGCACTTGCTACCGCTTCGCGCGGGAGCGAGCTACATGCGCCTTCAGCACGCCCTGCCGGTCTGCAGTTCCGAACAGACGGCTCCGTCTGGCTCCTCACGGACCCGGCCTTTCTGGCAAATAACAGGTCGCCTTTAACTCCGCCTCAGGTGATCACCATTAGGCCGCTGAGAGACCGACCCCGGTCCCAGGAGACCAGGCTACAGGATCCCGTGCGCGCCCTTCAAATCTATCTGCGGCGATCTAAGCTCGTCCGCGGGGGGCGGTCGCGCCTCTTCCTACCTCTAAGACCCAAACAGCGTGACATTATAGCCCAGATGATCTCTTCCTGGCTCCGCTGGGTCATACGCTCCGCTTATCAAGAGATAGCCCCTGAGGGAGCTAAGAGGCTGCACATTCTCGCACACGAGGTACGAGCTATGGCCACGAGCGTCGCGTTTGAGCGAAACGGCACTGTCAAGGACATCGTGGCAGCCGTGGGCTGAAACACCGAGTCGGTCTTGCCCGTTTCTACCTCCGGGACCTGGCTAGCCAGCGAGAGAATCTCGCACTGGGGGGGGACATCGCCGCGACGCAACACTCCCTCCCGGTGCCACCGGCACCATAGGTTGCACTTCGCTAAAATTGTCGGGAGTGTGCCACGGGGTGGACGGCGTTGTCCTGTTGGGGGAGTTGTGGGCGGCACCCGCCTCCTCTTCGCAATTCTCCCATGTAGTCATGTCATCGGTAATGTTTTTGAGGAAATAAATTCATTTTTCTCTAAAAGGTATTTTTTCGAAAAATACTTACCGATGACATGACTCGGATAACCCTCCCTCCTGCCCCGCTTGCCGCTTTCGAGTGAAGTATCAGACTGAATGGTCTCGTGACCGGATCTGGTAAGGCAGGTATGGGGAGATAACTCTCGGCCCCTCTGGGGGGTTCCCCGAGGGCCTCTCGGGTTGTGTGAGCACACAACGGGCAAGTAGGCTAAAATTGAGCCTAGAAGTAGATATTCCCCATGTAGTCATGTCATCGGTAAGTATTTTTCGAAAAAATACCTTTTAGAGAAAAATGAATTTTTCATTGGTTTTTAAGTCTCATTACTCAGTTGAATGAGTTAAAATACAATGCAGCTGTTTGTAAAAGCGGGCACAGTAATGTCAACACACATATCAAAGCCTCATTTGGAATCATTACTTACTACTTCATGTCCATCGTTCCCTTTCTTTCATTACCCTCTCCCCCCACCCACCCACCCACCCCCAACACCACCCCCCAGACAAATGTGATGATTATCATTATTATTACTTTATTATTATTACTTTGTTATTATTGTTACTCTCCTCAGCCAGGACTGCGCTGATGCACTGAATGATGCGATTGACGGGCGAGAAGAAGGTATCATGGTCAAGGACCCAGAGACGGCATACAGACCCAACACGCGTAAAGGGGGGTGGTTCAAGATCAAGCCTGAGTATGTTGGGGGTCTCATGGATGAGCTGGACATCCTGATTGTCGGGGGTTTCTTTGGAGAAGGCCATCGTGGAGGAATGATGTCACATTTCCTGTGTGGTGTGGCTGTGCCCAGTGAGGATGGGGACAAACCAAAAGTTTTTCACTCCTTCTGCAAGGTGTGTGCGGTCATGTTTGACAACTTGCAAAACATGAGCCGTTGTGCAGACAAAAATGAAACGTTGCTTGTCTGTAATTTTGGACCTTATGGCTTGTAATTGTAAGGTCCAAAATCACAGACCAACACATATTATGATACATCATTATAGTTGGGACATAGTTTGTCGGTACCATGTTGGCTGTGCATATTACCCGGTATACATGAATAGATGTGTATCAAAAAGTTGTATAGTTTTCCTAGAAATTACTCGGCGCTGGACAAACAGCCAGTTAGATCCCTTGCTCCTTCTTTATGGCATCTAATGGCCATGGTCCTACCAGCATTTGCCCACTTACTGGTTCTGTGAGCTTTTCTAGAAATTATGTCTCAGCTCGTGCATGGTCTTTATAGGTGGGACGTCTCACAAAGCTGTGAAAGTTATCACTAGTCCGTGGCGCAGTGGTTAAGGCGCCTGCCACCAATGCCAAAGGTGCGAGGTTCGAAAATGGGTTCCGGCGTCGGACGGACCGTCGGGGGTTCTTTCTCCGGGTACTCCGGTTCTTCCACCCCCCACCCATCCCCCCAACCCCCACACTTTGGTACCAGTTTCAGGCCACTTTACAAATTTCAAATACAAGCGATCAAAAATCTCTAACTTCAGTAGCTGAACTGGCCCTTCGTCTGTCTTGTACTGTGTTTGTCTTAAATGGCATAAATCTGTGTCTGTTACGTGAGTGAGTGTGCGTGTTGGGTTTCAGTTCACGGCGCTTTGAGTCGATTTGCCCAAAAATTTAGAAAAAGCGCCTATATAATAACGGTATTATTATTATTATATTATTACTAGGTGTCGGTGATTTGAAAAGGGTCACAGAACCTATTGATCCACTGCTATTTAACTAACAAAAACTCCCCCCCCCCCCCCCCGCCCACTCCTCCCCCCCCCCCACTCCTTCCCCCCCCCCACTCCCCAGAAGGTGCCAGCCAGCTTTTGCATATGAACCCACCCAATATCACCCCTTGTTACAGCTGATGGCTCACTTTTTGATGGGGAGATGGGTTGTGATACACACATACACAAGGGATGGTCGGAAGTGAGTTTTTGTTTCATAATATGGATAACTTCACATCACTCCGACAGGTGGGGTCGGGCTATTCCAAGAAGCAGCTGTTGGAGTTTAACCAGCGTCTAGCTGACCACTGGCAGGCTTTCGACAAACGTAACCCCCCAGAGTGTCTCCAGCTGGCCTCGGGCTTCAAGGAAAAACCAGACGCCTGGATCCTGCCTGATAAATCCTGCATTGTCCAGGTATGTATATTAGGCATGGCGTACTACAGGTTTAGATGGATCCAATACAATGGCTCTAGAGTAGTGTGTGATTTAGCTTGGCATCTAAAAGACTATGATAGTTCAAGCATAGTACCTAAAGGTGCCAAGCCAATCATGCACTACCTTTGAACTGCCATGTTTCATCCATCTCCTGCAGCTGATACAGAGCAATTATAGATGCCTCCCAGAGTTGCAAAATGCATTGTGAGGTGAATGAGTTTTTAAAAAAATATACTCTGGGGAGGGGGGGGGGGGGAGAGAGAGAGAGAGCTAGTCTTAGGATTTGTGTATGTAATGATGCGCTGGTCTTAGGATTTGTGTATGTAATGATGAGCTGGTCTTAGGATTTGTGTATGTAATGATGCGCTGGTCTTAGGATTTGTGTATGTAATGATGAGCTGGTCATAGGATTTGTGTATGTAATGATAAACTGTGTTGATCATTTTACTCGGGCTGAAATTTTTGTTTTCTCAAAATACATTACTGATGGCATTACTATATGGAATACACTCTATAGCCTATAGATTTCAGTCTAAGCCAAGTTGTGTCCCCTACACAACTGGGGAGGAGACACCAGGGATCCATGCATAGGAGCCCGGGTGGCCTCCCCTTACCACCCTATCCGGCCGCGTGCCATAGGGCGAAAGCCCGGCAGTTTCACTCTTAAGATCGGAATCGGCTTCAAAATCGGGGCACAACCGGCGCGTGTGGCGGGGCCTTTAGCTCGACTGTGGACGGTCGAGCGTTTGGCCTTCCTCTGTTTGCGACCGGTTTCAGACTTGTGCTATCGATTCTACTGTGAACTTTCTCCTTGGCTTTTGCCTCGTTTAGTCTTGAGACTTGCACCAAACTTTTTTGTGTTCAAGACTGTGAGTGATACGAATTAAGTGGACTCTGACGTGATTTTTTCCGACCGGTCTCGGTCTGGGACTTGACTTTCCATGACCTCTGTCTTTGGAGCTCCGGCTTCGTGCTCGACTGGTGACTTACGGGACACTTCTTCGTTTGCGTTCTGCCTTGGGGTGTGAGATCTAGGCTCTTCAGTGAGCTTTTCCCGGCCCACTGTGTGTGGCGGACTTTATGGTTTCTTCGCGGTTGAGAACCTGCCATCTTCGTGGGGAATTCCAGTGGCCCTCGGACGCGCTCGGCGCCTGCCTCCCGTGCTCGGGCTGCTCTTCGGACAGGACTGGTGTCGTGTATGCAGATTGGAGAGAGGACCGGTGGCCTCACCTTTGGGACTTCTATCGCCGTGACCATCCGTCCCGGCCCCAACAGGCTGCCCAGGCTTCCCCGAAGGAGGTCGTCACTCCGTCACTTCATAGGGTACCCCTTCGTCCCGTCGTTCGGGCATTCCGGCCCCCAGGTAAGTCTTTTTCATGTACAGTAACCGCGCAGATGCTCCCTCCCCGCTCTGAGGCTTCCGAGCAGGGCAGGCGAGTGTTAGAGAGTCGCGCTCCCCACGCTCCGTCTCTTCCGAGCGTGGCCCGAGCGCCTTGGTATTACTCCCCCACCCCCCCCCCCACCCCCGCTCTGAATTGTCTGAGCGGGCCAGGCGAGTCGAGCCTTTGTCCACGCCTGCCCACTCCAAGTCTTCCAAGTGGGCCCAGCGAAATGTGCTCAAGCAATAGTGCAAAGAGGAGTAGAGAAAGAGAGTTAATAAGAAAAGATGCTCTCATTCATGCTCCGATTCGTCTGAGCGAGACCCTAGAGCCATAGATGTGCTGCCCTCCCCCCCCCCCCCCCCCCCCCCGCTCTGAAGTGCCCGGCGAGTCGAGCCTACGTCCACGCCCTCCCCCCCCCCCCCCCCCCTCCCCGCTCCGAGTCTTCCGAGCGGTCCCGGCGAGATTTGATCAAGCATAGTGCAAAGAGAAGTAGAGAAAGAGAGTTAATAAGAAAAGATGCTCTCCCTCACGCTCCGAATTGTCTGAGCGGGCCCGGCGAATCGAACCTACGTCCATCGCCCCCCCACTCCGAGTCTTCCGAGCCGGCCCAGCGAGATTTGCTCAAGCATAGTGCAAAGAGAAGAGTAAGAGAGAAAGAGTTAATAAGAAAAGATGCTCTCCCTCACGCTCCGATTCGTCTGAGCGTGACCCGAGAGCCACAGATGTGCCGCCCTTCCCGCTCTGAACTGCCTGGGCGGGCCTGGCGAGCCACACTTATGCCCGGAACAACACGTACACACCCACCCCCCCCCCCCCCCCCCCCCCCCCCCGATGTCTCCGAGCGGACCCAGTGAGTCTCTCTTTCATACCCGCCCCATTCCGATCCTTTTGGACGGTCCCAGCGAGACTTGGACACACTCCCCCCATGCACCATTTCGGCTGAGCGTGGCCCGCGAGCGCCTTTGATGCTCCCTCCCCGCTCCGATTCTTCTGAGCAGGCAAGGTGGGAATCAGAGTCCTTTGCGTAAGATCAGATCTGCCAGGCTGCTCACAAGCTCAACCCCCACTCGCTTTCTCCTGAGCGGCCTCGGCGAGCCAGGGATCCCCTACCACCTCCCTTTGTTAGCTCGGAGCGCGGCTCCCAGCACCCGCGATCCCATCACCGACGTGTCTTTGACGACTCTCGCAGCCCCCCCTCTACCCGCCCTTCGGCAGGTAGGGGGCTTCCGGAGCACTCCTTTGCCTCTGGGCGACGGAGATAGTCTCTCGGCACGACTCACCGGCGTTTCACAGGCGACTGTTCGGCGTCCTCAAGCCAGGCGGTAAGTGGCGTCCGGTCTTCGACCTCTCGGCGCTAACAAGTTCATTGCGTCGCCGCACTTTCGGATGGAGATTGCCAGGATTCTTCGCGCAGCCGTCCGGCCGATAGACTTCGCTATCAGCCTCGATCTGGCGGACGCTTATCTGCATGGGCCCAGGCATCCGGCCTTGCGTTGTTTCTACGCGTGGCCTTCAAAGGGATCATCTACCAGTTCCAAGCCCTCCCGTTCGGCCTCAGCATCAGTCCCTGGGTTTCCACGAGGCTTCTCGACGTGGGGATGGTCAGCTTCCAACAGTGATCGTTGAGTCCGGCCTCCATTATCTGGCTGACCTACTGCTGCGCAACCAGATCACCACGGCTCTGGAGTAAGACAGAGACAAGCTGCTCTCTCTCCTTCGCGGGCTAGCGTTATTGTTATTCCAGGCAAGTCGGATCTCACCCCTTTGCGGCGATTCCTGCATTGAGGGATGGAATTCCTGACCGACCTCAACTTGGGCCGCCTGCCTTCGGCGCGGCAGCAGAAAATCGCCAAGCTCGCCTGGCAGGTGGAGCTAGGAGCCTCCTTCACGGCCAGGGTATAGCTTCAGCTTTTGGGACTACTCAGCACGGCAGCAGTTTGTTTCCCCTGGGCAGGCTGTATGCCCGACCTCTTCAGCTCCACCTCCTCCCTTACTGGCGCTCTGACAGATCCGGTTCCGGTTACTCCGCTACTCCGCCCCCACCTCCAGAGGTGGTCGGACCTCGCGTGGCTTGACGGGCATACCTTTGCACCCCCCTCCAACCCGGTGGTCCCTCTGCACCGACACGAGCCTGTCGGGATGAGGCGCTCACCTCTTACCGGACCTTGTCTCAGCCTCGGGCCCTTTGGCCTCAGGACTTCGCAGACAAACACATCAACTGGCTGGAGTTGAAAGCGGTGTGGTTGGCCCTCGTCTCCTGGCAGGAGTAGCTGACCCACCAGGAGGTCCTCATACTTTCGGACGACTCAACAGTGGTGGTCTACATTCAGAACCAGGGGGGCACTCGCTCGCCCTCCCTGTGCGTCCTACTGTACCATCCTTCGCTCTGGTGCAGGGACCGGGGCTTTGCGCTTTGAGCCCGCCACTTCCCGGGCCACCTGAACGTGGTCACAGACGCCCTGTCCCGCCGCGGACAGCTTCTCCACACGGAGTGGTCCCTGCACCCAGACATCTTGCCTGATCTGCTAGCGATGGGAGACACCTCTAGGTGACCTGTTTGCCACCAGGTGGAACATCCAGCTACCGATGTTTGTCTCTCCCGTTCCGGACCCGCTCGCCTGGGCGGTGGACGCACTCTCCATCCCTTGGGACGGCTTGATCGCATATGCCTGACCTCCGTCAGTACTGGTGCCGAAGATACTACGGAAATTGCAGGAAGGCTCCGCGGTTGTCCTGTTGGTGGCCCCTCTTCAGCTGGACCAATAGCTGGACCTCAGACCTGTTCGCTCTAGCTACAGACCCGCCCTTGGAGCTCCCCACCCCGCCGTCGATGCTCAAGCAGCTCCGGCATGCGCTCTTCCACCCTTGCCCGGAGCGACTCCTCCTACACGCCTGGAGGTTGTCCGGCAAGCCCTCACCGATAGAGGTTTCTCGGATGTGGCAGTGGCGGCGATTGGCCAGCCCGCAGACTGTCTACCCGGAAGGTCTACGAAGGCAAGTGGAGAGTCTTCCAGTCGTGCGCCGCCCAGTGGCTCCCCCCACGCATTTAACTACCCCCTCCCCCCCCCCCCCAACTGGCGGAATCCTTCCAGTGGCTCTTCGATGACCAAGGCTTAGCGCCTATTGTGTAATCAAGGGTTATCGCGCCATGCTTGCAGACACTTACCGCCACTTGGGCCTCCCGGATCCGGGCGCTTGCAAAGATCTCTCAGACCGTTTGGCTCATTTTGAACTCCGATGTCCAGTCTCTCATTCCCTCATACCTCGGTGGGTCCTTGCCTGGGTATTGACGTGGCTAAATTCGGATAGCTTTGAACCCTGCCTTTGGCACGGTTCTCTGACTTGACCCGGAAAACATGTTTTCTCCTGGCCCTCACCACGGCGTCCCGCGTGAGCGAGCTTCATGCGCTCTCGGTACGGATGGCTCAGCTCAGCTGCTCACCGACCCGTCCTTCCTGGCCAAGAATCGACCGCCCTTGGCTGTGCCCCAGATGCTGACCATACGTCCGCTCAGAGGAATGGATCCTTCCAGTGGGGCGACGCAACAGGTTCTGGTCAGGGCACTAAGGTTTTACTTGTGTCGCACAAAGCCGTGCTGCCTTGGTCGCTCCCGCCTGTTCCTACCGCTTCTCCAGGCAGGCTGGATATTCGACCCAGACAGTTCGTCCTGGCTGTGGTGGGTGATTCGATCGGCCTACAAAGACCTCTCCCCAGACGGGGATAGACGGTTACAGACCCGTGCGCATGAAGTGTAGCTTTGACACTACTGCTTGATTAAGACCTCGCGCTGGGACCATATGGCGTTGAGGCGCGTCCCCTGGGTGGTGGATAGGGAGTCCCTCGCGAAAGGGGTGCACCGAATGAAATAAGGTGATGTGAACCAACATGGTCTAAGGGAAGGTGACCCCGACAGAAAATCCTTGGTCCTCCTAGTAAGGGGGTTGGGCGTGGGGGTAGCTTCCCCACCCTGCAAATAAGGAAATGACTACAAAAACGCCGACGAAAAGACAAACAGCAATTCCTTTCCTGGAGGAGGAAGGTTCTTCTACCAGAAGATTTATGACTTGTCACAATTTATTTTAATCATTATGCTGTATTTTCTTTCGTGGAGAACTTTCGTTCTTTGTTGTGTGTTGCGGTTATGGCATGTACTTTTTAGTGACGTCAAGAACATATGACGTAAGATGTGTGTTTGGAACATGTGACGTAGGATGTTGGTTTGAAGAGTTACGTCACTGTGAATCGTTTGGAAGACAGTCAGTCAGGAGAGATTTTGCTCTCGAGTAAAAGTTGTTTTTTTGTGAGGTGTAGTGGGCAGAGAAATGCCGTGTTATGGTCAATGGTAGAATAGACGATTGAGAGCAGAATGCTCAGTACAGTGGTACGTAAAATTTTGTAGTTTAAGAACTACGACTAGTAACCAGATCGACTGATTAGAGTAACGAGTACCGGACCTTGTCCAACGGCCAAGATGGGCAGACAGGCCTGAAACAGTCGAAGGTTTACTTCACGCATCTTTGGGTATGTATTTGTTTATTATATAGCTGATTCGCGTTTGTTAAGTAGTAGATTCGGAAAATGTATTAGTTGTTCGGCTCTAGATCTGAGATTGTATGATATTCGGCGCGCATCGGCGAGTTTGCGGTGTCGTCTGGCGATCGGCGCGCGGGATTGAATGGAATGATCGAAACGTTTTGTGGAGCCTGTTGATTTTGAAATGAATAATTCGTATCGTGGTGAGAGGTTATGTGTTGTGCGGAAATATGTCGTATTCGTGTGTGTGCATGATATTTCGAATTGACTGTTATTACAATATTTATTCGATGTCGGAAACGATCGGGAATCGGCGACAACGTCCGGAAGCCGTTAACGGTCGTCATCGTTACAGTGTCGTCATTCCGGCGGAAGTAACTTTTTAGCAATGGCAGATTTCTTATGGAGAGATACGTTTTGTATGTGTTATAGATGCTTCCCTCCCCTATCACCAGCTGAGAAGTTGGATTTGTGTATGCTTCGTGTGGGAATGTGGTTAATCAACGTGGTGTGCGAGATAACAAGTTGATCCTGACGGTGTGCGTGTGGAGCTTCGACGTGTCATCGCGAGAGACAGTGCGATTATTCGACCAGTGGTGTGGCCGAATCAACAGCAGCGACGCTACATCCATCTTTATCCACGGTCGGAGTAATCAAACTGTTTGATCGTTCGAGGATCTAAGCGTTAATTAGTGTCAGTTATTATCGACAGACATTGCGGAGATGTGACATCGTAGTGGAACAATAAGTGTAGGATGTGTGGTTAGTGCTGTGAACATTGTGCGAATGGTTGAGGGTGTGCGTATTTTACAGATGCATGTATGAATTGAGTGAATATTGCGTAGGTTTGTATACGTCTTGTCTATTGTTTGTCGTGCGAATGAGAAGATCAAATCATTAAAATCGAACAAATATCCAAATATTCCGAGTGGTATATATTCTTCCTCCCTGGTGTGACAATAATTTGGGGGCTCGGCCGTAGATTCGAACCACGGTTATTTCCAGATTCGGGATCACAATTTAGTGATAACGATTGGGAATTAATCTTGGCGATTCGAGCCACGGATATTTGTATCTATTTACACTGGCACGTAAGCTTTGGCTTGACCAATAGTATAACGATAGCGTTATCGGTTCAGGTTACTTACTGTGTAATTTTTTAGAGTAGTCTAAATTTACGCACCAGTGTAATTTTCTGTCATTACCAAAGGACACTCGGAATTGCTGGATAACCTGTGGGCGGTTGGAGGGCGTTGTTACATCGGGCGGCATTCAAGCTCCGAAGCTTCGCCATCATTATATTCATCCCTTCCGTTTATTCAGGTACCGAGTTGTGTTCGATTGTCAGCGTTAGTGGAGACTAACCGATTGCGCGGAGTGTCATACAAGTACAGAGTACAGATTATGATATTACTTTCCTTGATAATCTGTAGAGGTATACTGAACTTCCGCAGCATATTAGATTTTCTTATTTCGCATTTGTTTTGTCCTTTCGTAAAAAGAGTTAGTGGAGACTAACCGATTGCGCGGAGTGTCATACAAGTACAGAGTACAGGTTATGATATTACTTTCCTTGATAATCTGTAGAGGTATACTGAACTTCCGCAGCATATTAGATTTTCTTATTTCGCATTTGTTTTGTCCTTTCGTAAAAAGAGTTAGTGGAGACCAACCGATTGCGCGGATTGTCATACAAGTACAGAGTGCAGGTTGTGATAATACTTCCCTTGATAATCTGTAGAGCTGTAACTTCCGCAGCGTAATCGATTTTTTTTAAATTTCGCATTTGTTTTATCCTTTTGTAAAATGGGTTACGCCAAAACTTGTTGACAGATCAACAAAAGTTCACGTTGATAAATGGTTATCGATAGCTTATAAACAAGCAATAGTTGAAGTCATTTTGTTGTTGCACGGATTCTGGGCAGTACAAACAAACTTAGCCGTCATGCCCGATACAAGAAGTAGTAGAACAAGATCTGAGAATCCTAGCAGATCAGAAATGGAACAAGAACCAGATATGAAAACCAGGATGCAGGCTTGGAAAGAAGAAGGGGAATTATTGAGTTTAGCGGGGAACGACTTAACTGCTTATGTTCTGGATGAGAAAAAACGTTGGTCAGAGCGACGAGAACGAGAAGCGGAGTTAGCGCGACAAGAAGCTGAACGAGAAGCGGAGTTAGCGCGACAAGAACGAGAAGCGGAGTTAGCGCGGCAAGAACGAGAAGCGGAACGACGAGAACGAGAAGCTGAGCGTCAGACACGATTGAGAGAATTAGAAATTCAGGCAGAAGGTCGGCGTATAGAAGGAGAACAGAACAGAAACAACAACGCGCAAGATCGACGCAGGATTAAAATCAAGTTACCATTTTTTGAAGATGGAGATGATTTAGAAGTCTTTCTATGGAAATTTGAAAAGGTCATGAGAGCAGAGCGTATTCCAGATGACGAATGGGGATTACACCTGATCGCATTGCTAAAGGGAAAAGCAGCAGAAGCTATCGCGCACATGCAGCATGTTGATTTAGAAGATTTCGAACAGATTCGCAAAGAATTGCTGAAGAAGTTCCGTTTGACATCAGAAGAGTACAGAGAAAAACTGAAGAATGCCAGGAAGAAAAATGACGAAACAGCCAGAGAACTCATGAATCGGATTACGCAATGGATAACCCGATGGATCGAACTTTCAGGGAAAGAAAAGAACTTTGACAGTATCGTAGAATTATTGGCAGTGGATACTTTTTTAGACGCACTACCAAAAGAGCAAGCTACGTTCGTACGAGACAGAAGACCCGCCAACGTAGATGAGGCTACTGAAGCAGCAGAAACCTACGAGGTGTCAAGAGGAAACAGGGGACATGAGAATAGAAGTATGTTCAAAGATAACAACAGGGACAGATTTAGACACAGGGATAGTCCGTCACCTAGAAGGGATCACAGTAAGCAAGGATTGCGTGACAACAGATCACCAAACAAACACGAAAATCAATCGGTCAAGAACAGAGTATCATTTAAGATCGAATGTTTCAATTGTGGAGGACCCCACAAAGTAGCAGTATGTCCAAACAGAAAACAGAATGCGTTGTACGTACAACCTACATGTGGATCGATGCATACAGCGAGTTGCAGTTGTGCAGCCACGCACCACCAGCACCATGAAAGCATAGACCACCACGCACTGAGAGTGGGAATGCCTTACCTTGAAGAAAGGTTGGAAAGAAATCACAAAATGACGCTATGCGACACATGCAGCAAGATAAATTATCAGCCATCGTGTCAAGTAGAGATAGAAGGCAAGGAAGTGCCAGCATTGAGAGACACAGGAGCTACAATTAGTGTTGTTGATACAAAATTAGTACCAGAAAACAAGTATACAGGTGAGATGCGATCCGTGACATTTGCGTCATGCGACGTCAAGCAAGTACCTGTTGCTAGACTGTTCATGCGAACACCATTTTTTGAAGGAGATGCGGATGTACTAGTAATATCCAGACCAGCATTACCAGTTTTGATAGGGAATGAACGATTCTTGAACAAAGAGAAAACAAACACTATTCCAGTTTATCCAGTGATGAAACCTTGCTCAAAAAGAGATGCAAGTGAACAAACTGAAGACCATGTAGAAAACATCCCAGTTGTAATGGAAAGCACCGAGACGATCACAAAGAAACGAAGCGAACCAAACGATACGAAAACAGATGAGCAGTGTGCAGAAGTAGAAACAAGAAGCACGGCAACGAAAGGAAATCAAAAAGAGCTCAAGATCCCAGGAACAAAGATTGTTGATGTTACACCTGAGCAATTGAAACTGGCTCAAAAAGAAGATGAAACTTTGAAGGAATGCAGAGATGCAGCTGATGGGAAAAAAGAGGGAAATCAAAACAGCAAACAAACCAAATCCAAATTTAAATGGAAGAATGGAATTTTGGTACGAGAATTCACTGAAAAGGAACAGAAAAGAACGCAGATCGTTGTACCCAAAAAGTATAGACAGGGTGTTATGAAATTAGCACATGATACGCCAATGAGTGGGCATTTAAGCGTTAGGAAAACCAGAAACAGAATTTGGACTGATCTTTATTGGCCAGGAATTTGCGGTGACATACAACGGTATTGCGCATCATGCGACGTGTGTCACAGGTCGTCCAATGAGGGCAAAGAAAAGGTGTATCATGCTAACTTATTAAAAATCTAGCCAGAGACACGCGAGAAACTTCAACAGAAGAGCAAAACCTAGAACTATCACGGAAGGTTCAAAAGTACTGTTGTTGTTGCCAGAAAAAAAGAACAAACTACAGCTTACATGGAAAGGGCCATTTACGGTGACTAAGAAAATAAACGATTTTGATTACAAAGTGAATGTGCAGGGCAAAGAAAAAGTGTACCATGCGAATTTATTGAAAAGCTACATTGAGAGAGAAGAAACAGAAGAGGTCGCAGGGGTTATGACTGAACTCAATGTTGAAGGTGGAAAGCACTAATAGTAGTGTATGATGAGTAGCAACACTAGTAGTAGTGTATTGTGAGTGGTAGCATTAGTAGTAATGCATGATGAGTGGCAGCACTAATAGTAGTGTATGATGAGTGGCAACACTAGTAGTAGTGTATGGTGAGTGGCAGCATTAATAGTAATGCATGATGAATGGCAACACTAGTAGTAGTGTATGATGGGTAGCAACACTAGCAGTAGTGTATGATGAGTGGCAGCACTAGTAGTAGTGCGTGATGATGAGATTGCAGTTGCAGCAACACGATTTCCAGGTGAAGGTGATCAAAGGGAAAGATAATGTTGGTGCAGATTACCTTAGCCGTATCGACAGTGAAGAAAAATAAAACAGACACGGTGTTCACGTATAACGAACGTGTATTTATGTGTTTAACAGTGAGGTTATAGGAAAAGAAATGGTTATTGTCGTGGATGCGATTTATTCGCAAATGATAATATGAAATTGTGTCAAGTATAGTCTAAAACTAGAGTTTTAGCTGGGAAAGGGCCTTGTGTCACAATTTATTTTAATCATTATGCTGTATTTTCTTTCGTGGAGAACTTTCGTTCTTTGTTGTGTGTTGCGGTTATGGCATGTACTTTTTAGTGACGTCAAGAACATATGACGTAAGATGTGTGTTTGGAACATGTGACGTAGGATGTTGGTTTGAAGAGTTACGTCACTGTGAATCGTTTGGAAGACAGTCAGTCAGGAGAGATTTTGCTCTCGAGTAAAAGTTGTTTTTTTGTGAGGTGTAGTGGGCAGAGAAATGCCGTGTTATGGTCTATGGTAGAATAGACGATTGAGAGCAGAATGCTCAGTACAGTGGTACGTAAAATTTTGTAGTTTAAGAACTACGACTAGTAACCAGATCGACTGATTAGAGTAACGAGTACCGGACCTTGTCCAACGGCCAAGATGGGCAGACAGGCCTGAAACAGTCGAAGGTTTACTTCACGCATCTTTGGGTATGTATTTGTTTATTATATAGCTGATTCGCGTTTGTTAAGTAGTAGATTCGGAAAATGTATTAGTTGTTCGGCTCTAGATCTGAGATTGTATGATATTCGGTGCGCATCGGCGAGTTTGCGGTGTCGTCTGGCGATCGGCGCGCGGGATTGAATGGAATGATCGAAACGTTTTGTGGAGCCTGTTGATTTTGAAATGAATAATTCGTATCGTGGTGAGAGGTTATGTGTTGTGCGGAAATATGTCGTATTCGTGTGTGTGCATGATATTTCGAATTGACTGTTATTACAATATTTATTCGATGTCGGAAACGATCGGGAATCGGCGACAACGTCCGGAAGCCGTTAACGGTCGTCATCGTTACAGTGTCGTCATTCCGGCGGAAGTAACTTTTTAGCAATGGCAGATTTCTTATGGAGAGATACGTTTTGTATGTGTTATAGATGCTTCCCTCCCCTATCACCAGCTGAGAAGTTGGATTTGTGTATGCTTCGTGTGGGAATGTGGTTAATCAACGTGGTGTGCGAGATAACAAGTTGATCCTGACGGTGTGCGTGTGGAGCTTCGACGTGTCATCGCGAGAGACAGTGCGATTATTCGACCAGTGGTGTGGCCGAATCAACAGCAGCGACGCTACATCCATCTTTATCCACGGTCGGAGTAATCAAACTGTTTGATCGTTCGAGGATCTAAGCGTTAATTAGTGTCAGTTATTATCGACAGACATTGCGGAGATGTGACATCGTAGTGGAACAATAAGTGTAGGATGTGTGGTTAGTGCTGTGAACATTGTGCGAATGGTTGAGGGTGTGCGTATTTTACAGATGCATGTATGAATTGAGTGAATATTGCGTAGGTTTGTATACGTCTTGTCTATTGTTTGTCGTGCGAATGAGAAGATCAAATCATTAAAATCGAACAAATATCCAAATATTCCGAGTGGTATATATTCTTCCTCCCTGGTGTGACAGACGTCCCGTGTTGAAAGCCAGAAGTCTTCGGAAGCCACAGGACCGAGCCGCCTCTCTCTATCCAGGGAACAACCGTGGGCACATGGAATGTCAAGACCATGTACCAGAGCGGCAAGGCCGCCCAGATAGCAGCGGAAATGCAAAATACAACCTTTCCCTGCTAGGTATCAGTGAAGCCAGATGGATGCAGTCTGGCCAGAAAAGGCTGTTAAGTGGGGAGATGATTCTGTATTCAGGTCAAGAAGAGGAGAATGCCCCCCATACAGAAGGAGTAGCATTCATGCTGTCACCAGTGGCACAGAGAGCGCTGATGGGTTGGGAACCTCTTGGGCCAAGAATTATCACAGCAGCCTTTAGAACCAAGAAAAAGATCAAGCTGAACGTCATCCAGTGTTATGCGCCCACTAATGACAGTGACGAGGAAGAAAAACAAGAGTTCTACGACCGACTCCAGAGTGCTGGGACAAATGTGCAGAGCAAGACATCACCATCGTCATGGGTGATTTTAATGCCAGAATAGGGGAGGACAACACCGGATACGAAGAGGTGATGGGGAGACAGGGATTAGGGGGATGAGTGAGAACGGGGAGAGGTTTGTAGACTTTTGAGCTCTAAACAGACTTGTCATTGGAGGCAGCATCTTCCCACACAGAAGAATACACAAAGCAACTTGGGTCTCACCTGACCATACTACAGAGAACCAAATAGACCATATCTGCATTAGCAAGAAATTTAGAAGATCCTTTCAAGATGTTCGAGTGAGGAGGGGAGCAGATGTCGCCTCAGACCATCTTAAGAATAAAGCTCAAGTTAAAGAAAAACCGCACAGACACAACAAGAAGACAGCGCTATAATGTAGGCCTCCTGAGAGAGACTGGAGTGGGAGAAGAGTTCAAACTGGTGCTGTCCAACCGGTTTCAAGCGCTACAGGAGCTAGTAAATGAAGAAGAGGCACTCACCACAGAGCAGCAGTGGAAGGCAGTTAGAGAGGCACTGAACTCAACCTGCAAAGACACTGTGGGGTTCAGGAAACACCATAACAAGGACTGGCTGTCGGCACAGACCTTGAAGAAGATAGAAGTGAGGAAACAGAAGAAAGCAGTTGTCAACAACGGTCGCACGAGAGCAGCCAAAGCAAGGGCACAGGAGGAATACTCGGAAGCCAACCGCGAGGTGAAGAGGAGTATCAGGGCAGACAAGAGGGCCTACACAGACAGCCTGGCAGAAAAGGCAGCAGGCAGCGGCAACATGAAACAGCTCTACGACATTACCAGAAGATTGTCGGGTAAGTATGGCCATACAGAAAGACCAGTAAAAGACAAAGAAGGCAAGCCTATTGCAGACAGAGCAGACCAACTCGACAGATGGGCCGAGTATTTTGAAGAGTTACTGAACAGACCTAGCCCACCCGACCCCCCCGACATCCAGCCGGCAGAGACCGACCTACCCATCAGCTGTGACAGACCCAGCCGGGAAGAGATCAGAAAAGCAGTGGCATTTTTGAAGAACGGCAAAGCAGCAGGGCCAGATGGCATCCCAGCGGAGTCTCTGAAAGCAGACCTAGAGACAACAGTTGAGATGCTGTACCCACTGTTTGGAAAGATCTGGGAAGAGGAGGTGATGCCAGCTGACTGGAAGGAGGGGTACCTAATCAAGCTTCCCAAGAAAGGCGACCTCAGCAAGTGTTCCAACTACAGAGGAATCACCTTGCTGTCAGTACCAGGAAAGGTCTTCAACAGGATCATCCTAGAGAGAATGAAGAGCTCCGTTGACCCCCAGCTGAGAGACCAGCAAGCAGGATTCAGGAAGAACCGATCATGTACAGACCAGATCGCCACTCTCCGCATCATCGTGGAACAGTCTCTGGAGTGGAGCTCTCCCCGCTGTACGTCAACTTTGTGGATTATGAGAAAGCATTTAACAGCGTGGACCGAGAGACTCTGTGGAAACTCCTACGACACTACGGTGTACCCACAAAGCTCGTCCGCCTGATCAAGAGCAGCTACGATGGCACGACATGTCGCGTGATCCACGAAGGGCAGTTCACCAGGGAGCTCCAGGTCAGAACTGGTGTCAGGCAGGGGTGTCTGCTGTCTCCGTTCCTCTTCCTACTGGCCATAGACTGGGTCATGAAGATGACCACAGAGCACAGACGAAGTGGAATACAGTGGACACTGTGGACACAGCTTGACGACCTCGATTTTGCAGACGACTTGGCATTACTGTCCCACACTCATCAACAAATGCAGGACAAGACCACGAGGCTTGCTGACATCTCGTCCCAAGTGGGCCTTACCATTCACAAACAGAAAACAAAGACAATGAGGCTGAACGCAACCAGGGAAGAACCAGTCTTGCTTGCTGGCACCCCGTTGGAGGAGGTGGAGTCCTTCACCTATCTCGGGAGCATCATAGACAAAAAAGGCGGCACTGATGCAGATGTCAGAGCACGAATCGGTAAAGCCAGAGCAGCCTTTCTCCAGTTGAAAAAAGTGTGGAGTTCCAGAGAGCTGTCACAACACACCAAAGTCCGGATTTTCAACTCCAATGTAAAAGCAGTTCTCCTATATGGAGCAGAGACATGGAGATTGACAAGAACCACAGTCAACAGAGTACAGACCTTCATGAACAGTTGCCTTAGAAGAATTTTGAAAATCCACTGGCCAGAGAAGATCAGCAACATCAGACTCTGGGAGAGAACAGAGCAGATAACAGCAGAGAATGAAATTGGGCGAAGAAGATGGGGATGGATCGGTCACAGTCTGAGAAAGCCAGCTTCCAGTATCACTAGGCAGGCATTGTCATGGAACCCCCAGGGAAAGAGGAAAAGAGGTAGGCCGAGAAACTCCTGGCGTCGAGACCTCCAAGCAGACATCAAGAGACTGGGAACCACCTGGAGTAGAATTGAAGGAGAAGCACAGGACAGGAGTTGCTGGAGGTCTCTCGTCGACGGCCTATACCCGGGTAGGGGTGACAGGCGTAAGTAAGTAAGTAAGTAAAAGCAGTTCTCCTATATGGAGCAGAGACTTGGAGGTTGACAAAAACCACAGTCAACAGAGTACAGATCTTCATAAACAGTTGCCTTAGAAGAATTTTGAAAATCCACTGGCCAGAGAAGATCAGCAACATCAGACTCTGTGAGAGAACAGAGCAGATAACAGCAGAGAATGAAATTGGGCGAAGAAGATGGGGATGGATTGGTCACAATCTGAGAAAGCCAGCTTCCAGTATCACTAGGCAGGCATTGTCAAGGAACCCCAAGGGAAAGAGGAAAAGAGGCAGGCCGAGAAACACCTGGCGTCGAGACCTCCAAGCAGACATCAAGAGACTGGGAACCACCTGGAGTAAAATCGAAGGAGAAGCACAGGACAATAGTCACTGGAGGTCTCTCGTTGACGGCCTATACCCTGGGAGGGGTGACAGGCGTAAGTAAGTAAGTAAGCTTGATTAAGAACATTGCGACAGCAGTAGGCGGGCGGGCAGACTCCACCTTTGCCCGCTTTTACCTCCGCGACCTCTCTGGCCAGCGTGACTCCCTGGCCTTGGTGGGCGACATCTCCGCGGCCCAGCTCTCCCTCCGCGCGCCGCAGGTGCCTTAGGCACGTCCTAGCTGAAATCGTCGGGAGTTCTTTCTGTGGGCCTGCGGGGGTGTTAATTACTGAGGGTAACGGGGCGGCACCCACCTCCTCTTCGTGATTCTTCCATATAGTAATGCCATCAGTAATGTATTTTGAGAAAACAAATGAATTTTTTGCTAAAATGTATTTTTTTCAAAAATACTTACCAATGGCATTACTCGGATAACCCTCCCTCCTGCCCCGCTTGCCGCTTTGGCTAAGTGTGAAACTGCCGGGCTTTCGCCCTATGGCACGTGGCCAGATAGGGTGGTAAGGGGAGGCCACCCGGGCTCCTATGCATGGATCCCCGGTGTCTCCTCCCCAGTTGTGTAGGGGACACAACTTGGCTTAGACTGAAATCTATAGGCTATAGAGTGTATTCCATATAGTAATGCCATCGGTAAGTATTTTTCAAAAAAATACATCATTTTTTCAAGATTTTCATTTATTTGTGGTCCTCAATGGTAATATCTCTTTACATCATGTGTCTGAGTTGTTCATCTTTGTTTAATTAATGCTTGCTTTGAGGTCAACTTTTTCCTTTCCAGGTCAAGGCCGCTGAGATCATTGTCAGTGAAAGGTTCAAGATTGGCTACACACTGCGCTTTCCTCGTGTGGAGATGATCCGAGAGGACAAACCATGGTATGAATGCATGACCACCACTGACATTGAGGAACTCCGGCAGGTAAATAGTTATAATAATAATAATATGATAATAATAATTCCAATTAATATGTTTGTTTTTTTTCTGTGAATCAGCTCAGAGGCATTTCAAACTGAATCTAACATAATACAAATGTTCATGTTTTCAGATGGCTTTTTGTGGATAACTCCTCTAGTTATGTGTCTGTAGATATCTGCTAACCCTCTTGTGCATACAGCCACTAAAACTGTAAATATTATTTCAGAAAATGGCCTAATTGAAACATTGAATTCGTGGAAAGTCTGGGCTCTTGGATCTGTGTCTCTTGTAATGTATTGTGTTCACTTTTCCAGCACAGTCAATGGGTTAATAATATTGTGTGTTTTCATGATTTCTGTATCAGAAATCTGGTGGAAAGCTGGCCGGGGGAAGGTTTGAGCTGGCAGAGGGTGGAGAGGGGACTTCAGAGTCAGGACCCAGCAAAAAGAAACGTCGTATTGCCCTTCGCAGCACCCAGCCCAAACTCATGGCACGCTTCAGGGGAGCTGATGTGTCTGATGTAGAACAGGTAAAATCTGTAATTGCCCATTAAGGGATAAATAAAGTGATTTGAATTGAATTAAATCATTCAGCTAAGACACATTATCACTTTGCTATCAGGATCGTCAAAGATATTTCAAGGGTGGTGTCAGAATAGGCACCAAGCTTTTCTGACGCCGCCCTTGAAGTGTCCTGGTTGACCTGTCTCCTATCTGTTTAACTTTTTCTTGTTTGCTTTAGCTAAACACCAGGAGCAGTTTGTGAGACAGGTTTTGCATGAACCTAAATTTATATCCTTGAGTAATAAAGTTTTATCATCATCATATCATCGTGTAATCTAGTTTTCAGAGGGTGATACCTATGTAGCCTTCGGTTTCAAGTAAGGGGGGGGGGGAGGGGGGGGGGGGGGAATGACTAATGATATCAAAAGGCAGCACGAGAGACTGATCAGCCATGATACTTTATAGCTTAAGGACTGCCAGATTATGTGGCACTTTTTTAGCTTTGAACTTGCATGTCCTAGTTTGCTTTGAAAGAGTTCATAACAACAATATCTTTTTCAGTGACTTTTGATATTTAAAAAAAACGAAATTGAATGGTTTTGAGTATCATTTCTTAGAATTGGTGGACATAAAAAGTACGTTTGCTTGGTCCCAGGTGTCTCAGCTGTTGTTAGGCCGAGAGATTTGCGTGATGAATGGACCGACAGACTTGTCAAAAGCAGATTTGGAGAGAAAGATTGTGGAGATGGGAGGAACCTTTGTACAAAATCCAGGTAAAAATTTTAGCTGATGACTAATTATTAATTTTATGATTTTTTTTATATGGTTAGTTATGAGAAATGTATGTTTCATTGAAAATAATGTTCAATAAATAGGCCCTAGGAGATATTTGTAAAAACAGAAAAAAAACATTTTCTTCAGAGGGATTTTACCAGTAAGTCCTGACTGGCTAAAAATACAGATTCTCATAAGCCCATGCAACTGCAGGGGCTCATGAGAATCCTTATTTCTTGTATTTAGATGAGGGCTTGTTTAGCCCTTTGGGTGTTGGTAGCGGTTTTGGTTGTTATCATTCCTGTAGGAATCATCACGACTAAAACCGCTACCGACACCCAAACTGGTAGTACACGGGCACTACTTCTTGACTTTTTGGGGTCTTGATGGCTGCAAAACCCATGCTTATGTTAATTACAGCCTGGAACCAGATATGGTGTCAGGCAGGTTACTTTTTTCTCGCAGGTGCTTGCCTGTGAAATTGGATGTGTTTGTTTGTTAGTAGATTTTTTTGTTTTGTTTCTTTGTTTTTTCAAACGATGTAAATTTCTTTTGCAGGGCATACAACAAGCTTTGTGTTAGCAGAAAAGACAGCTGTAAAAGTGACAAACCTAATCAAGACAAACAAGTATGACATTGTCAAGGTCGACTGGTTCCGTAAGGTCATTGACAGTGGTTTCTGGGTTCCTTGGTAAGGGGGTGTGACTGAGTGCTGTTATAATTTGGATTTCTTAAATCTGGAAAGCTGAAATGTATTTTTTTTTCAAAAATGTATTTTTTAGAAAAATACTTATCGATGGCATTACTATATGGAATATACGCCTTAACTTACCTGATTTCAGCCTAAGACTCTTTGTGTGTACCTACACGACAAGGGCCGTAACAGAAAGTTGTATCCAAGTGACCGGGTAGTCTCCCCTTCCTCCATCCGGTCACGTGAGCCGTGCATTCCCGCCAGTCTTACACTTAGAAAAGAAGTACCCAACGGAGAAAGAAACACGCTTAGAAAAGATGGGTACAATACAATTTATTAATATTTTGGGTAAATACCCTTTGTCAAAATAGACAAACAAACAAACAGAGAGATTAGCCGCTACTTATCTTCATTGGCAGAAGGATATATTCCTTCTGCCAATGAAGATAAGTAGCGGCTAATCTCTCTGTTTGTTTGTCTATTTTGACAAAGGGTATTTACCCGAAATATTAATAAATTGTGTTGTACCCGTCTTTTCTAAGCGTGTTTCTTTCTCCGTTGGGTACTTCTTTGCATATTACACGCTTGGCAGTCACCTTTTTGGTCTGGACTGATTAGTCTTACACTTAGCATAGAGGCGGCAAGCGGGGTAGGTGGGAGGGTCCTCCGAGTAATGCCATCGATAAGTTTTTTTTTTTTTTAAATACATTTTAGAGAAAAATACATTGTTTTTTCAAAATACATTACCGATGGCATTACTATCTGGGAATACACTCTATTGCCTATAGATTTCAGCAAAATTGTGTGTAGCACACAACTGGGGAGGAGACACCGGGGATCCAAGCACTATGACCCCGGGTGGCCTCCCCTTACTACCCTATCCCGGCGAGCACAGGGCGACCTCGCCAGTTTTCACTCATAGCTCGACCGGGGACGGTCGAGTTTTTGCCTTTCTCCGTTCTACGGGTTTCAGTGGTTTTTGACTGTGGGCTTGAATTGGAGTCTTCGATTCAGCCCTGGACTCACTACATTCGTGGTTTTTCCTTTGACAATTGGACTCATTGTGACCTGTGCGCCGACCGGTTTTACCGGCTCTGACTTGTGAGTTCACCCTTGGCTTGGCCTTGGGGTTCGACGACGCACGTGACTTGTGCCCGGCTGGTTTGTGCAAGGTGGACTTTCTTCGCCGGCGTAGCTGGTTTAGGGCCTTATGGCTGCTTCGGTGTCGAAGAATTGCCGCCGTGCGGGGACTTCCAGTGGCCGGTTGGTGCACTCGACTCTTGCTTGCCGTGTTCGGGCTGTGCTTCGGACGGAACGTGTGATGGTGGCGCCGCTTGGACGGAAGACCGGTGTTCGCGCAGGTGGGACTTCTTCAGGCGTGACCGGTCCCCTCGCCCGCTTCGGTCTCCACGGGATCCTCCACGGGTGGACGTACTTCCCTCGGCGCATCGGGCTTTCCGGCCCACAGGTAAGTCCCCTTCTTGTACCGTTACCTCGCAGGTTCTCCCTCCCCTCTCCGAGTCTTCGGAGCAGGGTAGGCGAGTTTCGGAGTCGCGCTCCCCACGCTCTGCTTCGTTAGCGCGTGGCTTGAGCCCATTTTGGTTCCCACCCCCCGCTCTGCTTCGGGCGAGCGGTCTGGGAGAGATGAGCGTTCGTCGGCCACCCCCGGCTCTAGGTCTCCGGAGCGGGGACGGGTGACGGAACGCAAGCATAAGAAAGAGAGTAAACGTGATAAGAAATGCTCTCGCTCACGCACCGAGGTTTCGGAACGTGACTCGAGACCGTTAGTAATGCTGCCTCCCCGCTCTGTATTTTCCGAACGGGCAAGGCATGCTTCGCTTTCTTCCCCCCCCCCCCCCCCCCCCCCCCCGCCCGCCCCGTCTCGCCTGGGCGGGCCCGGGGTGTGGTTGACTCTCGCCCCCCACGCTCCGAGGAGTCGGAGCGGGGGTCGCGTGCACATAATGGTCCCCTCCCCGCTTCGCTTCGCCTGAGCGGGCTTGGCGTGACCGTAGACTGTCCCCCCCCCCGTCTCGTATCGACCGGACGGGCCCGGTGTGACTTGGACCCTCGCCCCCCCCCCCCCCCCCCCCCTCGCTCCGAGGCTTCGGAGCTGGGGCAGCGGGCTCATAAATCGTCCCCTCCCCGCTCCGCCTTTCCTGAGCGGGCTTGGCGTGACCCTAGACTGTCCCCCCCCCCCCGCCTCGTATCGACCAGGCGGGCCCGGTGTGACATCGCGCGTCCTCCACGGTCCGACACATCGGACGGGGGGCCGCGTGCCCGGTATTTGTCCCCTCCCCGCTCCGCCTTTCCTGAGCGGGCTAGGGGAGACTATTGGCGGTCCCCCCCCCCCCCCCCCCCTCGCACCGGTTCTCCCGGGCGGGCCAGGGGTGACCAGGCCACTTCTTCGGTATTCCGATCGCGGTTTGTCGCTCACGTCGGCTGCCGCGTGCGGATCCCGACTTCGAGGTGGACCGTCGCTTTGCCACGGTCCCTCTGTCGCCGCGGCGCGCCTCTTTGCGTGCGTCGCGGGCGGCTGCGTCTACCTCGCGCGCGGCGGTGCGGCACTCTCGTAGCCGCTCGCCCCTTTCGTCTTTGCCGCGAGAAGATCAGTTTGGAACGGACGTCCTCAGCCTTCATCCGTCGGACTCGGCCTCGGCGATCTTCTTGCAGGACTCGGCGGCGGGTTCTCCTTCCCGCCTTTTTCCGCTGTCGCGTCGGCCTCCGCCTCGTCAGACGTTGCCGGCCCTTCGCTCGGATCACAGTCGGTCCACGCTATGGGTGAGGCTTCAAGGCTTTTCGCCAAGTCCCTACCGCCCGACGTCTGTCCGCCTTCGCCTCCTCCGAAGAGACAGGCTTCGGCCATGGTCGACGCGCAGTGGCAAGTCCAGCGCCGCAAGTCCCTCCCGCAAGCCGGCTTCCGGGACCTCACCGATGCTTCTCCGCCCAGCTGCGTAACGACGCTTTCGGCGACACGGGATACTTTACCGCCGCTCGATCGCCGGTGGGAATCAACTTAAGCTTCCGCCAGGCCTAGTACGCTGGACACTCTCAAGCCTTCGCCTTACCTTTTCCAGCGGTGGATGTGGCGGCCTTACTACAGGCGGGCGGCCGCAGGCTCGTCCAGAACTCGTGGCCTCGGCCTCTCGACAGGATCGCCTCCTTAGCGCGGAACTCGCTGGCGTGCTCGGGTTTGGAACTGGCTACCCAGGCAGCACTGCAGTGCCTACAGGATACGTGGGACCTGGAGGCTCAGTCCCCGCTTCGTGACGTGCAGTCCATCCTGATAGCGGCCAACCGGTCCGCCTACCATTCTTCCGCCACCGCCAGGGCAGCGGCTGCCAAATGCGACCTCTGGAGGAGGGATACCCTTTTGCGCCTCTGCTCGGACCTTCCCTTGTCAGTGAAGACCCAGCTCCGTCACGCCCCCTTAGGGGGTCCTCAGCTGTTCGGCGACACTTGGCACACCTTTAAGGAATCTTCCAAGGACTTGTGGCCCAAGCCTGCATCTAACCCAGCCTCGACCCGCTTTCGCGCCCCCCGCACGGCGGGGGTCGTGCCCAGCGGTCTTTCAGGCCCTCCTTCTCTACAGTCGGATCTTCACGAGGTCGGGCCCGTCCATTCCAGGCTACTCAGGCCGGCCCCGCCCCTCGCCCTTCTTGGCCCCGCGGTACCCGTAGATCGGGCCGCGTTCGGGCTCTTTGACTCGCCCCCGCCTCCGTCCCCGCCTCATTAATCGGGCCTCCCGTCGGCGGGCGGCTGTCGCTCTTCAGCGATCTTGGAGATCGCTGTTCCCGGACGACCCCTGGATTCTTTCCACCGTTACCGCAGGCCTGCAACTTTCGTTCCTGTCGCCTCCGCCTCTTCGCTGAGCACCCATGTGGACCCAGGAACCGCTCGACGGCACACAGGCGGACGCTCTGCGCGGGGAAGTGGCGACCCTCCTCACCAAAGCGGCGACAGAGGTGGTTTTGCGGCAGGACTCTCCGGCGTTCTACAGCCGACTCTTCTAGCTCCCAAACCAGGCGGCAAGTGGCGTCCAGTTATCGACTTATCAGCTTGGCCTCGATTCAGGATGCTTGGCCCCTCGATTCAGGATGCTTGGCCCCTCGATTCAGGATGGAGACGGCCAGGACACTCCGTGCGGCCCTCCGGCCGATGGACTTTGCGATCAGCCTCGATCTGTCAGACGCCTATCTGCACGTCCCGATTCATCCGTCGTTTCGCCGGTACCTTCGGTTTGACTTGGGGGGATCGTCTACCAGTTCTGCGCCCTTCCTTTCGGCCTCAACATCAGTCCGTGGGTGTTTACAAGACTGCTCGACGCCGTGATAGCCAATTTCCGTCAGCGCTCCTTGAGCCCGGCCTCCAATTACTTGGACGACCTTCTACTGCGCAACTTGGTCTCCGCAGCCCTCCAGACGGACAGGGATGCCCTGCTTTCCCTTCTGCGTCGTCTAGGTTTCCTACTCATTGGGGAAATCCGTTCTTCTCCCTCTCGACGGTTTCTACATCGGGGGATGGAATTCCTGACCGACCTCAACCTTGCCCGCCTGCCTCTGGCCAGGCGACAGAAGATGGTCGACTTAGCCACTTCGATGGGGATGGGATCCTCCTTCACCGCCAGGGTCTGGCTTCAACTCCTGGGCCTCCTCAGGGCGGCGGCGGACCTGCTTCCCTTGGGCAGACTTTATGCTCGGCCTCTCCAGCTACGTCTCCTTCTTCACTGGCGACCCTCGGGCGCTCTGTTGGATCTAGTACCTGTCACGCCTCGGGCTCGTCCTCACCTCGAGAGGTGGGCGGACCTCGCTTGGCTGGCTTCGGGGGTGCCCTACACTCCCCGCCGCCTCGGTGGTCTCTCTGTACAGAGGCGAGCCAGGCCGGCTGGGGCGCGCACCTGTTACTGGATTTCTCTCGGCCTCGGGCGTTGGCTTCGGGAGCTGTTCGGGAATCACGTCAACTGGCTGGAGCTGAAGGCAGTTGGATTGGCATTCGACGTTGGCAGGAGACCTTGGCCAATCAGGACGTCCTCGTGCTCTCCGACAACTCGACGGTGGTGGCTTACATACAGAATCAGGGTGGCACTCACTCGCCCTCCCTTTGCATTCTTCGGTGCCACCTTCGCCTCTGGTGCAGGGATCGAGGCATTGCCCTACGAGCCCGCCACATCCCTGGCCACCTCAACGTGAAGGCGGACGCCCTGTCTCGTCGCGGACAGTTGCTCCACACGGAGCGGTCCCTACGCCCGGATATTTTTCGCCTGCTCTGCTCTCACTGGGAAACGCCGCTAGTGGATCTGTTTGCCACCAGATGAAGCAGCCAGCTCCCGGTCTACGTCTCGCCAGTCCTGGATCCACTCGCTTGGGCAGTGGACGCGCTCCCCATTCCTTGGGTCGGCCGGATTGCTTACGCCTACCCCCCGGCAGTCCTCGTTCCGAAGGTACTGCGGAAGCTTCTGGGATGCTCGGCGGTCCTCCTGCTGGTGGCCCCCTTCAACTGGACCAAGAGCTGGACCACGGACCTCCTCGCGCTTGCGACGGACCCTCCTCTGGAGCTTCCTACCCCTTCCACGATGCTCAAGCAGCACCGTCAGCGGCTTTTCCATCCGTGCCCCGTACGCCTCCGCCTACACGCTTGGAGGTTGTCCGGCACGCCCGCGCCGCTAGAGGTTCTCGGATGCAGCAGTGGCGGCAATTGCAGCAGCCCGCAGACTCTCTACAAGGAAGGTGTACGAAGGCACGTGGAGGGTCTTTCAGACCTGGTGCACCTCCCATGGGCACCCTCCCACTAACCTAGCCTCCCACCAACTGGCGGAGTTCTTCCTGTGGCTCTTCGACGACCGGGGCTTAGCCCCGGTCGCCATCAAGGGCTACCGCGCTACGTTCGCGGACATCTACCGTCACCGGTGTCTTCCGGACCCAGGCGCCTGCAAGGATCTGTCGAATTTCTGGCTCACTTTGAACTCCGACGTCCGGTTTCACGTTCCCTAGTACCCCGGTGGGATCTTGCCTGGGTACTGACGTGGTTGAATACGGACCGGTTGAGCCCCTCCCCTTGGCTCGGTTCTCAGACTTGACCCGGAAAACCTGTTTCCTTCTGGCTCTCGTTACAGCGTCCCGAGTCAGCGAGCTTCACGCGCTCTCGATGCTCCCAGCCTGTTTGCGGTTCGTTCCGACGGCTCTGCGCGGAGGCTCTCCGATCCGTCCTTCCTGGCCAAGAACCGCCGCCCGCGGCGGCTCCTCAGGTGCTAACGATACGGCCCCTCTGTGGAGCGGACCTCTCCCCTGGATCGCGGCAACAGGACCCAGTGCGGGCGCTAAAGATTTACCTGCGCCGCTCTCAGCCGCAGCGCCGGGGGCGCTCGCGCCTCTTCTTACCTTGTCCGCGGGCAGACGCCACATCTCGGCCCAGATCGTGTCATCCTGGCTGCGGTGGGTGATTAGGTCAGACTACCTAGACCTCTCCCCACGCGGCGCTGAGCCTTTACAAATCCGGGCGCATGAAGTGAGAGCAGTAGCCACCAGTCTAGCCCTGGACCGCAACTGCTCGGTCAAAGATATTTTGGCAGCGGGTGGCTGGCGCTCAGACTCCACTTTCGCACGCTTCTACCTTAAGAGACCTATCCGGCTGACGTGACTCCCTGGCACGGGTGGGCGACATCTCCGCGGCCCAGCACTCCCTCCGTGCGCTGCTGGCGTCTTAGGCACATCATAGCTGAAATCGTCGGGAGTTCTCTCTCGAGGGGGCCGGCGGAGTGGTTGGGTTGTGGTTAGATACGGCACCCTCCGCCTGTTCGCCATTCTCCCAGATAGTAATGCCATCGGTAATGTATTTTGAAAAAACAAATGAATTTTTTTTCTAAAATGTATTTTTTTGAAAAATACTTACCGATGGCATTACTCGAATGGCCCTCCCGCCTGCCCCGCTTGCCTCTTGTGGCTATGTGTGAAACTGACGAGGTCGCCCTGTGCTCGCCGGGATAGGGTAGTAAGGGGAGGCCACCCGGGGTCATAGTGCTTGGATCCCCGGTGTCTCCTCCCCAGTTGTGTGCTACACACAATTTTGCTGAAATCTATAGGCAATAGAGTGTATTCCCAGATAGTAATGCCATCGGTAAGTATTTTTCAAAAAAATACATTTTAGAAAAAAAATTCATTTTATTTCCTCAAAATCCATTACTTCATGGCATTACTATATGGAAGAATAGTGAAAAGGAGGAGGGTACCGCCCAAAAACCCCACCACATCTAAAAGCTTAGCTTTGATGGGCAACCTCCCGACGATTTCAGCTAAGAGATACCTGTTGCGCCTGAGGCGCTTGGAGGGAGTGTTGCGCTGCCGAGAGGTCTCCGACGAGGGCTAGGTTCTCTCGTTGGCCGGAGAGGTCTCGGAGATAGAGGCGGGCGAAGGTGGACTCTGCTTGCCACCCAACCACTGCAACGATGTCTCCGACTGCGCAGTTGCGGTCGAACGCAATGCTGGCGACGACTGCTCTGACTTCGTGAGCCTGTATCCGCATTCTCCTGGCCCCCTGTGGGGAGAGATCTATGTAAGCAGAGCGGATAGTCCATCGCAACCAGGACGCGATCGTCTGGGCGGAAATGTCAGCTCGGCCTGGGGCCAAGTGCAGGCAGAGGCAGGAGCGGCCTCTCCTGAAGGGCTTCACTCTGCGCAGGTAGACTCTTAATGCTCGGACCGGGTCCTGCAGTCATGATGTCTGGGACCGGCCGAACCCTGTAATGGGCAAAGACTCAACACCCAGGGCGCCACCACGGGGAGTGTATTCCTGGCCAAGAAGGAAGGATTGGTCAGAAGGTGAACTGATCCGTCGGTCTTGAACTGCATGCAGGCTGGGTCCACCGAAAGGGCATGCAGCTTGCTCAATCTGTCCGCTGTGGCGCGGGGCAAGAGGAAGCAGGTCTTCCTAGTCACGTCCGCGAGGCGGGCGATGGGAAGAGGCTCGAACCAACTGGAGTTCAACCAAGGCAACACCCACGGGAAGTCCCAGAGTGGAACAAGAGAATGAGCGACTGGCCGCTGCAGTTTGGAGTGGGACATCAGGTCTGAGAGGTCCTTGCACGCTCCTGGGTCTGGTAGGCCTAAGTGCCGATAAGTGTCTGCCACCATCGAGAGGTAACCATGGATGGTGATCGGGGCGAAGTTCTGCTCAGTAAACCGCCACAAGGAGAACTCAGCCAGCTGAGGTGTGGTCAGAGCCGTGGAGGAGAGGCGCTGGGACTCGCACCAGGACTGTAGGACCCTCCACTTTTCTTTGTACACCCAGAGGGCGGATGGTCTGCGGGCTGCCGCGATCACCTCCACTGCTGCATCTGAGAAACCTCGCGCTGTGAGGGCTTGCCGCACAACCTCCAGGCGTGAAGCAGAAGTCTCTCCAGGCAAGGGTGGAAGAGATTCTGCCTGGACTGCTCCAGCATCGTATGAGGCGTGGGGAGCCAGAGAGGAGGGTCGGTAGCGAGGCCCAAAGATCTATCGTCCACATCCTGTTCCAACTGAACGGTGCAACGAGCAGTAGGACCATGTTTCAACCCCGTAGCTTGAGGAGCACCTTGGGCACCAGCACAGAGGGAGGATAAGCGTAGGCCACGAGGCGCTCCCAGGAGACGGACAGAGCGTCCACCGCCCACGTGAGGGGGTCCGGGATGGGTGAGACAAATAGCGGCAGCTGCTTGTTTTATCTGGTCGCAAACAGGTCGATCATGGCGTCTTCCAGTGCGCACAGATGTCCGGCTGGCGGGACCACTCGGTGTGGAGGAGCTGTCCTCGTCGCGAGAGGGAGTCCGCAAGAACATTCAGGTGTCCTGGGAAGTGCCGTGCTTGGAGCGCAATCCCCCGATTTCTGCTCCACAGAAAGATCTGGTAAAGTAGCATGCAGAGGGCCGGGGACCGAGTGCCGCCTTACTTCTGAATATAGGCTACCACCATCGCATTGTCGGACAGAATCAGGACTTCCTGGCCGCAGAGCCACGATTCCCAGTTGATGAACGCCAACCACACCGCCTTCAACTCAAGCCAGTTGATATGCTCGTCTCGAAGGTCCGATGCCCACCGGCCCGAGGCGGTGCTGAATTCCAGCAGTACGTGGGCACCCCAGCCGACGAGGCTTGCGTCCGAGCAAATGGAGAAAGGGGGCGGTGGGGTGAAGAGTGAGACTCCTGTCACCAACCAAGAGTTGTCTGTCCATCTGAGCAGATGCAGCCGGATCAACAGCGGGACTGGGAACGAGGCTGAGAGATCTCCTGAGGACGGACGCCAGTGGAGTAGCAGATGGAGCTGTAGCGGTCGCGAGTAGAGCCTGCCGATGGGTAACAGGTCCGCTGTTGCGCTGATTAGACCCAAGAGCTGGAGCCAGGTCCTGGCTGCGACTGCGTCTGCTAGAGAGACCTGAAGTGCTAAGGCCGCCACCTTCTGGATCCGAGCCTCCGGTAGACGTACCCTATTGAGGTCGGTCAGGAACTCCATGCCCAGGTGAACAAACCTGTGAGACGGCACCAAGTCCGACTTTCCCTCATTGACGATGAACCCGAGCCGGCGAAGAAGCGTTAGGAGAGCATCCCGGTCTGCCTCTAGTGAGGCCGGGTCCTGATTCTTGAGAAGCAGGTCGTCGAGATAGTTGGAGGTAGAGCTCGAGGAATCCTGCTTGGCTCTGGCGACTATGGTGTCCATCATCCTTGCAAAGACCCAAGGGCTGAGGTTGAGACCCACGGGTAGGGCCCGAAACTGATAACGACCCCACGAAAGGCGAATAGCAGGTAACGCCAAGAGGCCGGGTGCATGTGAACGTGCAGGTATGCGTCTGACAGGTCGAGACTGACCACATAGGTACCGAGGCTCGTAAGGCTCTTGCAGTTTCCATGTGAAAGGAGGGGGCGACAATACACTTGTTCAGGGCCGAGAGGTCGATGACCGGTCACCACTTGCCACTGGGCTTCGGAACCACGAAGAGTCCTGTTGAGCTACTACTCCGTGGTGGCCTTCTGAAGCAGTGCGGCAATCTCCCCCTGAAGAGCGTCCGCCTTGCACTGGTCGACCGGTATGCGCGTCCAGAGAGTGGAGCATCTCAGCGGTGGCGAGGCCTGAACGAGATATGAAGTCCTTCCAAGATCGTGTCGAGAATCCAAGGGTCCTCCAGCAGCCGCGACCGCCACTCGTCGCTGTGCCTCATTAGCCTCCCGCCGATTGGAGACGCTGCAGGAATCGGCTGGGGCGAAGTCGGGAGAAAGTCACTGGGCCCACCCCTGCTTGGGCCTCTGGGCATTCCTGGGCCCAGTGGGGGCCAAGGCCTGGAGGGGGTGGGCGCGGCCGGGGGGGGGGGGGGGGGGGCCCTGATGTCTGGGTCTGGGAGGTAGTCTGGTAACCAGCCGGGAGGTGGGTCTGAAGCTCCGCAGGGCACGACCTGTGTCCTTGCGGGAAGCTGGAAACCGGGAGGAATCAGATCTGGGAGCGCTCGGCCACAGGTCCTTAGCCGAATCCTTAACTCATTCAGCCCGGCGCACGTATTTCCCAAATTTGGGAGGCGTCATCTAATGACTATGCACCAGTTGCAGGAGATGGATCGACCATGATAATTCATGGGCAGTGCCAGATTAGCTTGGCGCCTGTCGGCGCCAAGCTAATCTGGCACTACCCTTGAATTATCATGGTCGACCCATCACCTACTGTAGTGCATCAGGGCTGAATGAGTTAACCTCTTGACAAGTGGAACCAAAGAGGAAGGACACGCCCAGAGGAGCACGGCGAAGTGGAGGGGATGCCGGGACAGTTCTTCAGTGCGGCGTCTCGTCTGATTAGGTCGCAATTCGCAACCGCCGCCATGGAGTTGGTCACGATGTTGTGCACGGTGCGATTAGCTGTCACTGCCAACGAGTGGATGTCCCACAAACGAGTCTCGTTCGGCCGCTCCCAAAACTCCTCCACACTCCGCACGACCGCCTGCGTGGCCAAGTCCAAAACCGGATCAAGCCAGGGAAATCTAAATCAGACTTGCTGTGTGGTCCAGACCAGGGGGGAACAACCGCCGGGTGGGTACCTTGCCTCCAGTTTGTAACTGCACCGCAGGGTCCACCGCTGGGAGAGGGCAGGTGAAGGCTTGAGAGTGTCCCGTGTACCAAGCTTGCCGAAACTTGATATCAACGTCAGCAGGCCAACGAGTGTCCGCAAAGCAACCCCTGTCCCGCAGCTTACTCCGCAGGTGCTCATTAAGGCGTCCGCAAGGTCTCTAAATCCCGGGGGCTGAGGAAGGATCTTGAAACGTTTCGCCTGAAACGGAGCATCGACCGAGGCCGCCGCCGTCCTCTTGAGCGGCGGAGAGGGCGGGCATCCTTCCAAGGGAAGAAACGGAGATCAAACGTACTGCCTCGTCTAGGGCCCGCAACGTCTCAGACGAACCAGATGTCTCTCCTGCCGTGTCGGACGCCCAAACGCTGCGGGGGCGGGGGTCCTGGGAACCCAGGGCTGACGCAGAGTCCTCCGGGTGCAGACAGAGGACGTCCGCAGCTTTAACCGAAGGCACGGGCGATACGCAAACCACGTCACGACGGGGAACCAACCTGTCTGGCGGAGAATAGTAGGGTCTGTCGGGCAAGCGCTCGGGGTGCCTGTGTGCGAGGGTCAGGTGAAAGCCACGCGGCGCGTAACCGCTGCCGAAGTCCGGGCACTTCCGTAGCGCTGACCGCCGATCTTGCTCGAACGATGAGTGAGGGAAGTCGCCTCCTACGTGAGTCGAGAGAAGCCGGTGTGGAATCATGATGAGAAGTCCTAGTGGCCCGCCGAGGAGTGTCCATAGAGCTGTGTCCACAAAAACTTCCTCGAGGGCTAGGGGACCGGCTGCGAGGAGAGAAACGCTGAGAAGCGCGAGGGGACCGAGCTCCAGCCGGGAGCCCGCCGCGGATGAGACAGGCTACCTCCGTAGCTACGAGTTCCTGTGCTAGGAGGACTGCATGTGCTGGGGGTGGCTGATGGACGGCGATTAGCGGAAACATCCCCGTGAGTCCGTGTCTTCTGAGTGCTCTGTCTCTTGGCCGCCCCTTGCGAAGGACCAAGCGAGACTGGCAGCGGCCTCTTGGTCACTCTTTGCGAAGGACCATGCGAGACGGCCATCGCTATGAGAGGGCTAAAAACGGGACTAAGTCCAGTGTCTGGCGTGAAAAGGGCCCCACAATCTCAGAGGTTGCTCGGCGGCGTGGAGATGGGGGGGGAGCGGGGATTACAGTCACTTTAGGGTCTTGCACTGACCTGTCCCTGTCCAACGGCGCGTTAGAATGTGCAGCCGCTGGGCGGCCCCACCGATAAAGTCCCATAGCTGAGAGCACGTCTGCTCCTTCCACGTAGAGCACTTAGCGCCGGTACGGGACGAGGAGCAGCCGGAACAGAGAAGACACAGCGTATGCGAGTCCGTCGGCCACTGGAATCCTTTACATCTCCTACAGGTGCGTAGCTGCGCACTGCAACACAAAGCAGAAGCTATGAAAGCAACCGCGCGGGACCCGTAACGAAGGCCTCGTGAAAGGGACTCGCCCCCCAGTCTGAGGGCTAAGCCCAGTCTTAACCGAAAAATGTGACAAATTTCCACGGGATATGCCGACAGCTCCGTAAATAGCCTATTTACTCGTAGGCATTACCCGAGGCCTTACCTCGCCATCTTCTTAGCCGCTAGCGAAACCTGAGATGAAAAATAGCCGAAGAATTAATCCAAACAACGGAGAGGCTGAAGCCGGTGAACCGTTCCCGGTGAAGCTAAGGGTAAGACTGGCGGGAATGCACGGCTCATGTGACCGGATGGAGGGAGGGGAGACTACCCGGTCACTTGGATACAACTCTTTGAGTTACGGCCCTTGTTGTGTAGGTACACACAAAGGGTCTTAGGCTGAAATCGGATAAGTTAAGGGGTATATTCCATATAGTAATGCCATCGGTAATGTATTTTGAGGAAACAAAGCTGCCAGCAGTTACATTGGCTATATACAGCTGCTGACTACCCTTTTTACAAAGTGATCCAACTGCAAAAGACATAGATCCTCATGAGCCCGTGCAAACTATGCATGTTGCAATGACCAATTTGTGACCATGTTCCTTGGATGGTTCTGATACTTGGTTGTTAAATAAACAAATTTGTTTCCTCAAAAACATTACCGATGACATGACTTTATGGAAATGTCTACTTCTAGCTCAATTTTAGCCTACTTACCCGTTGTGTGCCCACACAACCCGGGAGGCACTCGGGGAACCCCCCTAGAGGGGCCGAGAGTTGTCTCCCGTTTCCCGCCTTACCGGCTCCGGTCACGAGACCGGCCAGTTTTGCTACTTCGCTCGTACAGAGAAGACGTGTCTGGCCTTGCGCTCACGCCGCTTCGACCGGTCCTTCTCTTGCCTACGCTCGTTGCCTCTTCATGTGCCCTGCCTCTGCTGGCGTCGTTCTGCTGCTCTCCTCTACGCTGTGGAGGTGTATGACTACCATTCCCCCTGTTCCCGATTCGTCTCGGAGGTAAGGTAGCGGTAGTTTCCCACAGCCGGCCCTCGGGCCGAGAGCCGGCTACCGTTGGGCTTTCCTTTCGGCTTTGCTACTACGTGGGCGCCAGTTGTTGAGCTTACGCTTCGGCGCCTTGCACGACCTTTTTTATGAGTCTCCTCGAGGGACGTCGCCTTCTCTCCTTTGGTATTTCACTGTTACGAGAAGACGTTGCCTTGTAGACTAGGGTTTCTGTTCTCGTAGGGCCTTCGGGCACCCACACGCCGTTCGTCTACCTTAAAGGCCCTTTAGCTCTGGGAGACTGTAACCACTATTTACGCGCCGGTGGTCACGGCGCTTGGAGTACCTTGGTGTGGGGCTAGGCTCCCTTGTCCGCCTTTGCGACCTTGTGCTCTTTGTCTGTTGCAGGAACCAAATGCTTACCTGCGCTCAATGCGGCGACTTCAAGTGGCCGATGGACGACCATGCGGTCTGCCTCCCCTGCTCGGGCTGCGCCTCGACCATCTCTGCGATGTCTGTGCGACCTGGCCGGAGTTCCGTTGGTCTGACCTCTGGAGTTTTTTTTTACCGGCGAGAGCGACCTCCGTCTGCTATCTCTCGTCCCACTCCTGTTGACGTCGCCCCTGTGGTAACGACCGCTCTTCCTCGCCTCGGCCTCTCGGAACGGATTGATAGTCGGGACTCTGCGTTGTTCGCTGACCAGAGGACTGCCACTGCTGCCACGCCCGCTGACCCTTCCGGAGGGTCTGTTTGCCGGCAAAGCGCCCGCCTCACTGAGCCCGGCCTGCAGCAGTTCGCCACGAGCCGTCCCACGTTGACTGGCCTTGCTCCTCTCTCTCTCCACGATAAGCCCGCTGATCCTTCCGGAGGATCTGTACACCGGCATAGAGCCCTTCTCACTGAGTCCGGCCAGGAGAGACGTCAGCCTCAACCTACGCGACACAGTCGCGCCCCCGACCTTTCCCGTTCCACCGTCAGTGCTAGACACTCGCGCTCGCCCGCGAGCGCCGCCGGAAGGATCGTTCCCCCCACCGGGAGCGTCGCCGCTCCCCCCGCCACTCCTCGTCGCGCGCTCGGTCGCGCTCGCCTTCGCAGTTCGATGCGTTCGCCGCGTCACCGCCATCGTCGACCTTCTTCCCGTGATCGGCACTCCTCTTCGGTTGTCCGCCGTACTTCACCCAGAAGAAGCCACGCACCGGACAGGACCCCTCCTCGCTCCTTCCCGCGGTCGCCTCGGCGATCCCCGCCTCCGTCGTCGCTGCCGGCTCGTGCCCGGGCTTCCCGTGAGGTTCGAGATGCGTCCCCGCCCAAGCTTCGACCTTCCTTGGTGCCTCACCCGCCTTCTCGCCACCCCATGGACGAAGAAGCCCTCAGCGTGCTGCCCGAAGACTCCGTCTCAGCCCTGTTGGAGGAGGATGCTCGCTCCCTTTCGCCCTCCGACGTCGGTGATGATGTCCCCACGTCCCTTCCGTCGTCGTCCCGGGCGGAGACCCTCCTAGCCTTGGATGAAACCGCCAGGATCATCGCGGCCACTCTGCCAGCGGACTCCTGCCCAGCCTCTCCCCCCCCCTGAAGAGGAAGGTCTCGGCCTTGTGGATGCCGAGCGTCAGGTGAAGAGGTTCAAGTCGCTTCCCCAGCCGCCTGGATTTAAGGAGCTGCGAGATGTCTTCTCAGCGCTCCTGCAACTTCCCGCGTCTCGAGAGCCGGTGTTCTTCTCCGATCGTCGCTGGCTGGCTGGCCTGGACATCGCCTTCCGGCGGGATTGGTATGCCGGTCATTCCCAGGCTTTCTCCATCCCTCTTCCTGCGATCGACCCCCCGGCCGTGTCGCAAGCTGGCGGCTCCGCCCTCCTTCGCCGTTCCTTCCCTCGTGGCCTGGATTGACTGCGTCTCTGGTGCGGAACACCTTAGCCTGCGCTGGGTTCCTGGAGCTGCTCACTCAAGCCCTGGTTCGTTGTGGGGAAGACGCTTGGCAGCCTTCTATCACGCCTCTCCTTGGGGATTTACTCGTCTTAGCGGAAGTCGCCAACCGAGCCGCCTACCACTCACCCGTTAATGCTATGGCTGCCTCCGCCAACTGTGCCCTGATGCGTCGAGACGCACTTCTGCTTGCCTGCCGAGGGATACCACCTGACCTGCGTGCGCAGCTTCGTCGTGCTCCGCTGGGTGGCCCCCTGCTTTTCGGCGACACCTGGTCATCCGTTCGAGCCTCCAACCCCGACCGCTGGCCTGTGAGTGCTCCTCCTCCCCGCCGCTTTCCGTCCTCCCGACAGGCTAGGGGTCGCGCCTCGCGGTCGGTTAGTCCCGCTGCTGCGTCAGCCCTGCTTCGGCCCTGAGCAGGCCCCCGCCTTGGCCGTCCTAGACCCTCCAGGGCCTGTGTCCCTGCCTGGCCCCGTCCCGCCCGGCGACCGGGTCGTGGGCGGGCTACCTGACTGCCCCCCAGCCTTGGCCCCACCGGCCACTTCGGGGTCTCCGGTCGGTGGGAGGCTAGCCTTTTTCAGCGGAAATTGGCTCACACTCTTTCCCGACGACCCCTGGATTTGCGACACCGTCTCGGCCGACCTCCGGATCGCCTTTCGCAGCCCGCCTCCTTTGCGTCGTTCCCCCCTTTGGACCGAGATCCCCAGCGACCCGTTGAAGGCCTCCGCTCTTCGGGGAGAGGTCTCCTCCCTCCTGAGGAAAGCCGCCACGGAGGTGGTACGCGTCCCCTACTCCCCAGCCTTCTACAGCCGCTTGTTCGTCGTTCCGAAGCCTGGAGGGAGATGGCGACCGGTGATCGATCTCTCGGCCCTGAACAAGTACATTACGGCCCCCTCCTTCCGGATGGAGACTGCACGAGCCCTGAAAGCCGCGGTCCAGCCTCTGGACTTCGCAGTCAGCCTGGACCTTTCAGATGCGTACCTGCATGTCCCGATGCACCAGGCCTCCAGGAAGTTCCTCCGCTTTGCGATCGACGGCGTGGTATACCAGTTTCGCGCGCTCCCGTTCGGTCTCAACCTCAGCCCCTGGGTGTTCACCCGGCTGATGGACGCCGTAGTCGCCAAGGCCCGACAGTCCTCCTCCAGTCCGACGTCGAATTACCTAGACGACGACCTCCTACGCAACCAGTCAGAGACCTCGCTCGCGTCGGACAGGGATGCGCTGCTACTGCTTCTGGCACACTTGGGCTTCCTAGTGAACGACGGCAAGTCGGATCTCTCGCTGTCCCGCCGCTTCGTGCACCTGGGCATGGAATTTGCGACCGACCTCAACACGGTGCGCCTCCCAGCCCCCCGGATCCAGAAGATTGCGGACCTAGCCGGTCAGTTAGCACGACAGGACGTGGCCCCCGCCAGAGTCTGGCTCCAGCTTGGGCCTGCTGAACGCCGCAGCGGACCTTATCCCCCTAGGTCGTCTCTACTCCCGGCCGATCCAGCTGCATCTCCTACTCCATTGGCGCCCGTCGTCAGGCGACTTAACGACGTTGGTTCCGGTGCCCCAGATGCTGCTGCCTCATCTTCGTCGGTGGACCGACCACTCGTGGCTAGCGTCGGGAGTTCCCCTGGCCGCCCCTCCACCCCAGACCTCGCTTTGTGTCGACGCCAGCCTCACTGGGTGGGGCGCCCATCTCCTTCCTCGGTTCCTCTCGACTTCGGGGCCCTGGCCCGCGGACTTAGCGCACACTCACATCAATTGGCTGGAGATGCAGGCTGTGTGGCAAGCCCTGCAGTTCTGGGAGGATCTCCTCAGACACCAGGAGCTACTCGTCCTCTCGGACAACACGACTATGGTGGCTTACATCCAGAAACAAGGTGGCACTCGCTCCCGACCTTTGTAGGCCCCTCTACCGGATGTTGCGTTGGTGCGAGGACCGGGATATTACCTTTCGAGCCCGACACATCCCCGGACACCTGAATGTCTTAGCCGACTCGCTGTCTCGCCGCGGCCAGCTCCTGCACACGGAATGGACCCTTCGGCAGGACATCTTTCGGATGATCTGTTCCCGGTGGGAGACTCCCCAGGTCGACTTGTTCGCCACGAGGTGGAACCATCAGCTGCCGCTCTTCGTCTCCCCGATTCCCGATCCACTTGCCTGGGCGGTCGATGCACTCTCCATTCCCTGGGACGGCCTGGTGGCTTACGCCTTCCCCCCGACGGTTCTCGTACCCAAAGTCCTTCTCAAGCTGCGGGGCTGCTCGGCGGTCCTGCTGTTAGTTGCGCCGTTCGCCTGGAACCGCTCCTGGACCACTGACCTTCTCAGCCTCGCCACGGACCCGCCCCTGCTGCTTCCCGCCCCACGCACCATGCTCAAGCAACCGCGTCAGCCGCTGTTCCACCCCTGCCCGGAGCGGCTCCTCCTTCACGCCTGGAGGTTGTGCGGCAAGCCCTCGGAGCTAGAGGCTACTCGGGTGCAGCAGTGGAGGCGATCGCTTCGGCCCGCAGACCTTCCACCATCCGAGTCTACGAGGGAAAGTGGCGAGTCCTGTGTTCCTGGTGCTCTGAGCACGGCCTGTCACCCACGGAACTGACTAATCCTCAGCGGGCGGACTTCTTCCTCTGGCTCTTTCGAGACTTAGGCCTGGCCCCCATCACCGTGAGGGGGTACCTGTCCATGATCGCTGACACTTATCGACACCTTGGACACCCAGACCCGGGCGCCTGCAAAGACTTAGCCGACCTTATGGGTCACTTCGGCATCCAGCGCCCAACACACCGCTCACTCCTTCCCCGCTGGGACCTGCCCTGGGTGCTAACGTGGTTAAATTCTGGCAGATTTGAATCCTTACCTTGGCCCGTTTCGCAGATGTGACACGAAGACGTGCTTCCTGCTGGCCCTTGCTACCGCCTCTCGGGTGAGTGAGCTACACGCACTCTCGGCGCGGCCTACCTGCCTACAGTTCCGAGCGGATGGGTCTGTTCAACTCCTCACTGACCCTGCCTTCCTGGCCAAGAACAGGTCTCCTCTGACGGCACCTCAGGTTATCACCTTACGGCCGCTAAGAACCAACCCTCTGTCTCAGGAGACCAGGCAACAGGATCCCGTGCGCGCCCTTAGAGTTTATCTGCGACGATCTAAAGCCTTCCGCAGAGGGCGTTCGCGCCTCTTCCTACCTCTGAGACCCAGCAGGAATGACATAACAGCCCAGACGATCTCGTCCTGGCTCCGCTGGGTTATACGCTCCGCGTATCAAGATATCTCCCCGCAGGGAGCGAAGAGGCTGCACATTCGTTCGCGCACATGAGGTACGAGCCATGGCCACGAGCCTCGCATTTGACCGAAACTGCGCTGTCAAGGACATCGTGGCAGCCGTGGGCTGGCAGACTGAATCTGTATTCGCCCGCTTCTACCTCAGGGACCTGGCAGGCCAAAGAGAGAATCTCGCACTAGTGAGGGACATCGCCGCAGCGCAACACTCCCTCCCGGCGCCACCGGCGCCTATCTATGCACTTCGCTAAAATTGTCGGGAGGTTGCGACTGGGAGGACGGCGCTGTTTACCATTAAGAGTTGCGCGGCACCCTCCTCCTCATCGCAATTCTTCCATAAAGTCATGTCATCGGTAATGTTTTTGAGGAAACAAATTCATTTTTCTCTAAAAGGTATTTTTTCGAAAAATACTTACCGATGACATGACTCGGAGGACCCTCCCTCCTGCCCCGCTTGCCGCTTTCGAGCGAAGTATCAGAAAAAACTGGCCGGTCTCGTGACCGGAGCCGGTAAGGCGGGAAACGGGAGACAACTCTCGGCCCCTCTAGGGGGGTTCCCCGAGTGCCTCCCGGGTTGTGTGGGCACACAACGGGTAAGTAGGCTAAAATTGAGCTAGAAGTAGACATTTCCATAAAGTCATGTCATCGGTAAGTATTTTTCGAAAAAATACCTTTTAGAGAAAAATGAATTTTTCAGAAACAAAAATATGTGTCTAGTGGCAGGGATGGGGTTAACCTCACCTTAGTTAATAGAGACAGTTGAATTTATGAATATGTGTATGTGATTGTGTGCGTTGACATGCTTGCATGTGCTTGCGTGTGTGCAGGAGCCCTGGTGACATGATCCACGCATCGCCAGCCACACGGAAACAGTTTGAACAAGACTATGATGAGTTTGGGGACAGTTACACAGCTGACATTACAGAGGAGCAGCTGCAACATATCTTCAGCACCATGGGGCAGGTGGGAAATTCATCTTTGTGCTGGTCTGTGAATTTGCACCATACAGCTGTTTGGCGATAATGTTGAAAATTACACACCAGTACTCATTTTTTTCCTATTGTGATTTTTAAAAAAAGATCTCACCTCTTGGTAATGCTTTTATTTTTTTTATAGTTTTTATTTATTTGTTTCTGCTTGTTGCATATGCCACTAAAGATAAGGCCAGCCTCTGAGAAACTGGGCTCTGTTGCATGAGCGAGCTTAGTCCTGTGCAGGCCACTAAGCAAGGTGCTCTGCTATAGCGGAGCACCTTGCTTAATGGCCTGCACAGGACTAAGCTCGCTCACACAACTGGCCCATAACTAACCTTTTCTTGCCGTTGAAGGCAGTTTGTGTTTCTGAAATCCTGTTTTCTTCAACACCAAAGAACCCCAGCTGTCCTCAGACCATGAATGCAAAGTGGTGTCAGCAGGAGGCATAGATCCCCACAAATGCGGGGGGGGGGGGGGGGGGGGGGGGGGGGGCTTATGAGGATCTATGCTCTTGCAGTTGGGTGTTGTTCGCTGTGTCCCAGCAGTTAAGTGGTTAACAGAGAACTGTGACATTGGACCCTTATCCCCGGTTTGGCACAGGTAAATATAATCAACAAAGATACTTAACCCTTTTAGTTTTAACCCTACAGCCACATTTTCCAAAGTTTGGAGGTATGATACCTAAAGACTATGTACCAGCCTCAGGAGATGGATCAACCATGATAATTAAAGGGTAGTGCCAAGCTAATCTGGCACTACCCTTGAATTATTGTGGTTGATCCATCTCCTGCTGTTGGACGTCAGGGCTAAATGGGTTAAGCAAACACACAAGCAGGACAAATACAAGACTGCAGAAAGCCCACAAAGAAGGTCAAGTCCATCTCTCACAGTTCATGCTGCAGGCTAATGTTTTTTCTTGATTAAACTTTTGACACGTGTCTAACAGGGAGATGCACCTGTGCCACTCGTCTCATCAGAAGACATCGCTCAGGTTGAGGAAGAGTATTTTTCTGATGAATCTCCATACGGGTTGTTCCGCACTTGCAGGTAGGGATAGAAGTCATTATTTTGCACGGGTTGATCCCATGGACGTACATGGTGTCAGCAAGAGGTATAGATCCTCATGAGCACCTGCAACTGCAGGGCCTCATGAGGGTCTATACCTCTTGCAGTTTGGTGGTGTTCGTGCGAGATGTGGCATAAAATGATACAGCTTTTGTTGCATGTTTCTGTGTGCTGGACTGTGATTTTGAATCTTACAGATTAAGGTTCAAAATCAGAGACCAGTACACAAGTTATGTACAGTAAATTGTGGGCATAACAAATTGCCAGGGGGCACAATTTAAATATTTTTCTTGTGGTTATAGCCGAAGTTTGCTACAAACGAAGTAATTTGCACAGAAAGAGTGATGTCAGGACCTTGAAAAAGTGTTCTTATAAGAGGTGTGATCAATAAGTATCAGGACTGGTGCAATAAAAAACAACAACTACAACACCTACCAATTTGGCATTTAATCTCCTTCAAAGTAGTCCCCTGAGGAAGCCACACACATAATCCAGCGCTGTTTCCATTGATGGAAGCATTCCTGGAACTCGTTTTCTGGGATAATCAGCAGCTGCCTCGTCGCATTCACTGAGATTTCCTCGACGTCCTGAAATCTTCTTTCTTTCAAGTGGGATTTGATTTTTGGAGAGAGGAAAAAGTTGCAGGGGGCGAGATCTGGGGAATAAGGTGGCTGTCGGACCTGGGGGATGTTGTGCTTGGCCAAAACTGCTGCACAAGCAGCGCTGAATGGGCAGGTGCGTTGTCATGGTGCAATTGCCACTGAACGGACGCAGGCAATTCTGGCCTTTTCCAACGAATAGCATCCCGCAAACGCCGCCAACATCTCACAGTAGTACTCCTTGTTTACTGTCTGACCAGGTGGAGCATACTCATGATGAACAATCCCTTTCTTTTTCTCAGTTCTGCTGGTTGCTGGTCTCCCAGAACGTTCGTCACTGTCGACATGTTGTCGGCCATCTTGGAAACGTCTGAACCTCTCGTACGCTCGGTTCATACACTCCTCTCCATACACTTTCTGCAACTTTGCTTAGGCCTTTGCATAGGTATCGCCAAGCTTTTGGCAAAATTTGATGCAGATTCTCTGCCCAACTGTCTGTCGTGGTCAATGAGATGACCACACATTCCTTCCACTGCTGTAAAGAGCGGACGTAAGCTAGGATGTTAAAACTTAGTGTGCATGCACGGTTGGGGTTAAGGTAAATTTGTGCCAAGTGGCTTCACTCTGCATATTTTAGCTCTTTTACTATGACACCAGTCCTGATACTTGTTGATCACACCTCGTACACTGTATCTGACTTTTGTTATGTTATGTTACTTTTGTTTTGTTGTAAGTGAAGTAGACTATAGTTAAAATAAATATGAGAATCTTTTAAGGATTTTAAGAACTATGGTGTTTTGTCTTTCAGAATCTACATGGACTCAAATCTGGTGGTAGGGGATGGTAGTACACATATAGATACGTCCAGTCTGGATTTGCTTGCTTTGGAGCTACGCTTCTTCGGGGCCACAGTCACTGACAAACTGAGTGAGGGGGTGTCCCACGTCATCGTGGATGAAAGGTTGGCTTTGATCTTTCCCATTGCTTTTAAGGCCATTGGGCAGACACTGGCCGAAGTGAGCCTAATGGCCTTTTGTGCACTTTGTTCCTAGTTCTCTTGATGATGCTTTTACGCCTGTAGCAAATATAAGGCTGTGCTTCTCAGTGAGGTTCACATCAGCCTTAATGTTGCGAGACCTGGGACCCATGTAGTTAGACTACATTATTCTCATTTATGGTAATGTGGTGCTGAATAGGTGCATTAAGAAATGAAGTAAGTTACACCAGTAAGTTAAAAGCCCTTGGGCAGACGTTACCCTATACAATGTACTTGCCTTTGGTTGTGTCCGCAGGAAGAAAGGCAGATATACATTAGGAGCGACCTGTCTGTATAATATCTGATTTCCTGATGTACTTGAGTCGGTTGCATGAGTGAGCTTAGTCCTGCGCCAGCCACCAAGTAAAGTGCTGCGCTATAGCAGTATAGCACAGCACCTTGCTTAGTGGCTGGCACAGAACTTAGCTCACTCATGCTACTGGCCCCTGGTGCACATAATTCTCAAGTTGATCTGTTGTTTTCAGGGATCAGAGTCGCTTGGATCAGCTGAAAGCTGTACGTCATGCACGGAGAAAGAAATTCCACATTGTGACGGAAGACTGGGTCCGCACTTGTCTTGAGGAAGGAGGACTTTACCCAGAAAAATCCTTTGAACTTTGAATATTTGCTAGGTGATTTATGTCTGGGTTATATCTGCAGCATAACTGTGATTCTGAATCATGATGTTAAAAAATGTCAGCATATAAGCATTTCATATCAACAATGCTGTTGCTTAGAACCATCAAGCCTAAAATCACAGACGAGCATACAGATAGAACGATGTGTTTTGTACGGCTATTTGGAAAGAGTTTCGTAGATACAGTTTCATCAGTCCTACAACCACAGCTCACTGGTGCTAATACTATAGTCACTGTGGATTGCTAAGCATGCCTGTGTAGAACAAACAATTAAAAAGTTGAAGTAGGAGAACAATGCAACAAAACGACTGGAAATATTTCAGAAAGTCCCTGAAAGGCGCCAAGCTATTCTGGCATCACTCTTGAACTATCATGCTCGACCTGTCGGTAGAATTGTAATGCAGTCCTTCCGAGGGCAACTTCAAAATTTGGGGAATCCAGACCAAAAAGGTGACTGCCAAGCATGTAATATGCAAAGAAGTACCCAACGGAGAAAGAATATTGCCACATTCCTTCTGCCAATGAAGATAAGTAGCGGCTAATCTCTCTTTGTTTATTTGTCTATTTTGACAAAGGGTATTTACCAGAAATATTAATAAATTGTGTTGTACCCGTCTTTTCTAAGCGTGTTTCTTTCTCCGTTGGGTACTTCTTTGCAAAATTTGGGGGTTTCGCTCCTGGGATTGAATGTGTTAAAGGAGTGGAAAAATGATTTTCATTTTACGACATTCAAACTTAGTAAGTTAGCCTGTCTATCCATAATTGTAAGAACATGTATGAAGGTGATTTTGCGAACAGCCTGGAGCAGGTCCCTTACACAATACAAACATCGCAAACTGGCAGATTATTACCACATCATTCGAGACATGCTGCACTCGGTTATGGTGGTGGGGGGGGTTGGGGAGGGGGGGGGGGGGGGGGGGGGGCAAGAAATTGTGGAGGGCCAGAGTATCCCCTGGTCCAACAATATTTGTGAAGTAACAAGATTCTATTATGATATTTATTTTTTTAGATTAAAAAAAAACACTTTCATTTGTGATTAATTTCCTTTGATGTTGTGATGTGATTGTCGGTCTATTTATAATTGGTCATATACATGCGCGAGCATGTGTTAACACATTCTACCCCGGGACCGAAATTCCCAAATTTGGAAGTTGCCCTCTAAAGGACTGTATTACAATTCTAGAGACAGATCGAGCATGATAGTTCAAAGGTGGTGCCAGAATAGCTTGGCGCCTATGGGCGCCAAGCTATTCTGGCACCATCCTTGAACTATCATGCTCAATCCATGTCTTGCTGGGGTGTGTCAAGGCTGAATGAGTTAAAGACTGACTTCAGAATCCTCGAGTTTGGTATTGGTAATGTAATAATAATGGAGATTTGTTAAGCGCTTATTCTAAAAAGTAACTCTAAGCGCCGATACAATGAAAAGGCTAACAGCTAACACGTACACACACAACATAAGCACACACACACACTCACGTGACAGTGGTGATGATTGTGCATGGCTGAGGAAATAAACTAGTGAACTGAAAGGCAGCGTTGTAGAGGTGGGTTTTGAGAAGTGATTTGAATGAGGAGAGCGTTGGACAGTTACGGACAGGGGCGGGGAGGCTGTTCCAAGTGGCGGGGCCAAGATGGGAGAAGGCACGTGTTTAATTGGGAAGGCAAAATTTACGTGTCGGAGGAAGAGGGGAGGGTGCGAGATGGAGTATACAGATGGAGTAAGTCAGAGATATATAGGCAGGAGAAGTCAGGTTGATAGAGTTAAAGCACATGCAGGACAGTCTACAGAACGCGTTTTTGTACGGGCAGCCAGTGGTCCTGCTAAATCAAAGTGCCACAGTTGCAGTGCGCCTGAGATGATCAGTGTTCAGGTCGTACTCCATTGGAAATAGATTTCCCTGTCCCCCATAAACCCACCCGTCAGGGCCGTCTATTATCACTTCGGTGCCGTGGTCGTTAAACCCCGAACTAACCAGCAGCCAGTGGAGTTTCTTAAGGCGGGGCGGATAATGTACGGTCCAGAATCACAGAAAAGCACACAGTAATATTATTCAATTTAATAGTTACTGCCAAAGCTAATGTTACTTGAGGAACGGTGCAGTAAGACTCGTCTTATCATGGACTGTGATGCCTAACTTGTAGGTCAGTGCCATGGCCGGACAGTCGCGCACATCAGGGAGAGTTGGGGTGTATGATATTCAATACTTCAAATGTAGAATCTCAGAGTTATAAGGTCATTTTAAACCTTTCAATCAGTTCCAAATTGCCGACGAAATTTTTCGGCATCAAGTAGAAAAGTGTTGATTGAGACAAGACAACATTGATAACCTGTTGCATAGGCGAAATTTATCAATCAAAGCCCGCCGTAAAGCAGATCATGTAAGTCAACTTGAACATTTTCATTTCAACGACTCAGCGCTGGACAAACAGTTAGATCCCCTGCCCCCACCTATCAGGCACCCAATCGCCAGCCCACAGAGAAATACGCAGGTATAAGACAAGACGATCATCTGCATCTTCAAAATTTCCCACAGTAGATGCACAGAACATTACACAACAATGTAAAGATACAAATTTGCCTCGAGTTATAGATACTATACTCACAAACCAGAAATGGGTGAGGCTAGCGCTGGCAGAATTGTATGCATACCAAGGGGAACGACTCGGCGCTGGACAGACAAACGGTTAGATCCCCTGCCCCCACCTATCAGGCACCCAATCGCCAGCCCACAGAGAAATATGCAGGTATAAGACAAGACTCTGGTTTGTGAGTATAGTATCTATAACTTCTTTTTTGAAGATGCAGATGATCGTCTTGTCTTATACCTGCGTATTTCTCTGTGGGCTGGCGATTGGGTGCCTGATAGGTGGGGGCAGGGGATCTAACTGTTTGTCTGTCCAGCGCTGAGTCGTTCCCCTTGGTATGCATACAATTCTGCCAGCGCTAGCCTCACCTATTCTTGTTTGTGAGTTTCATTTCAACGTCACAAGTCCATTTCTTTGTCTATGGTCAACTGGCTGGTTGGCTGATTGAGGCTGTCATACGTGCTTTGTTTCTTGCTGTGTTGAACGATTGCACATTAGTGCTCATCTTCACATGATGGTTGAACCAGAAAGAACAGTACATCCGTCCATACAGAATGCAACTCAAGTGAGAAATGGCTTCGAATGCAGTAATGCCTCAGAGAACAAACTTAACCCTTTGCTGGTCGGTAGCCGTTTTTGTCGCGATTGTGATTTCTGTCGGAATCATCGCGACAAAAACCGCTACCGACACGCAAAGGGCCCGTTAACACGTCGCTGCCAGTGGACTCTGACCTCGTTCCTGAAATCGTAATGATTCAGCGTCAAAGACCCCCCAGCCGGCAAAGGAACATAGAGACAAAGTGATTTCAGCAAGAGGCATAGATCCTCATGAGCCCCCGCAACTGCGGGGGCTCATGTGGATCTATACCTCTTGCAGTTGGGCGGTGCTCAATTTTCTCTGGCAGTGAAAGGGGTCGGGACCCGTAGCCCATACGTCCTCACGTTTAAAGCGCCATTATCACAGTAAGACCGCATTTGCTGAACCCTTGGTGGCGATTGCGACTGACTGATCAAAATGCAGAGGTTTGTTTTTGTTGCGTGCTCTCTTGTGATTTTTGTGTCTTCCGTGACTGCACTCGCCGTGGAGAAGGCCACCATTAAAGTTCACAGTGATGCTAGAGAGCCGATGCCAAGGAATCAAGTCTACTAATTTGTACGAACTAGTAAGTGGGCTTTTGTTCTCAGTTTCAAACATTTATACAGTAAGAAGATAAACCGGTGTAACGCACGCAGACTCCCCCCCCCCCCCCCCCCAGTCGCACGTACAGACTCGCACAACAGACGCATACACCGCCACTGACTCGGACGGGCGCATTCACGCGGTAAAACGCAACACACGGGCTTACTTTCTAACAAAGACGTTTATGACCAAATAATAAAAGAACGCTCAAAAGATTATCACAACTATGTACACCACACCTTCCCCGCTACAAGCACCTCAACACCACATACACACACACAATGTAAATGCTAGGCTAGGTAGCTGTCTCTCACAATCCAACCTGTTTTGGTGTTCTCGCCTGGTTACGTTGAGTCCTTTTCACGTCTAGGCGTGCAAGTCCTTTGTCGTACGCTCCCGAGTCGTCCCGTCTCTCGTACCGTGGACGTCCTCGTAGCTCGCTCTGTAGCGCAGTCCTTGCTGTGACCCGGGTGTCTCGGCACCGGTCACTCACTCCGTGAGTGAAGTTTGATTGATTGTACATTGCTTAACGTTCCGACAGCAACAAGGCTTTCTCAGGACGTGCCTGCGCTTGTGAAAAAACCCAAACAAAAAAAACAACAACAACAAAACCCAGAATATTAAATGTATGTCGCCAGCCGGTCCAATACGTTAAATAAACCTACGCCATGGGGGCCTAAATAAAGCTAAGACCATCTAGCAACACACATCCAATATCAAGAGCTACAGGCAGTGCAGACAGTTGGGAGAGTTTTAAAAAGCCAAATACAGGTGAATGGACCAAGGGTAGACAGAAACACATGCCCCAGAATAGAGGGGAAAACCCACCCTGTGGGGGTGACCCTGGGAACTAAAAAGTAGTTGACCCCACCCAAGTCCCCCTGGGCAGACCCGGGTGGGGGTCCTGAGTGAAGATCTGGAGAGATGACCTCGCAGTAGATCCCTGGTGACCGAGGTCTCGGCGTCCGTCGCTCCACTCTCCGACAAGCACTCTGAATAAATAATAAGGTCCCAAATCATAACACTTGCTAAACACACACATATTGGATATGAGATACATTACGTAACCTGGCTGATACAAATAACTCACACATTCATTCACACACACACTTGCTTCATAACCCGACTACTTTCGTAACGCCCCATATCTCTGTCACTATCTTGAAACAGACTATAACCTAGCACTCTCGCTATACGTTCTTTCATATACTGGAAAAGACTATACTTAACCACGTACTACCTTCATAACAACTTAGGCCTACACACCTCACATTCCTTAATTATCCATCTCGGTAAATAACTACATAGAAAACACCGGTTACCTCAATGAATTCCAAACGAACATAACTGAACCAAACCAGTCAACACTACACAACCGAATTAACTCCTACTAACGCATACTATATTTAATGCAGTAACCATCAATAATACATATAGAAACATACCTGAATTCTAGGTTTCAGAGTCTTGAAATACGGGCTAAGGTATCTCACACACGTCTGTCCACACAGACAGTAAAGCCCCGTACTAACATTCCTACAGCTCTGTTCGCCTGAGCTCACTAAAACTCCCCGTGCTAACCGTTTCTTAAAGATGCCACGTGCCTCACGAAATATCGTCAAAAAATAAACCGCTCATTAACGCAGTAACCATCAATAATTCATAATATAGAAACATACCTGAATTCTAGGTTTCATAGTCTTGGAATACGGGCTAAGGTATCTCACAATCGTCTGTCCACACTGACAGTAAAGCCCCGTACTAACATTCCTACAGCTCTGTTCGCCTGAGCTCACTAAAACTCCCCGTGCTAACCGTTTCTTAAAGATTCCACATGGACCACGTGCCTCACGGAATATCGTCAAAAACCAAACTGCTAACAAAAACTGTACCGTATTAAACCCACTGTGTGAACCCTATGCCTGAGCATTGAGTTTCATCACAACCGACAAATACATCCCACGGTTTGTTCTTTACTGAGAAAAAAGCAGACTTAAGTGTGTGTAGTTTAATGGCAGGCCAATGAGCAAAACGCCTTCAGGCCCACGACGGCCGCCGTGGGCCCGCGCACAGCCGTGCGCGGGCCCACGGCGCCCGTCGTGGGGCCCGAGGGCCATCGCTTACTGGGAGGGCACTTGATTAAGTAGACTCATCTCTACACTGAGTACGTTAAGTATTTGCAAGCGATCTGCGGAAACACCGGAACTCAGCAGAGTTCCCGTGATGCGCCAAGTGAGACTAATCTGCACTATCTTTGAACTGTCATGGTCGATCCATCGCCTACAGATGGTACACAATTTTTACAGACGCCTCAGCCCCACAGTTGCAAAAGTTAGTATTGCAGAACCTGTTCTGAGCGACTACCATAATGAGAGATCTCTTGTCATTAAAGACCATCATTCAGGTGGATAGCTCTGGCCACCAAAAAACTGAAATGCCGATGGTCTTTAATGACAGGTGTCGATTTTTTTTGTACGTGTTTTCTCCTTTACCGGACCATAAATCTCAAGTTTTTGTAGGCATAGAAACTTTGCAAAGAAACGACCAACCTAAAAAGACACTGACACTGTGCGGCAACGACAAACATGAAACGGTTTGTGCTTGTCCTTTCAAAGCGATATCAGCAAGGGGCATAAATCCTCATGAGCCACCGCTACGGCTGCGGGGGCTCATGAACATCTATGTCTCTTGCAACCGGATGGTGTTTATCTTTTCTCGGCAGGGAAGGGGTTAAAGAACATGTGTATTTTGTAAGAACAGGTGGTTAGTGTCCGGACCAAGACCGTAGCGTGCGCAGTGGGCCACTGTGACCACATGACCGGAAGTAACGGACAGACGACTGGCTCCAATGCGGCCTTCCCGTCGTCTGATTACCAACCGTCGTGAGTATACACGTGTAGTGTATCATGTTACTGCTTTGTCGCTTACGGTGTCAGTTGCTGCGGATGGAACGACCATAGTAGGGTCGTAGTAGCTCAAGAGTACTTTCTGATTAGAGGTATATCTAATGTAGTTTCAGTAAGCCATTTAATGACTGGCCCCATGGCCGCATTTCTGGAATTCTGGAGGTGTCACCTAACGACTTTCGCGGTACCACTCAGCTGTAGGAGATGGATCGACCGTTATGTTAATTCAAGGGTAGTGCCAGCGTAGCTTGGCGCCTGCCGGTATCGCCAACAGGAGATGAATCGACCATGATAATTCAAGGGCAGTGCCAGATTAGCTTGACCCCCCCCCCCCCTCCCCCACTGGCTGTTTTCTTATATATCGTGTTTGGTAATTGGTATTTTCATTTTGTTTACAGATTAAACAACGGCTTGTGGTACGTTGCACGGGCTGGAGGGGCATTAAGGTTAGGAGATAACGTTTTCGATATCCAGGAATAAAAATAAATAAACTCAGTCGTAACGTGTTGTACTGTGTGTGTTTGTTTGTGTGTGTGTGTGTGTGTGTGTGTGTGTGTGTGTGTGTGTGTGTGTGTGTGTGTGTGTGTGTGTGTGTGTGTGTGTGTGTGTGTGTGTGTGTGTGTACGTACATTAGTGTACAATGTGTTTAACTCGATTGAGAATCACCGCAAACAGATAGGCGGCAGTTCATATAGGAAGCATTTACTACAAAAAGCGCTACCTACGGCCAAATGGCAACTTCCGGAGACCAAGATGCATAGATTTATCATGAGCCCTATCAGGCAGCGGCCGGGTCTCGTGAGAATGTATTTATCTCACTGTCCCCATTCACACCAATGTTGATCATGGCCAGGCTAGACTGCAAAAAGTAAATAAGTCCATAGAAAGTTACATACACGTGTTCTGTATGTGGTTTTGGACCTTCCGGCTCATAGCAGTAAGATCCGAAATCACAGCCGGCACACGTATCTTGACCGTGTGGCTGTCGGCAGCAGTTTTTGTCAAGGTGATTCCTACAGGAATCACCTCAACAAAATCCGTTACCGACAGCCCCCAAAGGGTGAAAGTTCAGGGCAGTATGTCGCTTAGATATTATACAGGTTTAATTTTAGAGTGTCACGCTTAGAAGAAAGTACTCAGTTTTAGTTTTTCTTATCTTGCCTCTTTCTGCGCCAAAAAATCCAAATGTTGAAAGTGATGTTGTTAAGCTCTACCTGCACTATCGACCTTGGTAGCTCGGGTGTTACGTTAGTGGTTGTGTTATTCTTTGAGAGCATGTGTCTGTTAATCATAGGAAAGATCCGATATTTATTTGAGTTATTTTGGATAAAAATTACGTACCTTTTTAGTAGGATTCATTTTGTTTTGCACGGAGAATTACGATCGATTTTTGTTGTGACGCGTAGTTTTGATACAATGTTGTAAAGTTTGACCTAATTAGACTAGAAGGTTCGAGCAGGGTCGCGATCTATGACGTCAAAGTTGTTGGTAACATTCTCTAACATTATATCAAAGGCGCTTAGGGTAGTGGAAATTTGTAGTAACTTCTAGAGAGTTTTTTTTAAATGAATATTAATGAGTTTTGGTTACGTTTTCTTTTCTGATTGGTTGTGTTGGGAGAATTTGCTGGATTGTTCTGGAAATCTGTAATAGTATAAAAGGCCGTGTTAGGAAGTATGTGTGTACATTGCATGAGAGACGCAGTGTGACAAAAGTGTTGAGCATTGTAGAGGAGACAGTGTATCAGTGTTGGTGCATTTGTGGATGCATTGTGTGAAGATCGCATCGCTGCAATAAAATATTGTTGGAACTGTTCCTCCATTGTGGTATACAACCTTGTCAGCTACGTGTGACGAGTTGTAGCTGAGTGAAGTTTCTTCATAAGAACCCTGCGTGCGTGCGTCTGGTATGGTTGCATCATACTACGACTGTGACTACCACATAACATCGAGAGTAGTCCACTATTGGTGTCTCTCCTTTGCGCCTGTCAATTACAGCTCGAACAGACGTATCGCCTGATTTCCTTGGCGCAAACAATGATCATTCCCTGACAGGTTTAAAGTGCGAAATCCTGGAACTGTGTATCACATTTAACAACAACAACAAAAAGTTCAGCAACACACTGAAATGAAAATATGAAGAGTAAATAAGAAAAATTTATGATTATGATGTCACATTTTAAACCGTCGGCGTTTGAATTGAAATTGAATATATTAGGAAAAATATTGGAGCTAAAACAATAATTTGAAATATGAGATGAAACAGTATAGCAGGTGATCTGAAAAAAAAGCAAACCTTTCAACAGTGTTTGCTTTCATATGTAGAAAAGTTGGTGTTTGCAGTGAAAGCGCTGGGTATTATCAGCAACGCATCGGGTACTAAAACAAATGAAAGTGACCCCAAAATGTTGAAGTCACATTGTGCTGCTCTGATTTTGGGCCTTACGGCTGAAAGCCGTACGGTCCAGAATCAGAGAGCAGCACACACCTTATCAACAGGTCACACACTAGTACAATGTCCTCTTTTTTAGTCGTGTCTTTTTGATCAAACTCTTTATAAAGTCAGGGGCGAATCAGTTACCTCGAGGGGGAGGGGGTCCAATATTTTCTTTGGGACCCTGACACGAAAGGCGTCCCCGACGCTAGACCTTGCTTCCAGTGGCCTAAAAATCAATCAACGGGAGGAGGGAAGGGAGAGGGGGGGGGGGGAAGCACGCGTGCGTCAAGACTCTCTGGTCGCCAAAATATCAAACAATGGTGAAGAGAGAGGGGGGAGCTACATACACGTGTTTCTGGTATGTGTAATAGCAAACTGGGAGAGAGCGAAAGGGTGTGGGTGGGGGTCCAAACACCCCAGAAAGGGACTTTCTAATAGCATTTACAAACATTCTTTTTCGGGGGGTGGGGGGCGGCGGGGGTGGGGGGGGTGTTCCAGAAGCCCTGGATTCCCCCCCCCAGATCCGCCCCTGAAAGTCGTGTTAAATCTTAACCTTTGAACAAATTCGGATACGTCAGTGAATCTATCAGCGGTGTGCATTCTGGTCAGGAGCGTTCACAATGAAGGCGGTTGCTGCTGTCTTATGTTGTTGGTTGTTGGCGGAGGTGGTGTTCGCGGCGACTGTGCAGGAGGCCACAGTAGACGCCCACAACAAGGCTCGGCGGGCGGAGGCCAAGGCAACGCATGCCACAAACCTGTACGAACTGGTCAGTCTGAAACTGCAGTCAGTCTGCTCATTTTTGTGTGTTGGGTATGTGATTTTTAGATGGAACTTGGGGTCCTAAAATATCTGTTGTGTTCGCGTGCAATCTCACAATTGACATCAGCTGTGGCCCGAAATTACGTTTGATGTAGTTACCTCCTTTGATTTTTTCTCATGATTCTGACGAAATCTGGAACCTTTAGTTCAAAAACGCTCATAAATATATATACACATACATAATATATACTGACTTCCACTAAAAACGCGAATTATTCACCATAGCGCTTTTCTTTCGTAAATATGCTTTAATCCGGATTTGTTTTTTGGACGTCATTTATTAGAAAATGTTATGAAGAGTGTTTTATTTCGTGTGCAAATACAATGTTTAGTCTTAAAAATCCCACATCGATGACTTATGACCTCATCAGTGACACTACCATCACAGGATATTGAAAGTGAAATAATAATAATAATAATACCGTTATGCGCTTTTTCTCAATTTTGGGGCGAATCGACTCAAAGCGCCGCGAATTGAAACCCAACACGCACACTCATGTAACAGACACGGATTTACGCCATTTAAGACAAACACAGTACAAGACAGACGAAGGACCAGTTCAGCTACTGAAGTTACAGAGATTTTTGATCGCTTGTATTTGAAATTTGTAAAGTGGCCTGAAACCGGTACCAAAGTGTGAGGGGTGGGGGGTGGAAGAACCGGAGTATCCGGAGAAAGAATCCCCGACGGTCCGCCCGAATTAACGGTGACAGTTACCAGAGGAGAAAAGTCCGACGCCGGAACCCGGTATCGAACCTCTCACCTTTGGCATTGGTGGCAGGCGCCTTAACCACTGCGCCACGGACCGCCCCGGACCGAAATGCAGAGGACACAGCTGAACGTCAACAAATGTGCAGTGTCACTACGGTCCGTGTGCATGAAAATCCGGCCTGTTTGGTCTTGACCTACTATTCGCTTGTCAAAGGCACCTAATAATCAACATGACCTACAATCATGAAAATTTAAAAAAGTTCTTTATTTTTATGTTAGCGGCCATATTTACCTGATCAAATGGATATTGGTGTGTCCTTTATCTCTGTGTCAGTTACTGGAGCATAAAAAATGGTTTGAAAGTAATTCACATTAAATCAAATAAGATTTATGAAGAAAATGATGTGCACCGGAAGTTCTGGTTCTCTAATGAATTTTTCGAGTCAAATTTCATTTGAAGCAGTTATATATATCTACACACTATATATAGTGTGTGTGCACTATATATATATATATATATATATATATATATATATATATATATATATATATATATATATATATATATATATATATATATATAGATCATCACTATATATATATATATATATATATATATATATATATATATATATATATATATATATATATATATATATATATATATATATATATATATATATATATATATATATATATATATATATATATATATATATATATATATATATATATATATATATATATATTCCAGACAGATGTACAGCGCAGGCTCAAAGATACAGCGGACCCAGCAGACTCTTCCCCTGAAACACTCTGGGAACAACTGAAAACTGCTATTGCAAAATCCTCTGCAGAAGTCTTGGGTTTCGCTAGAAAGAAGAACAAAGACTGGTTTGACGAAAACGATGTTGAGATCCAGGAACACCTAGCAAAAAAAAAAAAAGAGCCGCCCATCAGGCCCACCTAGCCCAGCCTTCCTGCCCTGTGAAGAAGTCTGCCTTCCGCCTCGTCTGCAGCAGTCTCCAGCGCAAGCTCAGATATCTCCAGAATGAGTGGTGGACCAGACTTGCACAGAGGACCCAGCTTTGCGCTGACTATGGTGACTACAGGGGCTTCTACGAAGCACTGAAAGCAGTGTATGGCCCCAGGCACCTGATACAAAGTCCCCTGCGAAGCGCTGATGGACAGGCACTCCTCACAGATAATACCTCCATCTTGAACCGCTGGTCGGAGTACTTTCAGAGCCTCTTCAGCGCTGAGCGCACTGTTCAAGAAGCCGTCGTCCTACAAATCCCACAACTCCCAGTAAAGGTTGAATTGGACGAACCGCTGAAGAGACCTTCACAGCCATCCACCAGCTCAAGAGTGGCAAAGCAGCAGGCATTGATGGAATAACGCCAGAGATCTGGAAACATGGAGGCACAGCACTGCACAACAAGCTCCATGACCTCTTTCTCTGCTGCTGGGAGGAAGGAACACTATCAAAGGATCTCCGTGATGCTGTCGTTATCACCATGTACAAGAACAAAGGCGAGAAGTCTGACTGTTCCAACTATCGGGGAATTACCCTGCTGTCCATTGCTGGGAAAATTATTGCAAGGCTGCTCCTGAATCGGCTGGTACCTGCCATCGCTGAAGACCACCTCCCAGAGGGCCAGTGTGGCTTCAGAGCAAACAGGAGCACCACCGATATGGTCTTTGTGCTGAGACAGCTTCAGGAGAAGTGCCGCGAGCAGAACAAAGGGCTGTACGTAACGTTTGTCGACCTAACAAAAGCGTTTGACACTGTGAGCAGGCAAGGCATGTGGCAGATCCTGGAGCGACTTGGCTGTCCCCCAAAGTTCCTCAGCATGATTGTCCAGCTACACGAGGACCAGCAAGGCCAGGTCAGACTCAACAATGACCTCTCAGAACCATTCCCTATTCTCAACGGCGTAAAGCAGGGCTGCGTGCTGGCACCGACCCTCTTCACCATCTTTTTTAGCATGATGTTGAAGCAGGCCACAGTGGACCTCGATGATGACGATGCAGTGTACATCAGGTATCGTCTCGATGGCAGCCTGTTCAACCTCAGACGACTGCAGGCCCACACGAAAACCCTAGACCAACTGATTCGTGAGCTGCTTTTTGCTGATGACGCTGCCCTCGTTGCAGAGAGAGCCCTGCAGCGCATCACGTCCTGCTTCGCAGACGCTGCCTAGCTCTTTGGACTCGAGGTCAGTCTGAAAAAGACAGAGGTCCTCCATCAGCCGGCACTCAAGACAGTGTATCGCCCTCCTCACATCACCATTGGCGAGTCTGAACTAAAGTCAGTGCACCAGTTTACTTACCTTGGCTGCATTATCACGTCGGACGCCAAGCTGGACAAGGAGCTTGACAGCAGGCTGGCAAAATCGAACAGCGCTTTTGGGCGACTTTTCAAGCGGGTGTGGCACAATCAACAGCTGAAAACAGGCACCAAGATCAGCGTGTACAGAGCTGTGGTCCTCACCACCCTGCTGTATGGTTCCGAGTCCTGGGCCCTCTACCGCAGCCAACTACGACTCCTCGAACGCTTCCACGTGCGCTGCCTGCGCACCATCCTGGGCATTCACTGGAGTGACTATGTCACCAACGTCGAGGTCCTTGAACAGGCTGAAACTGTGAGCATCGAGGCTTTGCTGCTGCGGACCAGTTCCGCTGGGCGGGGCATGTCTCCAGGATGGAGGATCATCGCCTAACAAAGATCACCCTGTTCGGCGAGCTTGCTACTGGACACCGTGACAGAGGGGCACCAAAGAAGAGATACAAAGACTGTCTCAAAAAGTCACTTAGTGCCTGCCAAATCGACCACCACCAGTGGTCTTCGCTTGCTGTGGACCGTGACACCTTGCGCTCCACCATTTACAAGGCAGCTGTCTCCTTTGAGGACTCTCGCAGAGCTAGCCTTAAGGACAAGCGGCTCAGGAGAAAAAACAGAGATGCCGCAACTCAGAACCCTGGCCATACCTCCCCCTGCAGCCACTGCGGTCGAACCTGCCTGTCCCGGATTGGCCTCCGCAGCCACGAACAAGCCTGCAGACGTCGTGGTCAACTCCTATAAAATCTTCGTTCGCGAAGTCAAGCCAATATATATATATAGTGTGTGTGTGTGTGTGCACCAACTCCATAAAGTTTGTCCTTCTTTGACACATGTATTGATGTATTGATATATTGTATAACACGCAAATTAATTAATATTCATCAATTTGCTTGATATAGTACTTTCCTTCCCAAAAACCCTTGGCGCCAAGAAGGCTTGATCTTGGCGATACTTGCATTTTCAAAACGGAAACGCGAAATATGCTCACACTGCAACATTAACAAGCTCCACATGTGTTGTAGTAATACTTCTTAGTGTGTATGAACGCTCAAAATTTATATACTTTACACACAGACGAACGGAGAAAAGTCGCCAGAAAACGTGCGAGTCGCTGGACTGTCAAGTGTAATTGCCAAGACAGCTGGCGATATCGACAACCTGAGAAAAAAACTAAATAAACAAACCTGCTGGCATTTTCCGCAATTATGCGTGATCTAGTTCCAAGTAGAATTTACTCAGTAACACGCACGGTTATACAATGCGCCGATGTCTTCATAGTCAGACGAAATCTACGCGCTGAGTCGACAGCGATATGCAGCCGGACGTCTGCCACTGATTCATGCGATGTGGCTGAACACCACAGTCGGCCGCAAAACGAATGACGCGAGGCATAGTTTTGTTTTGGACTGGGTACATAAATTATATTGAGGAACAGTTTTGTTTGATATAGTGCCGATAAACAAACCGATGGAATTACTTGACTCGAATGAAAATGTCCTCGTCCTACGACTCGGACACTTTGATTCGGGTCTCGTTATCACATCTGCCTGGTTATCAGCACTATATCAAGCAAAATGTCTCTCTCTCTCTCTCTCTCTCTCTCTCTCTCTCTCTCTCTCTCTCTCTCTATATATATATATATATATATATATATATATATATATATATATATATATATATATATATATATATATATATATATATATTATATATATATATATATATATATATATATATATATATATATATATGTTGAGGTTAGTCATTGTATAATAATATGCTGAAGAGCAAAAGAAAAGCGACGCCATCGAGTTCCTCTAAAATACTGAAGTGTTTGCGATGATCTCAATGATGTCGCAATTCTTATGCTCGTCAGTATAGTTGAGTGTGAGGCAGTTTTTGTGGGAGTGGAAGGTGAACAACTGACTGCGTAATACGCGAATGTTTAAGTACTTTCGATGGCCTCTTGCGCATTGGGTGGAAACCAATAAAGAAAATAAAAAACGCCTTCCGCCTATCCCCACCCCCACCCCCACCCCACCCCTCCATTTTTCCGACATGCAACCACCGGTTACTGTGCAGCATGCAGCCAACGGTATACTGCGTACACAGTACATTTGTCTGCATGCACAAGTACTGGCGGCTGCCTGCACAATGGGTTGATTTGACTTGACTGATTAACTGGGTTTTATTTTGGCCGCACGTGCACTGTCCAGGTGTGGGACGCGGCGCTAGCCAAGGAGGCCCAGACGTGGGCGGACGGGTGCCTGGACGAGCACCGCAACCAGGGTAACCACGGGGAGAACCTGTACATGCGCACCCCGAAAACCAGCCCAGATGACGCCTACCTAGAGGTGGCCGTGCAGCGGTGGATGGGGGAGAAGGTGTACAACACGGGCAACAAGTTCGACTGCTGCTTCCACGGCAATTTCACGTGCTGTCACTATACACAAGTCAGTATACATGGATATATAACTCCCGCACTCTGAAATTTGGCTGTGACCCTTTGCCTGTCAGTTTGGCTGTCGGCAGCGCTTTTTGTCGTCGTGACTCCTGCAGGAATCCTGGCGATAAAATAGCGCGACCGACAGCGAAGCAGTAACGTTTTCGATACCTGTCAACTTGCCATGCTTACCGCATTGTCACGTTAACTTTTCAATCCATCTATCCGTCAGTCCAACCAGCTATGCGTTCGTTTCTCCGTCCATCCATCCACCCAGTCATACACCCAACAAGCCGACCGTCCGGCCATCCATCCACTCACCCACCCACCCATCCATCCATCCATCCACGCGTCCGTCCGTCCGTCCGTCCATCCATCCATCTATCTGAACGTTTCCTTCACTGTCGGTGTATCAGGTGGTGAGTGCACGCACCAGGAAGGTGGGCTGTGGTGTGGCCACGTGCGCCGAGCTGAGAAAGGCCGGCGGCAATATCGTCGCTCACAACGCTGCATACGTTGTCTGCTTCTATGAGCCAAGGTATGTTGCTGTAGTTGTTGGTGGTAGTGGTGATGTTGCTGTTCGTGTTGCTGTTTATGTTGATGTTTCTATGTTGATGGTGGTGTTAACGTTAAACGTTTGCGTTTCGGTAGCCGGTTCTAGTCGTGATGATTCCTGTCATGTCGGAATCATCGCGACTAGAACCGCTACCGACGCGCAAAGGGTTAATGTTGATACATATTGATGAGGATGATACAAAATAATCGCGGGGATAACCTGGCCTTGAACGGACACCACAAAACGTGCTTCATACTAATATTGATGTTGATGATGATGATGGTGCTAATGTTGATTTTGATATTAGTATTGATGATGATGATGATGATGATATCACCTTTTTAAGGGGTAACCTTGCAATTAACGGCCACCACGAAGCATACTTGATTGGCAGTACCGCGTGCAGCGCGTGTGACCACGGAGACACCTGCAACGATGGACTGTGCGTCGACTCGGGTACGTAGGACTGGAAAGAGCTCGTCACTCAGTTGTGCACTGACGTATAGGCCGTTTGACATCAACAAATATCTCCGCAAAGAAACACTTTCTAGTAACATTTTAAGAACATATATCATTTAGTGCAAATTGACCAAATATGGACTATTTTTGCCTGACTCCTATGATTTGTTGATTTTGCTGTACAGTCGTAAATATTGTGTGAAACGACACTGAACCAGCCATTTTCAATTCCCTGAAAGGGCCCCGGCAGATTTCAGTATCGAGGTCAAACGCGCAGACTTCTTGTATGCCTGCGCCGTTCCAGGTTTGAAATCGTGGCCAATTCACGTGAAAATAAATATTTCGATACTAGGCTGAATATATCTGAGACATATGTAGGGATGTAACATCAGTCATTTCATGAAAAAAAAAATCCGTTTTTTTTTTTTTTTTTTTTTTTTTTTTTTTACTGTACAGCAAAACTGACACATTGTTCGTGTTCTTTGAAAGTAAATCGTATTAGATCAACTGGTACTGAATGATATTTGTTCTAAGACTTGTATAGAAAAGTGGTTCTTTGCGAAGATATTTGCGAAAACGTTGTGCGCTCCGATGTCAAATGACCTATATCAACCCTTTGCGTGTCGGTAGCGGTTTTAGTCGCGATGAGTCCTACAGAAATTCGAATTGTTCTCTGAAAACTACAGTCAGGCATTTCCAAAGCGCATGAGGTTTGACCAATTTTATCTACTGACGTCTACCTAGTTTTTTAAAAAGTTGCTTTGAACCAAGGCATTTGTCCCAGCATTGACTGATGGGATACAGCCAGAACCTCCCAACTGCAAGGGACATAGAACCCCATGAGCCTCCGCAGTCGCGGGGGCTCATAAGGTTATGTTCCTCTTGCCGACTTTATGTTGTATCTGTGGTCACTGGATCCCTGGTTCTCTGTACACATACCAAGGGGAATTACTCAGCGCTGGACATACACCCCCCCCCCACCCCCTCCTATCAGGCACCCAATCGCCAGCCCACCGAAAAATACGCAGGTAAAGAATAATACGATCATATACATCCCTAAAGGCTGATTCTCTGACTTTGAATTTACAATGATTTACAAAACAAATTTGGACCTCCGACACGGAATAGGTTAACTTGAAAGAAAATGAATTATACTTGTGTGTTTTTAAAGTGCAAGACTGTGCATTGTAAATCAACCATGCAGCCGCCACTTGAATTATCACGGTCCATGCAATGTGTCAGGGTTTAACCCTTATCATTCGGAATACACCAGTGTGTGAAATAAGTTTGATCATAATAGTTCAAGGGTGGTGCCAGAATAGCTTGGCGCCTCTAGGCGCCAAGCTATTCTGGCACCACCCTTGAACTAAAGCCATCTGTAAGTACTATAATGTAGCTTGCATATGGCAGTGTACAAATTCGAAGCTTTTAGCCTCAGTATGATATGGGTTAATAGGTAAAACTGTATAGCTGGTGTTTATTTATTTATTTATTTATTTATTGGTTGTCTCTCTCTTAAACCTTTAGCTATCGGTAGCGATTTTTGTCGAGGTGTTTCCTGCAGGAATCACCGCGACAAAAACCGCTGCCGACAGCCAAAAGGTTAATGCGTATATATATGTAGTTTTGTCTTCATAAGCTGTAATTTAACCTTTTTCTGTCGTTTGCAGCGTGAGATAGCGCCTGAGATATCGGTGTACCTCATTTGATATCGGTGTATCTCATACATATAAATAGTCATAATTAAAAACAAAGCAACTTTGTCTGGTTTTTTTTTGTTTGTCGTTTGGCGGTTTATTTGTACGTTCGTTTATTTGTGTGTTGTTCATTTGTTTGTATTGGCTTGTTTGTCCCCTTGGCCCTCATGGCCATTTTCTCCTGAATGAGTGCTCCAATTTCAAAACCCTTTTATGAATGCTTGAGGACATCTCTTAGGGGTAAAATAAAGACAAATTTGATTTACTAACATTACTGTCTGGGCAAATTTTCTATTTTTCTTAAGAGTAATTTTTTTTTTTAAATGAATTAAATGTCACTCAAAACGTTAAAGAGGTTCAATGCTGGCTAACGAACCCATGCAATGTCTTCTTTTAATCTAGCAAACAATCTAGTAAAAAATAAGAAATACGGACTCAAATACTTGTCAACCGGTTTTCGTGAAACGGCAACTTTCTTGTCAGCGCGTACTCTAATTAAAAAAAAAAACTGCATCGGGAAAGTTCTTGTAGGGAAAATATCCTAAAGTTTCAAGCTTGTCCGTCCATAAACGGCGGCGCTATTTGTCGACACACACACTGTCACACCAGGGGAAAAGGTTAAATATCACACGGAATTGTTGGATTTTTTTGGTTCGATTTTAATGATTTGATTTTCCCATTCGCACGACAAACAATAGACACAGACGTACACAAACCTACGCACTATTCAGTCAATTCATACATGCACCTGTAATACACGCACACACTTAAAGACTCGCACAATGTCCAGAGCACTAATCACATCTCACACACTCATTGTTCCACCGCGATGTCTCTTCTCATTGTCTGTTGAAAAAAAACCTGAGACTATTTAAGTCGATGTTTAGATCCTCGAATGTATTAAACAGTTTAATTACTCCGACCTTGAATAAAAACGAATATATCGTCGCTGCTCGTTGAATCTTGCCAGTGGTCGAATAAGCGGACTGTCTCTCACGGTGGCGCGACTAAGTTCTCCTGCACACCGCCTGGATCAACTCTCTCGCACACCAGGTTGATTTACATCCCACCTGGAGTACATATATCCAACGTCCCAGCTGGAGGGCATCTATTCAACATATAAAATTGTATCTCCCCATTAGAAATCCGCCATTGCTTCGATCGTTACTTCCGCCCGAATGACGACACTTTGTAGCGATGACGACCGCCAACGGCTTCCGGACGTTGTCGACGATTCCCGATCGTTTCCGACATCGAATACAATATCATAACAACAATCAATTCGAAATGCCACGCACACACACGAATACGACATATTTCCGCACAACACATAACCTCTCAACTAGACCCGAATCATTTCAAAATCAAACAGGCTCAACGAAACGCTTCAGACCATCCGACTTCCTCCCCGCGCCCGATCGCCAGACGATACCGCAAACTCGCCGATACGCGCCCGAATGTCATACAGTTTCCGATCCAGAGCCAATCAACTAACACACTTCCCGAATCTACTATTTAACAAGCAAATACCTACCCAAAGATGCGTGAAAGGTTTACTCCGTCGACTTATTTTGTGCCTATCTGCCGCCCACCAAATGGCCGTTGACAAGGTCACTGGTTAGTCAATCCTGTTACACGGTAGTTCTTCAACTACATAGTTTTTTTTTACACACGTCTGTATTGAGCATTCTGCTCTCCTACCATCTATTCTACAATAGATTAACACAAGGCACCTCCAGCCATCTCTACTTCTCAGAAAACTACATTCTGGCTAAGAGCAAAATCTCTTATGACTTGATGAGTCTCGAAATCCACAATAACGCATACCGTCCCTTCAAACAAACATCCTACGTCACATGTTCTTGACGTCACTAAAAAAGGACATGCCATCATCTCAACACAAAACGTAGAACGAAACTTCTATCCAAAAGAAAATAATGCATAATGATTAAAACAAATTGTCACACACACACACACACACACACACACACACACACACACACACACACACACACACACACACACACACACACACACTGCTGGGACAAGTTCAAACACACTAGCGGAGTGTCTTTTAAACTCAAAGTGCATGTAAAAATGCCAAAATGAGAAAAACTGATTTTTTTGTTTTGTTTTGTTTTTTTATGACTTTTTACAGCAAGACAATGCAGAAACAACCCTCATAAAAAATGGGTGTCTGACTTGGACACGCAGAATTTTACACACACCCATTTTCCATAAGAATGGTAAAGACAGTTACCCATTTTAGGGCTTTTGTGAATACACACCGGCACACACACACACACACACACACACACACACACACACACACACACACACACACACACACACACACACACACACACACACACACACAGACGGCGCTTTTGGCGCCAAAAGTACGTTCTACCGCAAGGTTTGCATAGCTAGACGTGACCTCATTTTATCTTGTCCTTTGCCATAATGATTTGGGCGTGCCATAATTTGCGGCCCGCCCGCCCATAACGTCATTTGCGTGCTATTGAACGCACCCCGAGCAGCCCCATCTCAAAGTCTACCGTATTTTCAATATAGTAGACAAGAATTACGCTACCACTGACGCGGCATCACGATTTTAGAGATCACCCCCACCTCCCCTCCCCTCCCCACTGTCGTGAATCTATGCCTCTTGCAGATGAGAAGAGTTAGGTGAGGGGCTATAAAAACCAAAACTGTAAGCTAAAAACTAAAGTGAAATAAGGACTCTGCTATGAGATAAGAGGTTGTGCCTCGAGTAGTACTATAACACGGCGGGTAACCGAGCTTGCGATATATTCAGCATAAACATCCAAGCATGGAGGTAACTCGAGTCAGCAAGGGACATAGATTCTTATGAACCCCCGCAACCTGCGGGGGTTCATAAGAATCTATGGCCCTTGCAGATGCGGGTCGTTTTGTCCCGGTGGATGTGCGTTCGGTACACGTGTGTTCCACCGCGTTCTATAATCCCACTTCACCCCTCATTACAACTCTATGACGCCCGGACACCCTCCCTGGCTACAGTAACGTACTTTTCAACTGGAATGACACTTCAGATCAAGTCAATAAACTGTTTTGTTTGGACGTTCTTGTCCTGCTATGTTGTTTCTGTGTCACTTTTATTGCATATGACATAAAACCGAATAGTCGTAACTGAGGTAGGGGACAAAAACGAATTTAAGAAAAAAAAAAAAATGTAACCCCCCCCCCCAAACCCCCCCCACCCCCCCCCCCCCCCCCGAAAAAAAGGCCAACTTAACCCATTTAGCCCCGGCGCCCTAGAGCAGCAGATAAATCGACCGTGATAATTCAAGGGTAGTGACAGATTAGCTTGGCGCCTAATGGCGCCAAGATAACCTGTCACTGCCTTTGAATTACTATCATGTTCGATCCATCTCCTGCAACTGGTACAGCCATTAGCCGACAATTCCAATTTTGTGGAAATGCGTCCGGGGGGTTAAATGGGTTAAACAGAGCTCCACTCCCCCCCCCCCTTTCTCCCCCCCCCTTTCTCCCCCCCCCCCTCTCTCTCTCTCTCCCCCCCCCCCCCCTCCCCGCCCTTTTCTTTTTTCTTTTTTCTTTTTTTGCTGAAAAGGGGCAGGCTCCATACACTTGTCTGCGCACGCTCCCTTTTCATCATCAGGGGTTAACCCTTTGCGTGTCGGTAGCGCTGTTAGTCGCGATAGGAATCATATCTCATCGCGACTAAAACCGCTACCGTCACCCACAAGGTTATCCCATTTAGCCCGGCCGAGTCCCTACAGCAGGAGATGGATTGACCATGATAATTCAAGGGTAGTGCCAGATTAGCTTGGCGCCTTCACACCAAGCTAATCTGGCACTACCCTTTCAATAATCATGGTCAATCCATCTCCTGAAGTTGGTACATAGTCATTAGGCAACACTTCCAAAATTGGGGACCTTGGGGTTAAAAGGGTTACAATGGCGATGCGCACAAAGATCCGCCGCCAGCAGCAGGAAACATTCCCAAACTAGCAACTGCTAACCAGGTGCCCCTCTGCACTGCGGCGAGATTTTTGCGTGGTGCTCACAATAGCTCCAACAAACCCTCTTCGGGCTATGCCAGGCAGGTACTGGCTTTTTGGAAATTACATGGGAATTCGGCTGGCCCCGATTTCCAGCAGAGGCTGTACGTGACCAGAGGCTGCAGATGAGATTCGCGTTTTCCATGATGCGTATAGAAATACACAATCGATCCGGCTCCTCTGAAGACATGGATACTGTACTGCGATAAAAATCGTGAAAAACGGGTCTGTCGATCGACACACGTCTAGATCTGCACTGCACTGCACTGGCGCTTAAGTCACAGTGAGACACATTGGGAGGGAATCAAAGATTTTTTTTTCTGTCAAGAGTTACGTGCCCGTGGCTGGCTCCGAGCGTCAATGACGCTCGGAGCCAGCGGTTAGGGGCACGGAACTCTTGGCAGTAAAAAAATCTTCGATTCCTCACCCATGTGCTGATTCTGTGCTAGATATGAAGTTCCATTCAGTTGTTCCATTTCGAGCCTTGCTGCTACCGTATGCGCTCAATCACGTCTCTTCGTGTTTAGCGAACCACTTGAAACTGTCACAATGCGGTATGGCCTTAGCCCGAAAACAACGGATTACAGTTTGCGCACGCGCTAATCCCTTTTACCACCAGGCCTATTACATGTCAACGTTATTCGTATTGCTACTCAGCGTATTTTATGTCAAGGAGCACTAGGTGTACAGTGTCGTTACTGTACTGTACTTAGCGTCTCATATTCCCAGGCGTGGTTTAATGCCAATGGTATCCCTTATTATTTAAAGGTGTATGATTTAAATTGTTTTCATCATTTTTTTTATTTTGATCAAAGAGCCTTTATGTGCCTGCTGTGCGCATGGGCCCGCTAACGACCGAGCTCGGCCCGAGGGTGTTTTGTTTTTTGGACAGAAGGCAAGACGTGGGCGCCATATTCCAGACGTGCCGCATCCAGGTACGCGGCACAAAGCCTGCGTATCCAAAATGCAGCACGTGTCCAATGTCAGTGTTCATACATCCGGCCGCAGTTTGGAAATGTCCACCTTTGGGAGAGCTGTCCTTAGCCCGTTCAGTGCCGAGAAAATCTGAACACCACCCAACTGCAAGAGGTATAGATCCTCATGAGCCCCCGCCAGTGGCGGGGGCTCATGAGGATCAATACCTCTTGCTGACGCCACTTTGAACCCATACTCTTGTCAAAGCTAGAATAGTTCGGTGCTGAATTGACAAACAGAAACACAATCTGCGGTCAGCTGGCACTCGGTGGGTCATAAGGAGCCTACTTAACTGTTCCGAAGACATGTCAGTCTGCAGTGGCACGGTAGTTCCAGGCCGCCAAGCTTCTCCGGCACTACCCTTGAACTATCATGGCCCATCAACGTATACTTTCAGTGACCTCGGTTGAAGTCACGTCAGGGCTGAGGGGGTACAATTCCAGAGCCAGTCTGGGACTGTCTCCATACCTGCTAGCCTGCCTCACATCCTAACAATGGCCATAGATCTGTCAAGTTCACAGCCGTGCCCTAAACCCAAACCAGCTTCCTCAGTTCGAGCGACGGCTTGAGCCGATCTCGGCCAGCAAGAGGCATATATTCACATAGGGCTCATGAGAATCTATGCCTCTTGCAGCTAAGACGAGAGACTGTCAAGTGTGCGTCGCCATAACTACAGCGGGCTGAAGTGGGCTGTCCGTGTCCTGAGCCTGGTATTAGCCTAGATCTGCGCGAGGCGGAGATGCTTGCCAGAAGGCACAGTAGCCCAGGCAGCCCAGTGTTCCCAGGATCTCCGCTGTGTATGCTGGTCTGTTATTTTGGACATTACGGCTGTAGACCGTAAGGTCCAAAATCACAGGCCAGAACACGTTTGCAAAAACGTCACATGCAAAAATCGGAGGAAAGCGTTTTAGAAATCGTCATTCGAAGTTCAGTCTGTCACTGCTACGTGGAAACAGGCCGTGGGCCGAGAGACGTGTTTTTTCGTAGTTCAGTGTACGCGTTAGGGTTTTCGACAATCCGCGACGGGAGGGTGTGTGTGTGTGTGTGTGTGTGTGGGGGGGGGGGGGGTGGTTACTGTGAAGGCAAAAGACAGTAAGTCCATTTGTGTGAAAAGATAGATATAAACAAATTAAAGTACCATCACGGGCAAATTTTAAGACACATTTCAGCACCATTTGTGTTTATTATCACACACTTTGTCATTGACACACCTAATGAAATTTAAGAGCAGTTGAGACACGCAGCAAATGCACACGCGTAATCGCACTTATTTATTGTGCGCAGCCGTTAGTGAGTCAATCTATTTTAGCTGTTTATCGCACTGATAGCGTTGTATTTCTAGAAAAGAGTGGCGTCATTGTCAGGTTACTTGATATAAAGACGACGTGTGCTGACCTAGATTCTCCTGTGTCTAAATGAACTATAACTAGACCTGTGTGTAGCGTTTCGTAACTATCTGTTACAGATGTGTATCTTTGAACATTTAAGGCGGTAGTGGGCCTTCAATATAATGAAAATGGCGCTTTTCGGCAATAGATTGGTTGTTTGGTTGGTTGTTTGTAACATTGCCTAAACGTGCCAACAACAGGACCGTCAGGGCGCGCCTGCTATGCTTGTGAAAACACAAAACACAACATTGAGTGCATGTCACCATGGGCATTTTGCAGTCTTCACAGTGCAATGTTTCTTAGCAGCGTGCGGGGCCAAAAGCAGCATCGCCCAGCGTCAAAATCCATCCTCATTAAACACAACTCATGCATTCAGCTCCGACGCATGGTTACATCAGGAGATGGATCGATCATGCTAATTCAAGGGTAGTGCCAGATTAGCTTGGCGCCATCAGGCGCCAAGCTAATCTGACACTACCCTTGAATTAGCATGATCGATCCATTTCCTGCAACCGGCGTTTAGTTGTTAAGTGACACCTCCACAATTTGAGAAATGCCGGCGGCCTTGGTGTAAATGTTGGCTTTTTTTTAAATTTTTTTTATTTTTAAGTCGGCCTTGGAAATCAAAGAGTGGGCGGAAAATCAAACATTTTTGGGGTATTTGTCCGGTATTTTTCAGAATGTCCACTGTCCTTGTTTCTAAATTCTGCGCGGTATCGTCTACTGGTGTGTGAAGGCAGTCTGAACTGTATACTGAGGAGCAAAATAAATGCGACATTTTTTGAACATCGGAAACACTAAAGTGTGTCCAATGATTTCATAAATGTCGCATTTCTCTTGCTCCTCAGCATAGTTTCGACATTTTTTTCGTTCTTAAATGAAGCTGGTTGTTGCCAGTAGACCTGCCACGTGGAGGCAAAAGACATTAAGTCCATTTTTGTAGAAAACGAGATTTTCCTTGTATTAAAATGAAAATCGCTTTTCACAAAATTTGCTTGCTTTCGTTTATCTCCACAGGACAGCACTGCTGTACCTTACAGCTACAGAGGACGATTAAAAAGATGAAGACACATGATAAACAGAAGGAACGTGATTTAGGGAAAGACGTCACATTTATTCGAAATTTCACGTTGTCCAGTGTCGTCTGTCTCTAAAACGAAAAAGACACTGTATCACGTGCAGTGTTGTGAATATGGCGCTTCCAGACCTGTGTGAGGAACATTGTCCTTTATCTTCTTCTGTCTGTGAAACCAAGTATTTATTTAGAATTCAGGGTATTTTTTATCTGAACTGGAGAAAATGGGATGAATGGTTCTCGGATTACTTGGCACATCTTAAAGAAACCAAGACAGCTCAAAGGCAGAATAACGACGTGAGCCAGAAACAAATCCTGTGGTCTGAACTGATGACACTGATTCGACATGTCTTTGACACGTTTCCAGCATGCAATGATGCTTTGTGCTGACTTCGAAACTGCAGGTGCAAGTACTTTGAAAAGCACGAACCGACACTTACACCTTTTGGTATTCGTCAGTTCATCAGAGGAGGTATGCAGCCCCCCCCCCCCCCCCCCCCACCAATCCCCCACCCCACAAAGAAAATATAGAGGGCAGGGTGGGGGGGGGGGGGAGGGGCAGAGTATTCCTTGGTCTCCTGGAGAAAAAAAAAATATCTTGATTTGTATGCTTTAATGACGGATTTTATTCCACACTGACTGACTATGGCTTCGCCAACCTTCACTACCCAATGCGCAAAAGGCCGTCGGCCGCCGTTGGCCCGCGCACGGCCGTGCGCGGGCCAACGGAGGCCGACGTCGGCCCGATGGCCTTTTGCGCATTGGGTACCTACCCCCGTCTTTTGTTTGCTTTTTTGGAGGTTGGACTGTTGCCTGACCACCCTCCCC